>OX457087.1:29278092-29661116 GCA_949752835.1 Empis stercorea | reverse complement strand
AAAGGAAAAGCGAATGCACTTTTCCAACATAAAAATATTATAGATTTTGAGGAATTTAAAAATGTTTTTTTGTTATTACTTTGTACCTTATAAGGACCTTCCTCAATTAGACAGGAATTTGGAGGAATGTTATCAGGAACAGGATGAGACAGTAGAAAATTTTGGAAATAAGCTTTTGCAAAAGCTGGAGGCCTATATAATTATGGTAGAAAACACTTACCCAGGTGAGGGTAGGGTTCTAAAACACCACCGCTGCGATATATTATATGTATATAAAAATATATTCTAAGTTTAAATATGAATATGAACGCTAAAATACAAATATATTATACTAACACTACATAACTTTTTCATTATAAAATACAACTACTCTTTTCTCTTTACTTCAGGGGCTAATTGAAATTTGCCCACCTTAATATACTAATTTTACACAAAACAATTTTGCGTATGTGTTGAATTTTGTATGGATCAGGCTGGGCTAATTTATACTAGCCCACGAAGACCATGTGTTCCCCATAGAAATGCGAAATATTTGTAATTGCTATATGATTTTCAGAATTTTATTATCTTCTATGGAAGAAAATATTAGAAAATTTCCATTATATGAGCAAGCAATGTCCGTATAAGAAAAAAATAATAATTTTTATACCAATTTTTAAATTTTCAAAATCAAAATACCAGGCGCGCATATTTAATAATCAACACTATTGAGTTGAGTTATTTCCTTCTCCTATATTAAAAAATATGTATACCTATATTGAGAAAAATATACATAACTTGGGATAGAAAATTTCTTGTCCATAGAAAAAATATTCCTATACTGAAAATTTGCATGAAATATTTTTCATTAAAAAAAAAAGAAATATATCATCGTGGGCTAGAAAATCGCAGCCCCTAGAACGAATAATTCCTTTGAGTAAAAATTTGCATGAAATATTTATTTCGTTATATAAATATTTTGTATTAAAAAATAAATAAATATATCTCCATGGGCTAGTAAATCGCAGCCCATAGCAATAATTTTATCGCTTATATTTTAAATTCCCTCAGTATACAAAAAATTATTTAATTATAGCACACATTAGAACAAAAATGTTAAAATTAGTACCAGGCGATCATAAATTTCAGAAAGTAACAATTTTCTACTTAGTTGAGAAAAAAATTACATGCATTTTCATGCATACAAATATAAGTATGAAAAAATTTACTATGTTGGTTAGGTGGGTGCGGGTGGTGGTAGTGGGTTTATTTTTATGACATATGATTTTCATTTGTATAGTAATAAATTCGAGAAGAAAATTTCTGTGTTGAAAAGAAAAAGAGAAAATAAACACAAAGAAAAATTGATTGATGGTATGCGCTTTTTGCATATGGTCAATTTTCGCTATATTTATTACATGTGTTAAATTTTTTTTTTTGAACAATAATAATAATTTATATAAAAAATGCAATATTCAGGGTACGTCAAAATTACAGGAAATTTCGAGTACCATAAATGAGCAAAAGGCGATAAAAGTTCCTTTTGTTAAAACCCCAATTAGGAAACGTGAAGTAAATTTACGTTCATTCCAAGCTTGCAGTAGTACCACGCTTGGGTGCTACCCAAACAATTTAGTTTTGATGAATTCGGCATTCAAAAAACCAGGATTAAAAGAAATGGAAAATGAATTAAATCCAGTAAATTTTTGTGGAGAAAATAAATTAAAAGATAACCATGTAATAAATAAAATGAAGCAATCCGAAGTAATAGAAGAACATAATGTAGTAGAAGAGAGTAAAAAATTGGAGGAAGAAAAAATAGAATTTGGAACTGTTATCGAAATACAGCATGAAAAAACTGAAACTATAAGCAACGTAAAAAAACAATGTAGAAAAAATAAAAGTAAGAATAAAAAAATATATAAAAATGAAGAAAATTCGGAAGAAGCATTAAGTCATATTAGACTTTTATATAACAATGAAGAAGTACAGGATAAAAACGAAGAAATATTAATTTCGGAACTTAAACTGAGTATAGTTCCACAGCAGGAAAATTATCAAATAATACAATTTAATGAAAATACAGAAAAGTATATTGAAAAGCACGTAGAAAAAATAGAAGCAGAATTTATTCAACAAAAGGAAAAGAGTCAAAAGGGGACAAACTTAAATACAAATTTTATTGTAAAAATAAATAATTTAACTCAAAATACTGAAATACAAATAGTAAAGGAAAAATTTAATGAAAATTGTTCGCTAAATTGTTCGCTAGAGTTTTATTAAAAAATTAAATGCACTTGTAAAAAAAAAAAAATATATATATAGTTGAAAGTTATTGAAAGCGGTCAAGAATTCAGTCGCTGCGCAGTTTTTGCTGCAAATCGGTCAAAAATTCAGTTTTGCAGCAAAAGCAGCGCAGTCTGTCGGATTTAATTTTAGAACACAAAATCACACTTTGCAGTTTACGCAGTTACTGAAAAGAGACTGCAAAAGTTTTAAGTTTCAATTTCATTATTTCTTGTGTCGAATATTTAATTCAAAATAGCAAGCCATGATTATGACTAATATTTTTGAGTAATTTTTGTCAAATCGTAACATTTCTCTGAGTAATTTCTGTCAAATAAATATTTTTTTAAATTTTCTGTGAATGTCAGAGAAATATTTGGCTGTTTGCAGTCGTTCGTATTAATATTCAGTTGAAATTTATGCATATCGGCTGCTTTTCAATTTTTTTAAGGCTGCTTGGGCTGTGCAGCGTCTGAATTCTTGACCGTACCCATAGTCTAAATTTAAATTTGCATACCTTTAGACTAAGTTATAAATTAAATTGAAAAATTTAAAGACAATGATAATATAGAAAACGAATGGTAATAGAAAGAAATCAATGAAAATGGATGTATTTAATGTTGAAAAAATAATAAAATAATTTCAATAATATAGAAAATTATATATATGGGAAATTGTAATATATAAAATAAAAATAAAAAAGTATATAAAAAAAAAATTTTTAGAATAAAAATAATTTGTAATTTTAATGAATAATTGTTAGAATTAATAAAAAAAAAAAAAAGGATAAAAGGGGAAGGAAGTAGAAGAAATATTTAAAATTAAAACAAATATTAAATAAAAAACAAAAACAAAAATAATATTTAAAGGTAAATGTAAAATTTAAAATTATTAAAATTATTCTGTTAAAGAAATGAAAATATTTAATATTGTATAATTTTATAAATTATAAAAAAATATTGTTTTAAAAATTAAAATGAAGAATTATTTAATGAAAATGAAGAAATATTAAAAAAAAAAAGAAATATGTAAAGTTGTTTAATATTGTTTAAAATAAAAAAAAATCATAGTTGTATATTTGAAAAATGAATGAGAATATTTAAAGTTGTATATTTAATATTGTTTTAAATGAGAAAATTAAGAATTATTGAAAAGAATTGTAGAAATTAAATTGAAATTTTATTGAAACAAATTGTTAAAATGTATAACATTAAAATATATAAATGTTAGGGAAACGACCGAGCCTAATCTTTTAAAGACAGGTGAATTTTCTTAACAAATAGTTGAGAGTGTATAATTCGGTTTTCAAAACAAAATGTGAAAAGAAAGCACATAAATTAAAATGAAAAAACAAACAAAAAATGAGAAAGTTATAAATAAATGAATTGTATTGTATAAAATTAGAGAAAAATTGATATATAAAAGGTATATATAAAAATAAAAAAAAAAATTTTGGTAATTAAATATTTTGAAAAAATTGAAAATAAAATATGTATAACAAAAAATGTATAACAAAAGCTGAATAAATTAAGAACTTCTGAATTACCATATATAAAAAAAAAAACAATGTATCCATTTCTTTTACTTCAAAATGGGAGGTGTTGTGGAATAAAACACGCCGTCCCTGTATTTTTGTTATATTTAAACCCAAAATATTTTGCATCACGCATTGCGAAATAATATTAAAAAATATTATTTAAATTAATTAACTATGTCATAAAGTTAATAAACTTAGCATATAATAAATAATGCTTAGTGCGCATTTATGCAATGTATGCAATTTTGGGTAACAACAAATGCAAATAATAATAATTATTATTGACGATGATTACGCAAAATAATTAATTGTATTATTATTGGAACAAAGTCTATTTACATTTTTAATGTAAATAAAAAGCTGAGAAGTAAAAAAGTGTGTATAAATAATGCGGTTTTTATGGTAATTCGCAGAGTTGAAATTTGTTCAGCTTTGTTTAAACAACTCTCGAAACAATAAAGTTTTGTACAGAGTTGATGTTTAATAATAAAGCTATTCTGAACAAATAAAGTCTAAAATATTAAATTTGGAGTTTTATTAAAACAGGATATTATTTAACTGGCAAAAGCCAAAAATAATATCGTCCAAATAACAAATATTAACGCTTCCAGTTTTTATATTCGACAAATATATAATATATTGGCACAAGAGCCATATAATTATAACATCGAATATATTAAACACAACAGTTTGCATTTCAATGTGTTTAAAAATATGTGTGCCTAGAATGGAAATTTCTCTAATAATTGTTACCTCGGTGACTTATATTTTGCTCAGAAAAATATAATTTAGTAAATACAGTAAAGTATCGGTATTTTTCATTACGGTAAAGTGACTTAAGCCACTTTCAAAATCAATAGTTTATCAAAAAGAAGGAATTATGTTGTTTTTGTGGAATTTGTTTTATTGAAGTTAGGTGTATATGTATATCAGTAGTATGAAGTTTGGTGTATAGCAGTAGTATAGAAAAGAAAGTAATTCACATTCCAAGGAAGTTGTTTCTTCGTCTGATGAAATAATTCGCAAAGTTATTTTTCTAGGGTTAACACAATTCATATTGTAGAGAAAATTTCTACACAACAAATGTAAATTGCCAACAAATATTTATGTATATAAAGAGAAGAAAATTTGCCTGAATCACTGTTTGATAAAACATAATAAAAAACTTATTCGAATCTGTTCGGATGCTCAAATAATATCTACACTCACTATTTTAAAACTAGAATGTATTTTTTATTTAAAAAGGTATAACATATCTTGGCCTAATATTATTTATAAATCTTTATTCTACTATCGAAGAATTTAAATTGAAAATACATATAAACTGAATAATATGAAAAATTATTTTTGTATTAAACCGGGAGTTCCCAAATTATTAAAAATTTATTATTTTTCGATACAAAATCTGTTATCAATTTATTGCACTTGTAATAGATCTACTTGTTTTTTTTGTTTACCAGTAAAATTTCTATGGATGAAATAATACAGAATTTTGAAAGAAATTAAAAAAAAAACAATAAAACATGAAAATATCATACGTATTTGAAATCATAATAGCTTTAACTCATTTTTCGCAAAAAGTGGGTTATGCCACTTTCAAAATAAACGGCTCATACATAAAATAAATATTACAAATTAAAATAAAATTAAACAAAGAGAATTTGATATTTTCACAAATAAATTATTATTTAAATAAATATATAAATAAAAATAAAAAAAATTATAAATAAATATTAAAATTAAAAAAGAGAAATTTCAATTTATTATTCTTATTATATATAGTAAATATATAAATAATAAAATAAATACAAAATACTAATAAAATACAATATATTAAACTATTTATAAACATATATTATTATACATATATTATTATACATACAAAAAAAAAAAATTTTTTTTTTAAATATCCTAAAAATATATTATCTTATATATTTATATATATAAAAATACCTAAATAAAAATTGTTTTTGTACAATTAAGTAAAAATTTTTTTTTTTTACATTAAAGTAAAAAAAAAATATTGTAAAATAAAAAATATATAATCCAAATTAAATTCTTATTTTTAAAAATATGGTGTTCGAAGTAAAAACTTCGATCCCTATATTTTTTCTAAAAGAGAGAAGGTGTTGTGAATTGAAGCACCCAGTACTTCAATTCGCAACCAAAAAACAGCTAATTAAATTATTTTGAAATAATATAAAATTATTAATTGAATTTGATAAATAATTAAAAATAAAAATTGGAACAATAATTTGAAGAACTGATTCGCTAACCAAAAAGCTCTTCAACCAAATAAACTAGCTGTTTTTTGGTAACCAAAATTAAGTTTTTTCGGAAGTGTCAAGAAGACACTAACTAATTAAATAAAGTCTACTTTGGGGTGTCAAGTAGACACCAATTAAATTAATTAAAAGGTCTTATTTTGGATGTCAAGAAGACATCTACAAATTAAATAAAAAAAAAGTTAAAAAGAAAGTATATTTAAAATTGTAAAAGTGTGGTTTGAATTAAATGTAAAAGTCTGTTTTTATTAAAAAATAAGTAGTGAACAAAAGAAAATTGTATTGACGAATAAGTTAATTTAAACATTTAAAATGATATAATTGGTTTTAAATAAAATAAACAAAAAATCTAAAGTGTATAATTAATAAAATAAATTTAATTATATAATAAACTATCTAAATAAATTAAGAAGAAATTAATAGTAAAAGTGTTTTATTTGAGAAGAAAACAATTATAAAAGGTAACTTTTATAACACTCCTGCTGACTCCTCTGGTAATTCGAAAATTGCCAAAATCCGCTTGGATTTCTCTTGTTTTTAGCATAGTAGCTGCTAAGAGTTGGTTCGACTCCTATATCATTCAGGGACTCTAGAATAGCTACGTTCGTTATATTATTAAAGGCACCTTCTACGTCTAAGAAGGTGGCTAATGTGTATTCTTTATAGGGTATGGACTGCTCAACATTTCTGACCACTTCACTTAGCGCAGTTTCAGTGGACTTGCCTTTGCAATAGGCATGTTGAGCTTTACAGAGCGGGGTTGCTTCTAGGTTTTCTCTTAACTCTAACTCGAGTATTCGTTCAAGGGTTTTTAACAGAAACGAGGAGAGGCTTATCGGCCTAAAGTCTTTAGCCAAGTCGTGCCCTCTTTTCCCGGCTTTTGGAATAAAGACAACCTTTACTTGCCTCCATGCTTGAGGAATATGACCAAGGGAAAGGCTGACTCTGAATAGCTTAATTATCCACGGGATAGCTATTTTAGACAGGCGCGGGCGCGCATGTATTTCATAGTAGACCCACTACTTCATAATAGTGTTATTTTGAGCATAATATTCGATATGCGCGGCGGTCGAATAGTTTCATAGTAGCCCCCCTGATTTTATTTTTAAATGGAAATGACTCTTAATGTTGGTAGCAGCAGAAGTGATAATGAAATGGAAGAAATTGCAGCCACATCTGCTTCATTTATTATAAATAAATAATAATATTAGCAAATTGGCGTTTTTTTGGAACTGCTATGAGTCCATTTTATATTATATGGAGATATAAATATATTTTCAGAGATATACATTTCTTTTAACCTTCATCCCTACACAAATAAACACACAAATAGTAGAAAACTACACAAATACCATCTTTTTTTGAATTTTTTTCAAAAACCGCTGATTGAAAAATAACGGTATTTCGTGACTTTATTTCTACCACCATTCTAAGAAGAAAAAAACTATTTCCCGGTTACAATATCATTCTTAGTTTGTATAATTTTAAAAGTTCCGTTGTCTACCCTCGTGTGTAGAATTCTACACATATGGACTTTTAGACACTTTCAGTGACATTGAGGCTTTTGGTTGTTTGATCGTAAGTGAATATTTTGAATTCTTATTGAATTCACAATACACATCAAGCAACCAAACTCACGATCAAGCAACCAAAACCGTCAAAAAAAATAAAAATTCATATATGTAGAAATCTACACACTACGTAAAATTTTCTTAGAATAAGAGAAAAAGGCAATGAACATAATAGAAATTATCTTTAAAAATGCATTGAAAAAAAATTAATATGACTCTTTTTGTTTAATAAAATAAAATTAGAACATCAGCTGTTTTTATTTCAAGTTCGCGTCAGTTCGCAAAATAAATTCTTCGTCACAGTTTGAAAATTGTAAAATTTTTGAACTTATTAAAATTTCTTTTATAGTTTCGAAAGCTTCTATACAATCTTTAGTAAAATTAAATTTAGCATCTTTTTGTAATAATTTATTTAATGGAATGGTTATTGAAGCGAAATTTGGAATAAATTTTCTATAATAATTTGCAAATGCAACAAATCTCCGAACTTCGTCTGCATTGCTTGGTTGTGGAAAATTTTAATTGCGTTTGATTTTGTTGGATCAGGCAAAATGCCTTTCTCCGAAATAATGTGGCCTAAATATAGTACCTCTTTTCTTAGAAAACTACATTTACCCGGATGAATTTTTAAATTTACATCCCTAAGTCGTTGAAAAACTTCTATTAAATTTTTATTATGCGATTCTAAACTATTTCCAAAAATTATCACATCGTCTAAATATACAAAACATCTTGAATATGTTAAACCCGACATTGCTACTGACATCATTCGTGAAAATGCACTTGGTGAAATTTTCAAATCCATTAGCAAACGTGTTAATTGAAAATGTCCGTTTTCAGTCGAAAATGCGGTACATGGTCTACTGTCTTTGTCTAGTTCCATTTGGTAATATCCCTGACTAAGATCTATAGTCGAAATATATGTTGCACCACCTACCATATCATATATATATCTATGATATTTGGTAGTGGAAATTTATCATCTTCTATAATATCGTTAACTTTCCGATAGTCAATGACCATTCGAAATTTCTGTAATCCTGTGACAGGATCTTTTTTCTTTGGTACAATTAGTACAGGTGAATTTCAAGCCGAAACTGATGGTTCAGCTATTTTATTTTTTAACTTTTTGTCTATTTCTTCCTTTATATTTTGCTATTGTGTATGCGGTACTCTATATGGTTTAGTATACTTTGGTGCAATTCCTTCTTTTATTTTAATATTAGCTGTCCCAATATTTGTCAATGTCAGTTCATCTCCGTCTAAATGAAAAATGTCGTTAAATTTTGTACAGATTGTCTATACATTTCTTTTCCTCAATATTTAATGTGTCATAATTAATTTCTTTTAAAAGTTTGTCTATTCGTGTAATAGACGCTTCTTTCGATAGTTCGTAATTTAATATAGAA
The DNA here is from genome assembly GCA_949752835.1 of Empis stercorea. Classification (NCBI taxonomy): domain Eukaryota; kingdom Metazoa; phylum Arthropoda; class Insecta; order Diptera; family Empididae; genus Empis; species Empis stercorea. The sequence continues at coordinate 29,652,049 of OX457087.1, read as the reverse complement.
TGTTCGTTTACACTAAAGGTTTCGGGTTCAATCCATTTTAATTTTACTTCTTTTTCTCGTGTATTTAAATTTTTTATTGGTATTTTACCATTTATGGCTTTGGATATAGATCCAGCATAGGCAGCGCATTATACTATATCATGAAAACCAAAACAATAATAACATACGTCATCGTATTTTAATATTATTATAATGACACACTTAAGTTATCATGAATAAAATGTAGAACAAAAATATAAATAAAAAAGGTAAATAAACCTAAAGTAAATAAACGAAAGCACATAAGCTTTCCTAATAATAATAAAGTATAATGCGTTATCACCACAATGGGCAATGGTAACATAATTAATGCATGAATTTATTGTTGCACAACTTTACCTTTGGTTAGTAAGAAATATTAATTATTTGTATTTATTTATTAAAATATTCTAATATTGCTGAGGGAGCAATATTAGAATATATAAACGGCGAAAAATTGGTATTTCGGGGAGTTCAAATATTGAATTCTTTCACTGAACAGGTAAAGCCTAGAGTAAAGAAAACTCAATAAAGAACTTTTTAAAATAAATAAAATAAGTTTTATTTAACAGTTAATTAAAAGTAGTAATTAAAGTTGTATATCAAACAAAAGAAGTTATCAAAGGAAAGCTCTATTAAGAGACGTTCAGGCCAAACCAGAAACAAATAATAAAAGGTGAATATAATTTTACAGGAAAGATTACAACACAACATTGGTGCCGTGACCAATTTTTGGAGTACACTTCAAAAAAGAGACTAATAATAATACAAAATTTTTTTTTTTTTTCAAACCCTCAACAGGCACTGCCTGAGGATATAGTGAACCGGCTGTGGCCTCATTGTTTTGGAAAAAATAAATCATAAAAAAAAAAATATAAATGTCAACGTTGGAAAAAATAAGGGACGAAATCAAAAAAGAACCAACAGCGGGACCAAAACCTATTTCTTTGGAAGAATATAAAAGAAGGCAAACATCGAAGCCGCCGGCAACGCAAAAATTACCACCAGAGGAGAAAATAACAAAAAGAGGAGGAGAAGCAGCACAACGAAGAGAAGATATAAAAGAATTACACCGGATACTACGATTGGGATGCACTCAAGAGCAGGAAGAAATTTTCCACAACCAAATTAAAGAATTAAAAAGAAAGCAGAGATCAGAACAACGAAAGCAGAAAGCCGAAAAGAAAAAATTCGATAAATTTTTTTCAAATTGTTGTAGAATAGCGGAAGCAGCGCATAATAATTAATAAATCAAATTATGTAAATTTAATAGTAAAAAAAAAAATTAGGATTTTACAAAAAATACAAAAATAATTATGTGTTGGGGCGCAAAATTTAATTTTGGGGCGTGAAAAAGCAATATTATTATTATAAAAAACATTAAGTTCTAAACACCAAAGTAAAAAAATTTGTGTACGCCAATAAATATGCAAATTAAAAATAAAACAACTCGTTACTATGAAAATTTATAATATAACTAGTTCATTTTTTAGTTACTTTTGCCCAGCTGTTATTGAATTGTCAAATTTTTACTGACTTTGACAAATGCAGCAATATTAATAAATTTTCTGATTTACTTTAATTTTATACTCGAAAATTATTTCTCAATTTTGATAAAATCAATTAAAACAAATAAACATTTAGCACATTTCAATAGGATTTCTTCAATGATTCTTTCTGTATGAATTATGTCTATCTTTCTTCTTTTTTTGTTCGAATCTATAAAATTATCTTTTTTATAGGAATTATAAGAATCCCAAAAATGGATAAGTGGCTTCTTAAATCGACAGTATCTTCAAATGCGACAGAAAAAAATAGTTGCGAACCAAACTCTGCTGTATTAGAAAGTATGAGCTCTAGTAATGTACCACCAGATAAAATAAAAAATGTAAAAACATTAGTTAGCAAGAAAGTGAAAAAATACCTAGAAACATATCTGGAATTTGGCTTTTCATATTGTATTATCAATGCTGAACAGCGACCACAATGTGTTCTCTGTTACGAAGTCTTAGCAAATGATAGTTTCAAACCAACTAAGTTAAAAAGACACCTTGAATCAAAACATACACAATATAAAAATAAGCCCATTGAATTTTTCAAAAGAAAATTGATTGAATTAAAAGGCCAAAAATCTCTTAGTATTAAAACTGTTAATGATTCTAAGTTATTACGAGCATCTTATGAAGTTTCGTATTTAATTGCTAAAGATAAAAAACCATGCTTTGAAAACCGAGTAAATGAAGATTTATTGTTTTGTCAGCCACTGGAAGAAAAAACAACAGGTGAGGATATTTTCAAGAAAATCGATGATTATTTTAAGATCCATGAGCTTAACTGGAGCAATTGTGAAGGTGGTTGCACAGACGGGGCAGCGGCAATGACAGGTAAAATCAAGGGACTGTTGGCACTAATTAAGAAATTGAATGGTACATCTCAAATAATTTTTACACACTGCATGATACATAGAGAAGCATTGGCTTCTAAAAAATTATCAATAGAACTCGAAAAAGTTTTACATGATTCTGTGGCTATTATTAATTTTATTAGAAGTAGGGCAGTGAACAGTGGGCTTTTTTCAAAACTTTGCCAAAATTTAAACTCAAAGCATGACAAACTGGTACTCTACACAGAAGTCAGGTGGCTTTCCAAAGGTAGATCCTTAAAAAGATTATTTGAATTAAGCGAAGAAGTTAAATTGTTTTTAGTGGTGGAAGACCCGTCAATGGCAAAATTTTATGATGATGATAAGTGGATATGCACACTTGCATATTTAACTGATATTTTTGAGAAGTTAAATGAACATAATCTTGAAAGGAAAAGGATGTTATAATATATTAATAGGTTATGATAAAATATTGTCTTTTATAAGGAAATTATCTATTTGGAAGCAAAAGGTATCTAATGAAAATATAGATATGTTTCCATGTCTTACCGATTTTGTTGAACAGAAAAAAATAAATTTAGAACAATTTAAGGATTTAATACTGAATCATCTGTCTGCTTTACAAAATAATTTTGAACATTATTTTTCGAATGATTGGGATATATCAAAATATGACTGGATCAGGCAACCGTTTAGTGCTAGTAATTTAACATTGCAACATTTAACATCAAAAGAACAGGACGAATTAATCGAGTTGGCAAGTGACCGATCGCTTAAATTAATGTTTGAGGAAAAAAATATTGCCGAATTTTGGTTGGCAGTCCAAAATGAATATCCAGCTCTATCTATGATGGCTATGCACATTTTACTTCCATTCGCATCTACATATTTGTGCGTAGCCGGTTTTTCTGCTCTTCTTTATATTAAATCAAAATATCGAACTCGGCTATTGACTACAGAAAATGATATGAGAATAGCACTATCGACTATTTCACCTCGATTTGATTTATTATGTAAAGAAAAACAAGAACAAAGATCTCACTAATTTTAATAATAACAAAATAATTATATTTTTATGTGAAAAATCATATAATATGTTAATAAATATTATTTGAAATACAATCTTACAATTTTCTTATACTAAAGGGCCTTGAAAAAATTATTCTCATTAATGGGGGGCGCGATCAAAAAAGGTTAAGAACCCCTGGTCTAATACATCCACACATTCTTTTTTTCATCCAATTTGTTTCGCTCTTTTTTTTATATATAGAAAAAAAATACGATTTATTGCTGTTATATATAAATATACATAAAATCATACATTTTTCTGTTAGGAAATATTTTTATTCCTGCTCACTTATAAAATAAAATTTAAGCTTTACTTAAAATTAAAATTTTTTTTCGTTCTTCTCTCATAGTTACAAATACACCTTTTTCTTAAAGCTGCATAAAATAAATGCAATACAAACAAGAATCTTTAAAGTTTTTGTGCATATGCTATATGCATAATTAATGAGAGAATTTTTTTTCGTATTGTATTTGTGTATATGTATGCAACTGTACAACTGTTTGTTTTGAGAGAATATTTTTATTTAAAATACCATAGGCGTAGGGAAAGGGAGTTTTTTTTGGTTCAATAAAAAGTTGAATACAGGTTATTTTTTTTTTTTCAATATTATTCGGAAGCATAGACTATTTATAAAAATAACAAAAAGTAGTAGAATTTTAGAGTATAATTTGTTAGAAAATAATTTTAATTATTTTTTTGGTACCATTTAACACATGGCACCAACTACTCGCGGACAAAAGAAAATACTAGAGGACTACTATATTATCAAAATCTTAATTTTGCGGAATTATCACTGATAAAATCCACACCACAGGGTAATTCAAACAACTTAACAAAACGAAGATGGTCTGTAACCTTTGCGCCTGAAAATTCAGACGAAAGCGGGTCGGAAACAATAATAATTTAAATACGGAAAGAAACGAAACATTAGTTACAATTAATAAAAATTTTGACAAATTGTAAATGGATACAAATAGATTGTGTATGCAGGGAGCAATTCCACGCACAAACAGCGGCCTACACATACCTAACGGATTGTACGAGGATTTAAAAAAATAACCATAGGAGATCAACAAATTTTTTAAACAAAGACAATACGTATGATTTCGGTATGACAGCTCCAATGAATTCAACAATGCCCCTTGGAAAAAACATATAAAACATTTTTTCAGGGCATTCCCACATTTTTCGGAGACGGAGATCGTATGATACTAGATTTACAAAATTTTGTTGCGCTCGCACATGACGCATACTTCAGGACGGATGAATGTGACCGCGCCGCGGTATTAAACCAAATAATTCGAGGAAAATTAAAAGAAAGAGCCGCGAATATTTTTCAGGAGCGTTAATAGCTTTAGAGATTTTAAAGCAATCTTAGAGAACCCTTTCATTCCTTATAAGGATTTAACCCACTTAAGGAGAGAAATCGAAGAATGCGTGCAGATTCCTGATGAATCTGTTGAACAATTTGGAGATCGTGTAGAAAGAAAATTAGGATGTTTTAAAATGGCCGCCAGGCACAAATTTCCTAATGGATTTCAAGGAATCGTACAGGTTGCTGAAGAAACTGCAAGGAAAACATTTATCAGAGGTTTGCGAACGGAGTCCATCAAACATTATATAATTTCTCAAAATTGTGCTACTATTGAAGAGACCCTTACAAAAGCGATACGATTTGCAAGGGAATCTTTGGAGTTGTTGGGACCACAACAATTGGAAAAAACAACTGAAAACGCAATGAATGATACTACAAAACAACTCATGGAGATAATAAAGGAGCTGAAAATAAGTTCCAATAACAGAGATAATAGGAATAATAATAGATTTTTCAGAGAACAAAATATGAAACAAGCACCGCAACGAATGAGAATGCCGGTAACTGCAGCTAGGCGAGTAAATAACTCTTACGTGCCAAACCATAATAACGGGCAAAGAGTAACCTGTTTTAATTGTGGCAGGACAGGCCACTACAGCAAAGAGTGTAGGGCACCTCGCAAAACAGGCGCACCATCAACTAATAACGTACACAGAGAAAATAAATGGGCACGTTTGGAGTGTTATTTATGCAAAAATTCAGCACACATTGCAACTAATTGTCCATTTAATAAATCAAAAGCACAGGAAGCCACAACTCAACAAAGAGTTAATACATTCAGATTAGGTCACAGTGTCCTGGTGTCAAAGGAAGAGAAGGACATACAGAGTTAACATGTCCAGCACGGCAATACTACCAATCGAAGCAGGGAAACGAGCAAGGGATGAGGTAAAATCCCAATTCTCATCCCCAAATAACGAAGGAAAGGGTGTAAAAAACGGTAACCTCCGATTAGACCCCTTATGGACTATGGCTTTGGATATTTGAACCACAAAAAAAGTCACATTGTTGGTAGATACAGGGGCTCAAATAAGTTTAATTAAAAAGGAAAAAATAGCTAAGGAGGTACCTATAGATCTGAATGAAAATATAGTAATAAATACAATACATAACCAAAGTGCAACCTTGGGCAAATGCTTTGGAAAAATTTTAACACCAGAAGAGATGAAATGCGAGTTCCAAGTAGTAGGTAGTAATTGCGACCTTCCCGCGGATGGAATTCTCGGAAACGATTTTTTAGCATTTTAGGACCACAAAGGACTTTACATTTCCCCAAAACAAAAGTCAATAAAAATGAATTTTCAATTCCCTTTACGAACCAGAATAATATTGAAGTAAATAGAAATTTTAGGAAGTTAAAATGTATAAAACGAAGAATATCGGTAAAATTGAAAATAAAGAAATTAATAGTTTTTATAATAGAAAAATAGAGAGAAATAATGAAATAGAGAGAAATAATGAAGTTAAAAGTGAGGAAATTAATAATGATAAAGTAAAAGAAAAAAGCGAGCTTAAAAAAGGAGTTCGTTTTGAAATTGTGAGAGATAAGGATGAAATTAAAAAAGGGAATTTCGAAAAAGGAAAAAAGGATAAAATAATTAATGAAGAGTTTGAAGTTGGTGGAAACTCAAAACCGGAAAAATCAGGAGCTGACCACAGAGCAACGGATCTTGAACTTTTTCCAGGCAACGAGGACAAACCAATTTTAACAAAAGAAAATGAAAAAGTACAATCCAAAGGAAAATTTTCCGGAGCATACAACTGTGCTACGGATCTCGAGTTCTCCCTAGGAAAGGGTGGAAAATCAAAGTTGAAGATAAAAGAAAATGAAATTAAAATACCCGCGAGATCAGAGAAAATTATAGAAGTAGCTGTTAAAGAACAGGGAGAGTTATTAAACATAGGGAAAAATGTAATATTCTTAGGGAATTGCATCAGCAAAGTACGAAATGGGAAAATTGCCGTCCCGGTGGTAAATACAACAAATCAGGAACAAATAGTTCCAAATTTCGAACTAACAGTTCACTCGCTAAATTTTTATAATGTACACCCATTAACAAACTGGGGTAACGACGAGCCTAAAACGCAGAATGAACCAGTTTATTATGTAAGATATCTATTCAATCAAGAGAAAACAGACAATATGGGAGTAAAAGAAAGGATTAAAAAATTAAAGGACGTTTTATGCACTTCACAGGATCTAAGCATCGAAGAAATAGAAACACTAGAAATGACCCGGAGATAAATTAAGCTGTAAGGTGGTGGTAAATACAACAAATCAGGAATTCAACATTCAATTTCTGTTAAAGCAAATACCAAACCTATAAACAGTCATCAATACCGTTTACCTGAATGCCATAGGGAAGTAATAAATGAAGAAGTCGGTAAATTATTAACGGAAGATATAATACAACCTAGTAATAGCCCTTGGAACGCACCATTGCTTGTTGTGCCAAAAAAGGCAGGGCCTAACGGAGAAAAAAGACATCGAGTAGTAATAGATTTTCGAAAGCTAAATAAAGTAACGATAGGCGATGCCTTTCCACTTCCTCGTATTGAAGAAATTTTGGATCAATTAGGAGGTTCAAAATATTTCACAACCTTGGATCTTTCTAGTGGCTATCACCAAGTAAAAATGGAACCTGCAGACAGAGAAAAAACTGCATTCAGTACCGCATATGGCCATTTCGGGTTCAAGCGAATGCCATTCGGACTAACCGGAGCACCCGCCACATTATAATTCAGACGACATCGGTAACGTCATCAAATTCAAACTTCAGAGGATCAGACAATTAGCACGGGAAAACTTAATTAATAGTAAAAATAAGGCAAAATTGTATTATGATAAAAACGAAAAAACTTCGACATATAAGGAAGGTGATAAAGTACTATTGCTAAATCCATAAAAACTTAACAAACTTAGTTTAACTTGGTTAGGCCCATTTGAAGTATTAGAAAGTTCAGACGCAAATACAACGATTATAAGGGTTAAGGGTAAAACACGGCGAATACACAATAACCGACTTAAACTATGGTATCAGCCTACAACTTTACGACTAGAAAACAAAACATACCTTGCTAATTTTCGATCACTAAAGAACATTTTCATCATGTAATTTTCAGTACCAAAATTTGTCAGGAAGGAAACGCAGGACATACAATAAGGAAAAATTACGACACAATGTATCCAATATTATATTTGTCCACACTAATCAACCTCGTACTAACCATACCGTGGAGTATGATGGAACTTGGAAACACAGAAATTGTTTTTGAAAATTTGGGAAATACCATCGAATACAAGGATGAAATCACAAGTTATTCTAAATTCACAATAACGAGGGAGGACGAAATAGAAGAATTTATAAACAAATTATCAAATAAACTAAGCAGTACCTGCGACACTGTTTTCAACTCTCAAAATAATAAAAGTTGTAAATTATGGAAGGACGAAATATCATATTGGAGAAACAAAATTATTAAGTTAACAAAAAGACTAAACCATTTCTTCAGTAGACAAAACGAGGCGCAGTAGACATTATAGGATCAATTTCGAAAGATGAACAATGGATCAAGCAGATTATGATCGAATCTATAGCACTTTAGATAAATTACAAAAGTATTTATTGGATAAACAAACTGCAGCAGTGGCATCAAATTTCGAATTTATAAAACAAGTTACGGGAAACCTATCAATGCAATCTTTGGAAGTAGAAGAAAAACTGAACAAATTAACTGACTCAGTAAATGCAAATTTATATTCATCAGCAGTACCAAACCAACTAGCACTTTTATATTCATCAGCAGTACCAAACCAACTAGCAAGAGTCAATTTAAAACATCAAAATGGGGAATTAGGAGTTACTATTAAAATTAGAATTTTACAAAAAAAATAATATACATTATATAAAATATATCCCATACCAAGGAAAAGCAAGGAAAACATAATAATATTAAGACCGGAATGGGATTATTTAGCTAATAATTCGGTGGGGAACTTTTTACATTACACCAACGGAGAGAAAAAGACAGCTTGTCAACAAATAGATACAGATGAGAATAGAATTTTACAACTTTGTAAACAACCACAACCAAAAATTTTAGATTTATCACAACCACATTGCGTCTAAATGCAATTTTTAAAGAGGGAATTACAGAAAAACGTAAAATACGAGTTATGTCAATATAACGCAAACAGGGAGACAGGAAATCACATTGTCCCAATGAAAACAAAAAATACATGGTTATATATGTTCCCACATAAAAGCACTTTAGTAGCTCTCTGTGCAGCACAAACCCACAAAATTGTACTAAAAGAAACCGGTATTCTATCTCTAACAGAAAAGTGTACTTTCTTACTAGAACAATTAGAGTTACCCTACGAAGATACAAAAAATGAAGAATTAAATTTGGAAAATAATTTTAAATTTGCTAATGTAAGTGAAATAGAACTTAAGGAAAATGAGCATGAAGTTTCCGTAATAACAATGAGACCCATATCAAAAGTAATCAAACCAATAAATCCAGAAGAACTTAATAAAGAATTCGCAAAGAGAAGCCAATCATTAACAGAACTTCAAGGGGATATACAAAGAGCCAAACAAAATCAAGCAAATTGGGATACATTTAAATTAACCTCAATATCAAATTCAGTGGTATTAAGTTTAGAAATCACAATTTTAATAATATATATAATTGTAACTAAACTCGAAAGTAAGAAATCAAAGGAAAATACGAACAGAGATATAGAATTGGGAGAAAGACGAAATAGACCAACAATATCCACACCTATAATACCAACGGAAGAGGTCACAGTTCGACCACCCCGGAATAACCCATCATCTCCACCAAAAACCCCAAAATTTCCCAAAACCAAAAGGGCCAAACCTAAGTTAAACAAATCAATCAGAATGATCCAACAAAGGGATAACACAATGGATGAATATGTAACACCCGAAGTGTTATCATTTAGAGAATAAATCAATATAATAAACATACATTGTATTTATATTAAAATAACATTTATCAAAAAATAAAAAAAAATATATATACATAATAATAGAGATAATCCAAATTACGGATAATTTATTTTATAACTAAAATTTAATTTACTATACGACATCTATTACACAATAGTATCGTTGTCTTTAGCGCAGGTTTAGGAAAGTATTTAGCGCAGGTTTAGTAAAGTTGTGAAACTTAGCTACGATAAAGTTTAGCAAATATTTTTTTTAGTATTAGTAAAGATTATTACCAATTAAGTGTCTTAGATTAAAGTACATAAAATGGTTTTAGTATTAATTAGGTTAAATTATACCATTGTAGTTATATTCTCTAGAGTAGTTACACGGTAGTTGTTTAAATAGAAATGAAGATGTCGCTACTTGTACCATTTTGAAAATTTGCATAAATAAAATCTTTCAGAATGATAAAAAAATTGAAAATTTTTGTCTATTATATAAAAAACACATTAAAAAAATTTTTGAAATCAAGTTATCAAGATTTTATTAACTTTAAATATTTTTTTAAATTATTTAAATTTTGTATGGAAAGTAATCAAATTTGTGTCTATGATGTAAATTTTTTTGATTTGAATATGCGATAATCATACATATTTTTAGAGAATTATCAATTTAAATTCTCTTTTATATGTATGTGCTATTTTTAGAATATTTTTTATGATTCATTCATAAATAATATGACGTTTTTCTGTATTTTCTTTTTCTTTGAGATTTAAAAATACTATTTGAATATAAATTTATATTTTGTATTTTTTACTTATTTATGTACATTGTTATTTTGTTGCAACATTTCTTTTACATTGTTGCTTTTCTTTTATGGGAGTAAAATAGGAATATTTAGATTTTAACAAAAAAAATTGATATGGAATGTTATATACATAGGTACAATTTAATATTATTAATTGATAATAAAATCCTTAACTATACTGTTATTTTAAATCATATGAATATATTTCATCAAAACATATACCGTAAAAATTTCTAAAAAATATAGAAAAAATATATATATTAAAATTATTTAAAAAAAAACTGATTTCAGGTCAACATATATATTTATTTGCATAAAATGAAATAAATTTTAAAAGAAAAAAATATAAGCCAGAGAATTTTTAAGAAATAGAAATTTTGTTTTTAAATAAAATTAACATTTTGAGATCAATTTATCAAGATTTTATAAATTTTAAATATTTTTTTAAATTATTTAAATTTTGTATGGAAAGTAATCAAATTTGTGTCTATGATATACATTTTTTTGATTTGAATATGCGATAATCATACATATTTTTAGAGAATTGTCAATTTAAATTCTCTTTTATATGTATGTGCTATTTTTAGAATATTTTTTATGATTCATTCATAAATAATATAACGTTTTACTGTATTTTCTTTTTCTTTGAGATTTAAAAATACTATTTGAATATAAATTTATATTTTGTATTTTTTACTTATTTATGTACATTGTTATTTTGTTGCAACATTTCTTTTACATTGTTGCTTTTCTTTTATGGGAGTAAAATAGGAATATTTAGATTGTAACAAAAAAAAATTGATATGGAATGTTATATACATAGGTACAATTTAATATTATTAATTGATAATAAAATCCTTAACTATACTGTTATTTTAAATCATATGAATATATTTCATCAAAACATATACCGTAAAAATTTTTAAAAAATATAGAAAAAATATATACCGTATATTAAAATTATTTTAAAAAAAACTGATTTCAGGTCAACATATATATTTATTTGCATGAAATGAAATAAATTTTAAAAGAAAAAAATATAACTCAGAGAATTTTTAAGAATTATAGAAATTTTGTTTTTAAATAAAATTAACAATATTACACCTATCCGATTGTTTTTTAAATAATTTGTTGTCACCTAAAACTCCATAATAAAAACAAATATTATTTTTTAATGTTTTACCTGTCGCTTTCTTTATTACAAAAAAATAAAATTGGGGGAAAAACAATTAAATTGAGGTACGAATTTCTTCAATGGATTCCCGAACCTTGTTGTTCATTTGATAACATAAAATCAGTGGTAGAAACTAGAATTCCAAAATATATTCTTGAAACTCCTAAAAAGTTAAAGAATGATCCCAATTATAAATTGAAAACTGATATAGAAAAAAAATTAGAAGGTAGAAAAAAAGAAGTCCAAGTTTTTGGTAAAACCCAACTGGTGCTCCCTGGACACGTGATGAAAAAGATACTTACCTAAAATTTTATTATAAGTCACCACCGCTTTACAAGCATATGCTTGATTTGATGATGACTTTTATTTTCCACACATAAGGACAATTCTTCGATGGCATTGTAAAATAAAATTTATTACTGGGTTTTCAGACCAAGTATCTAAACTTTTGGCTTTACGCTGTGAAAACTTCAATGAATTAGATAAAAAATGTATTATTTTGTTTGATGAAATGAAAATATCATCTGAATTAGAATATCATTTACACGATGATTTAATTTATGCTTTTAATGATTTTGGCGAACTTGGTAGATTTGACAAGATAGCCACCCATGCGTTAGTTTTTACTCGTCGTGGTTTAAATTCAAATTGGACGCAAACCATTTCTTCATACATTGGAACTGCAAATGGGGAGCAAATTGCAGAACTGTTATCCATAAATTTAAAAAATATTAATAAATTAGGATTTAAATGTGTTGCTGCTACCTCGGACCAAGGTAGCAACAACAGAAAAGCTTATCGTTTATTAGGAGCAACAGAAAGTACTGCTTTTGCTTTTTTCGATAGTAAAAAGGTTTTTTTATTATATGATATATACCACATCTTTTCAAAAGTGTAAGAAATATATTACTTAAATCAAATATTAAAATTGATGAAGACATAATTTATTGGAAAATAAAAAGTGAATTGTTTCAAAAGTGAAAAATGTAAAATGTTTCAATCACTTCACAAATTAACTGATGGTCACATTTCTCCAAATGCTTTTCAAAAGTTAAGTGTAAAACTAGCTACTCAAATTTTTAGCGCAAATGTTTCTTCTGCTATTTATGCAGCAATATCTGTTGGTTGTCTCAAAACCAATAACGATGCTACAATTGCACATTCTACGGCAAATTTTATTTGCAATATGAATTGTTTGTTTGACAATTTAAATAGTAGCTCGTTAAATAGTCCGAATCCCAATAAAACTCCAATTTCAGATAATTCTAAATCTTTAGAAAATATCAATAAATGTCGGGAATGGATTTTAAAATGGGTATCTTTGGGAGTAATGTCGAAGCCTCCATGCTTTTCTGGGTTAATTCAAACTTTAACAGGTATTATAGATTTGTGGGAAATATTAAAGTTAGATGGAAGTCAAAAATATTTACTGACGTCACATTTAAATCAAGACCCAGAGGAAAATTTATTTTCAATAATTAGGTCTAATAAAGGCTCATACGATAAAAATCCATCTTCGTTGAGATTTACTCGAAATCTTAAGCAAATAATATTTCAAAACATGCATCCAACATCAGATCATAGTAGCTATAATATCGCTAATACAAATACATTACTATCACAATCTGAAATTGTAAATATAGAAAATAATTTTGAAGGTGATATTATAGATATTGATGTTGACGTTAATGAATTAAATGAAAATTTAAATAAAAGCTTCTGCTCCTCAGCTTGAACCCATAGCAGACGAAGTTAATGAAAGCTCTTCGCATAATATTTTAGAAGAAATTTGTGACCGTAATTTAATATCGAAAGAAAGTGCAGAAGAACTTGCGCAAAATGCGGCATTATATTATCTGGGATTTTCGGCACAGAAACTTAACAAAAAATTAAAATGTTCCACTTGTAATTCTTATTTAATTTATAATTCTAATAAATTTTCTAGAGAAAGTGACATTTTAATAAAAAAAGAGCATACGAAACAACAAAAAATACTTCTAATTACGGGAATCTTACAGTACCATCAGTTACCTTTGAAAGTGATTTTAACATAATTTATAGAAACTTTGAAATCAATTTTCCAAAATATCAATTTAAATCTAATTTGTTGCAGAATTTATTAAAAATATTTGATCATGTTATTGTTTTTCAGAATTTTCAATGTGAAATTGAAAATCACAAGTTAATAATATTAAAGTTTATATTAATCGGTTTAATAAAATTATCAATTAAAAAATTTAATAAATATTTAAAAAATCCAAAAAAAAGAAGTAAACCATTTATGGGTGAAGTTTGTCCAAAACAAACAAAAGCTTCTTTAGTTAAAAATTCAACAAATTAAATTTATATTGTTACTTGTTTTTTTTTAGTTTAAAAATTTATGGAATATGTATGTATGTAGTTGATTTTATTTATAAAAATCATTTTAATTAATACTAGTAATATGTAAAGTAATATTTGAAAAAACATTTTTTTTTTGCTAATTTATGTGATATTTCATAAATTCTATAATTATGTTTTTTAGTTTCAATTTTATAAATATTAAATAATAAAATTTATGTAATATCACATAAAATATGGAACCATATATTCCCAACACGTCCACGTCGTTGGTTCTGGGTAACGCTAAGAATGGGAATTACTTTAAATAAAGAAACTGATATTTACATAATCTCTAAAACAAACTGATTTTATGATATGTATATATATGAATCTTCATGTAGAATATATTATATATGTATATATATAAATAAAATAAAATTATAGAATTAAATATTTTTGAATTCGGTTTAATATATATATACATATATATGTATGTTTATAATTTATAAATCTATACGTATCAACTAATTATTAGTTAGTAATTCAAAAATATTTATTTCTATAATTTTATTTCAAATCAAAATCATTCGCATTATATCGCTCCAATGGATTGACGCATATATATATATACATATTATTATATATAATGAAAATATTCAACAAAAAATTCAAAAAAAAAATACAAAAAAAGAAATTCTTTTCTCTCATTTTTTAATAACTTTATCCATCCCCACAACCCGAAACTCCAACAAATATGCAATCATGCAAAAATTAACATCAAAGATGCAATCCTTGAACGTGTAGCGCCACACAAAAAAGTGGCCTAGTGAAACACTAAATCCCTATTTTCAGCCATGCAGTTTCGTGTCACTACCACAGAGAATATAAATACAATGATTATACTTTTAGGAGTAGTAATAATAAATAAGAATTTTTTCTAATCAACATAAGTTTAGGAATTAATAATTGAAGAGAGGAATAGGAGTCCAAGGTTTTAGTAAAACCCAACTGGTGCTCCCTGGACACGTGATGAAAAAGATACTTACCTAAAATTTTATTATAAGTCACCACCGCTTTACAAGCATATGCTTGATTTGATGATGACTTTTATTTTCCACACATAAGGACAATTCTTCGATGGCATTGTAAAATAACATTTATTACTGGGTTTTCAGATCAAGTATCTAAACTTTTGGCTTTACGCTGTGAAAACTTCAATGAATTAGATAAAAAATGTATTATTTTGTTTGATGAAATGAAAATATCATCTGAATTAGAATATCATTTACACGATGATTTAATTTATGGTTTTAATGATTTTGGCGAACTTGGTAGATTTGACAAGATAGCCACCCATGCGTTAGTTTTTACTCGTCGTGGTTTAAATTCAAATTGGACGCAAACCATTTCTTCATACATTGGAACTGCAAATGGGGAGCAAATTGCAGAACTGTTATCCATAAATTTAAAAAATATCGATAAATTTGGATTTAAATGTGTTGCTGCTACCTCGGACCAAGGTAGCAACAACAGAAAAGCTTATCGTTTATTAGGAGCAACAGAAAGTACTGCTTTTGCTTTTTTCGATAGTAAAAAGGTTTTTTTATTATATGATATATACCACATCTTTTCAAAAGTGTAAGAAATATATTACTTAAATCAAATATTAAAATTGATGAAGACATAATTTATTGGAAAATAAAAAGTGAATTGTTTCAAAGTGAAAAATGTAAAATGTTTCAATCACTTCACAAATTAACTGATGGTCACATTTCTCCTAATCCTTTTCAAAAGTTAAGTGTAAAACTAGCTACTCAAATTTTTAGCGCAAATGTTTCTTCTGCTATTTATGCAGCAATATCTGTTGGTTGTTTCAAAACCAATAACGATGCTACAATTGCACATTCTACGGCAAATTTTATTTGCAATATGAATTGTTTGTTTGACAATTTAAATAGTAGCTCGTTAAATAGTCCGAATCCCAATAAAACTCCAATTTCAGATAATTCTAAATCTTTAGAAAATATCAATAAATGTCGGGAATGGATTTTAAAATGGGTATCTTTGGGAGTAATGTCGAAGCCTCCATGCTTTTCTGGGTTAATTCAAACTTTAACAGGTATTATAGATTTGTGGGAAATATTAAAGTTAGATGGAAGTCAGAAATATTTACTGACGTCACATTTAAATCAAGACCCAGAGGAAAATTTATTTTCAATAATTAGGTCTAATAAAGGCTCATACGATAAAAATCCATCTTCGTTGAGATTTACTCGAAATCTTAAGCAAATAATATTTCAAAACATGCATCCAACATCAGATCATAGTAGCTATAATATCGCTAATACAAATACATTACTATCACAATCTGAAATTGTAAATATAGAAAATAATTTTGAATGTGATATTATAGATATTGATGTTGACGTTAATGAATTAAATGAAAATTTAATAAAAGCTTCTGCTCCTCAGCTTGAACCCATAGCAGACGAAGTTAATGAAAGCTCTTCGCATAATATTTTAGAAGAAATTTGTGACCGTAATTTAATATCGAAAGAAAGTGCAGAAGAACTTGCGCAAAATGCGGCATTATATTATCTGGGATTTTCGGCACAGAAACTTAACAAAAAATTAAAATGTTCCACTTGTAATTCTTATTTAATTTATAATTCTAATAAATTTTCTAGAGAAAGTGACATTTTAATAAAAAAAGAGCATACGAAACAACAAAAAATACTTCTAATTACGGGAATCTTACAGTACCATCAGTTACCTTTGAAAGTGATTTTAACATAATTTATAGAAACTTTGAAATCAATTTTCCAAAATATCAATTTAAATCTAATTTGTTGCAGAATTTATTAAAAATATTTGATCATGTTATTGTTTTGCAGAATTTTCAATGTGAAATTGAAAATCACAAGTTAATAATATTAAAGTTTATATTAATCGGTTTAATAAAATTATCAATTAAAAAATTTAATAAATATTTAAAAAATCCAAAAAAAAAGAAGTAAACCATTTATGGGTGAAGTTTGTCCAAAACAAACAAAAGCTTCTTTAGTTAAAAATTCAACAAATTAAATTTATATTGTTACTTGTTTTTTTTTTAGTTTAAAAATTTATGGAATATGTATGTATGTAGTTGATTTTATTTAAAAAAATCATTTTAATTAATACTAGTAATATGTAAAGTAATATTTGAAAAAACATTTTTTTTTTGCTAATTTATGTGATATTTCATAAATTCTATAATTATGTTTTTTAGTTTCAATTTTATAAATATTAAATAATAAAATTTATGTAATATCACATAAAATATGGAACCATATATTCCCAACACGTCCACGTCGTTGGTTCTGGGTAACGCTAAGAATGGGAATTACTTTAAATAAAGAAACTGATATTTACATAATCTCTAAAACAAACTGATTTTATGATATGTATATATATGAATCTTCATGTAGAATATATTATATATGTATATATATAAATAAAATAAAATTATAGAATTAAATATTTTTGAATTCGGTTTAATATATATATACATATATATGTATGTTTATAATTTATAAATCTATACGTATCAACTAATTATTAGTTAGTAATTCAAAAATATTTATTTCTATAATTTTATTTCAAATCAAAATCATTCGCATTATATCGCTCCAATGGATTGACGCATATATATATACATATTATTATATATAATGAAAATATTCAACAAAAAATTCAAAAAAAAAATACAAAAAATGAAATTCTTTTCTCTCATTTTTTAATAACTTTATCCATCCCCACAACCCGAAACTCCAACAAATATGCAATCATGCAAAAATTAACATCAAGGATGCAATCCTTGAACGTGTAGCGCCACACAAAAAAGTGGCCTAGTGAAACACTAAATCCCTATTTTCAGCCATGCAGTTTCGTGTCACTACCACAGAGAATATAAATACAATGATTATACTTTTAGGAGTAGTAATAATAAATAAGAATTTTTTCTAATCAACATAAGTTTAGGAATTAATAATTGAAGAGAGGAATAGGAATTTTTTTTGTCTGTACGACAAGGAAAAAAATTTTTTTCATGAACATCAATCTAACATTTTTTTTGAGAAAACCAACAAGTGGAATGCAAAAATATATGAAGTGAAATTAATTTTATGAAATAAAACATAATAGATTTAGTTTTTTTTTGCAAAATTCATTTTTAATATCTTATTCAAATTAATTTTTGTAGTTTTTAACATTTTATTCAATTTTTTTTTAAAGAAACAAAATTTTTATAACGATTTTTTTTCTCAAATAATAAATTTTTTGTCAGAAATAGGTATAACAAAATAATTAGTTATCTACAAAATATAATTCACCCTTCCTAGCTGCAAATATATAAAAAAAAAATCTTTTAATTGATAAAAAATGTATATAATTTTTTTCTTTACCGTCTAAAAATATTTCCATCGGAATATGAAGTTATGTCCACCCGTTTGGGGGATATACGGCATAATACAACAACCGTCGGGAGCCATAATCCGTTAGGAATTCGGTTAGGGAAACGCCGGCGGAAGGTCGCCACATTTCCACCAGCGACTCCCGAAATCCCTCGGATTGCATATTAACAACGTCGCACTCGGCGAGGCATCCACCCCCATTGTGGACCGTTGAAACATACTAAAAATAAATAAAAATAGTTTATAAAAATTTAAAATAATTTTAACAATAAATAATTTCTTACCCATTGAGGCGTTGGATGATTATTATTATTATTGGTTGACATTTTAAATAATTTAATTTTTTTTAAAACAAATTCTTGCTTTTATTCTTCAAAAACCACAGAAAGAATGATTTTTATTAACGCAATTACAAGATTATTAAATTCCCAAAAATGCATAATGGCATAATTGTATTTTTTTTTATGAAACACTTCAAATTTAAAAAATTTGTTTAGCAACATTAGGTAACATTTACAATAAAAAAAAAAAATTTTTTTTTCTGAAATAGGAGAAAAAATTAAATTAAAAAAAAAAAAGAAGATAATAATAAAAAATTTGTTAGTCTATTCTGAAAAAAAATGTTGAACAAAATAAACTATTAAATTTAGAATATACTATTTATAATATTAAAAAAAAAAATTTTTTTTATGTAAAATTAAATTGATAATTTAATTTAAAAAAAAAAAAAATGGGAGGTATACATTATGTATATACATAATATAAAAATAAAATAAAAAAATATATATAAAATTATAAATATCAAATATATATAAAAATTATAAAAAATATATATAAAATTATAAATATTAAATTGTTATTGAAATTGTTAAATTACTTAAATTATAAAAATTTACAACAAAGTTAGATTATTGAAAATTTGTGAAAATTATACCATAAAAAATTTTGCATCTATATATACAAAAAAAAAACAGAAGGTTGAAATATTATATACATATATAAAAATTGAAACTATCAAAATATTATATACATACAATATAAAAATTGAAACTATCTAATTGAAACTATTATTATAAGTATAAAACTTTACATATTATATTAAAAATTTGTATACAATGAGATTTATATATATAAAAATGTTAAAGAAAAAAATATGTATACCATAAATTAAATTTATCAAATTAATAAAATTGTAAATCAATAAATTAATAAAAAATATTTAATATCTTAAACTAGAATTAAGTTGAAAAATTGTGAAAAATAAACTTTTTAAAATGAAAAATTGTGAAAATAAACTTTTTAAAAGGAAAATTTGAGAAAAATTATAAAAAAGGGACTTAAATTAAGTTCATATAAAAAAAATCATGTATATAAAATATTAATTATAAATTGGGAAACAATATTATATTATGTAACAAATAAATTATTGAATACTTAAAATATTAAAAAACTAATAATAATAAAATTATACAAATATTAAATTATATAGTACTATTGGTTTTTTTTAAATATTAGCCCTGTTTTTTGTAGACGGGTATGTTGTATTGCAAAATTTTACATTGAAAACAACAACAATTTTTTGGCAAAAAAATGAGAATTACAGTAGTTATTTATATATCGCAAATGAATTGTAATTGATAAATAGTTAATAATATGACCTGTAGATGGCTCTGTTGTCAATATTCCGTTTCATTTCATTTATTTCAAATACATAGCCTATGTAAAAGGCATAGCTATGTTTTCTTTTTACATTAAAAATTAGCAATTTATTAAAGAAAAAAAGCAAGTGTTATATTTTTTAATGATTTTTTTTTTACGCTTATAAAACTCAAAGTTAATGTGATTTAAAAAAAAAATATCAGCTGATAAATTCAACTGTGTATAAAATAAAAAAATTGGCGCCTCCTATGTTCAGTGAATCGTTTTTTTGCAAAAAATTTGCAATACAATATACCCGTCTACAAAAAAACAGGGGTATTATATAAAATCAAATTGTTTGAAAATGGAAAATTATATAAAAATTGTAACTAGATTAATAGCCTTATTCACAAACCGACTTGTTATCTTGTTAAGCTCTTAAATCGTTATTTAACAAGCAAAATTGAAAATAGCTATTCACAAATTGTTAACAAAATTGTTGGTATATTATAAAAATTCACAATGTCACAAATTTGTATGAAAAAATTCACAATATTGATAAAAATTCACCACGGCTTGTTAAAATCGCTATTCAGAAATTGTTAAGATAATTGTTAAGTAGTTAAATTTATTTTTTGACACTTGGTATTTAACAACCAGATTTGAGTGGTTGTTATTTAACAATTCCATATAAAAGTGATTTTTTTTAATAAAAAGTTGTTTGAAAAATTTAAGAGTATTTTTATTTAAATTTTTTAGATGATTTGAATTTTTTTTAAAATTGGCAGTAAATAGTAGTTTTACATACAATATATGTATATACATATATATATTGTTTGTATATATATGTATATTATTATCAATTATGAAATATGAAAAATATATATAGAATTAATTATTATATATAGTGAGATATATATATATATATATATATTATATATAACGATTTTTTTATATAGTAGGTATATAAACCATAATAATATACATATACAAAAATTTTTTTTCAAATTACTACTATGAGAATACAAAAATGAAACATTTCAATTATATCCTTCGAAGAAATATACAAAAATTATCATATATTTGAATGGGTATAGAATTATTCATATTATAATCATTTTCATTTAGGGGTTTTTGCAATTAGTTGCATTATATACAAATAAATATTTTTAATATATATATATATATTGAAAAATGTGTTTTTGTAGTTGAAAATTTTATGAATTTTTGTAAAAACTGGCAGTAAATTTAAATTGTAGTCGTACATCCAATATATGTATTATATAAATATATATATATTTTATTTGTTCCATCATAAAAAATTTTGGAAAATTATTTTTTTTGTGAAAATGTTAGTACATAATTATATTTATATTGATATATATATATATATATATATATATATATAATATATATATATATATACATATATATATATATATATATATATATATATATATAGTGACTTTTGTTATCTAGTAGGTATATAAACCATAATATATATATATATATATATATATATATATATATATATATATATATATAATACAATATATATATATTGTATGTACAACTACTAAATTCATAACATTTTCAACTACAAAAATACATTTTTCAATTCAAATAAAAAAAAGTTACAAAATTTCTGTATTAGAAACCGGTTTTTTAGAAAATTTATTCACAATTTTTAATGATTTTTCATTCACATTTTAAAAAGCAAAATTCACCTCATAATTTTTAACAAGTGCATATTCACCATTTTTGTGAATAGCATTTTTACGCTTGCTTGTTATGGCACTTGTTATTAATTTTTAACAAGTGTCAAATCAGTTGTTACGTTGTTAATTTGTGAATAGGTCTATAAGATTAAGAATTGTTTTGTACGTTTTATAATGTTTTTAAATAAAGAATGTTCTATAAATTGAAAAATTCATATTTGAAAACTCTGAAATACCATTAACTTAAAAAATATAGATATTTTTTATCTTGGGAAAAGGAGGTGTTGTGTGACAACATTCATGCATTTATGTCGTCATTGCCTAAAAACGCATTGTATAGGCAGCGCATTATACTATATCATGAAAACAAAAACAATAATAAAATACGTCATCGTATTTTAATATTATTATAATGACACACTTAAGTTATCATGAATAAAATGTAGAACAAAAATATAAATAAAAAAGGTAAATAAACCTAAAGTAAATAAACGAAAGCACATAAGCTTTCCTAATAATAATAAAGTATAATGCGTTATCAGCACAATGGGCAATGGTAACATAATTAATACATTAATTTATTGTTGCACAACTTTACCTTTAATTAATAAGAAATATTAATTATTTGTATTTATTGAAATATTCTAATATTGCTGAGGGAGCAATATTAGAATATATAAACGGCGAAAAATTGGTATTTCGGGGATTTCAAATATTGAATTCTTTCACTGAACAGGTAAAGCCTACAGTAAAGAAAACTCAATAAAGAACTTTTTAAACTAAATAAAATACGTTTTATTTAACAGTTAATTAAAAGTAGTAATTAAAGTTGTATATCAAACAAAAGAAGTTATCAAAGGAAAGCTCTATTAAAAGACGTTCAGGCCAAACCAGAAACAAATAATAAAGGGTGAATATAATTTTACAGGAAAGATTACAACACAACACAGCCATGAAAACCCCCTCACATAATTCCGTTTGAGAATATGCGTTCATTTTGAAATTTTGTATTTAAATTTTCTTTATTTAGTATAGGTAAAACTACCTTTTTATTTTCTATTGTCAATTCGAGATAAAAATTTTCTAAATTTATTTTAGATTGAAAGTCCTTTAAGAAATTTGCTCCCAAAATACCATCTACTGGTACGGAAAAATTATCCGAAACTACGTGAAAATCATATTTAACATTTACTGATTTAAAATTTAATTGGTTAGTACAAGTTCCTAATGTCTCTAAATGTCCTTAAATTCCTTGAATTGTCGTTATTTTATCCCTTTGTAAAATGTTTTTAAATAAAATTAATCATAATTTCAATAATATTTAATTTTTTCTTAGAAAGCAATAAAAAATTGGATAAACCCGAATGACGTCACGACTTCTATTATTACATCAAATAGTACATGGCTTAGTTATTAAATTTATATCCGCCAACTGTCATTTTACCCCAGATATGCTGCCAGATGTTGGGACCAATCATTTATATGAAACATAACCTTTTTAGGCATCTATTGTAACAGGATGATAGTTTTTGTATAGAAAAAAAATTACCACCTATTGTAACAAGATGAGCTTTAGGTAAGTCGGAGGACGTAGCTTCGGAGTTCTAGTGAAGTAGGCGCCAAGTCTAGGGTGACCAACAGCGGATCACAAGAAAAACGCTAGACCAAAATTTCTGGTACCAGAACTCCTTGGATCACTGGGATTTCCTACTGAGTTTTGCCAGCCATGCTCAGTCTATGGGGCGTGAGTGATCCAAACGGCAACCAAAACAACAACATGATGATACTTCCACAAAATCTTCCAACAAAATAAATTTTTATCAAATTTTAGGACGTATCACCATAAGGAAGGCACAAGAAAGGAACAGAAATCCAGCCATCCATCCGGAGGAATTATGGCGAAATCAGCCACTCATATTTTTTTTCTAGGAACCAAATTACCGGAACAGCACAGCAACCCAATGAAGCACTATTAATTTAAAAAAAAAAAAATTATTTAAAAAAAAAATTTTTTTTTGTAAAAAAGAAACACACAATTATTCTTAATTTATGTTTTTTTTTGTTTTCTTTAACTAATTATTATAATTTTCAAAAAAAATTCGGTGGTGCATAAAAATTTGAATTTTTAATTTTATATAATAATTTTAATAAATTTTTATTATTATGGTGTAAAAACTTTAATAAATTACTATTTCGAATTCAGAGGAATAAATAATTGTAAATAAATAAATGAAATTACTTAATAAATAGTATAAGAATCGTAATCTAATTAAATAATTAATAAATAACAACAAACTTTACTTTATTTATATTAAAAATAATTAAATAATTTACAAAAAAAACGAAGCAAAAGCAACTACTATTTAAACGCGACACCAAGAGTGCGTTCACTGGACGAAAATAGTTACTAAAATAGTAACTAACATAGTTACTCTAAGAAATGTCAGAGTAAACTAAGTTGAGTATGTGTTAGTGTGGTAGCCATATTGTTTGAAATTTAAATTTAAACACATTTTTGTTTACGCGTTTGTAAAATTTTTGAAAAATAATAATTTACAAGAAAAATATGGATTTACAACAAAAAAATAATTTGATAATGGCTGCTGGGAGTTTTGTAACAAATATGGAAAAAAATTTGATAGAAGGACGTAATCATTTAAATGCAATATTGGTAATATTTTAATATTTTATTAAAAAAAATTTATAGTTTTAATTTTTATTTTAGTATAGTATTATAGAAAATGAAGAAAATACTGAAAGTGAAATTGATGTTATTATAGCTGCATTACAAAACAACCGCGGAGAGCATACAAAAATTGAAAATTATATTGACAAAGTGGTAATGTAATTATTTGATGTTGAATTTAAGAGGAACTTTAGAATTACTCATTCCACTTTTAATAAACTATTGGAAGTAATTGCACCAGTTTTAATAGATAAATATGATGATGAAAATATGATAAGACGAGATGTTCTTGCCGTTATTTAGTTACTTTCAACACCTGATTCCTACAAGTAATTTGTTCCATGATTGTACTTGTATGTATAAAGTTATTATAATATCAAAATATTATTTAAGGTCGACTGGAGAGCGTTTTGATATGGCAAAATCTACATTGTGGAATGCTTTTTATAGAGTGGTGCAGGCGTTAAATATTATAGCACCTAGAATAATTGTATGGCCCGCTAGAACAGAAATGGAGGAAATTCCAATTAAATTTAAGTCAAAATCTGGAATACCTAATGTAATTGGAGCAATTTATGGTACATATATAAAAATCGATGCGCCAGCTGAACATCCACAAGCATATATAAATAGAAAATTGTACCATGCGATTACATTACAGGCAATTTGTGATGATAAATTTAAATTCACTGATGCTTTTGTAGGATATCCCAGTTCAGTACATGATTGCAGAATTTTTAGAAATTCAGATATATATAAAGATATAAATCAGAATTTTTCTAAATATTTTATTGAAAATTCATTCATTTTGGGAGATAAAGCATATCCATCCCTAAAATGGTGCGTAGTTCCATTTAAAGATAATGGACGACTCACAAATCGCCAAAAATATTTCAATAAATGCCATTCTGCCACCAGACAGACAATAGAACGCGCATTTGGTCATTTCTTTGGTCTTTTCAGGAGGTTCAAACATTTACAAATGAGTAGGACAGACTTAATTCCAGATACAGTTTTGGCAGCATGCGTTTTGCATAATATATGCATTGATAATAAAGATTTAATTCCAAATAATGAAATCGAATTTTTTGATTGCGATGAAGCACCACTTGACAATATTATAGCATCAACAGAAAATTCCAGCCAAGCCATGCAAATTCGTGAGAATATCGTCAATCAGTTGTTCGAACAATCTCAATTTAAAAACAAAATGAAATTAAAGAAATATAATTGTAAATAATAAAAAATATTTTAATAAATATTATGTTTTTTTTTAATTTTAAAATTACTAATTATAATTTTTTTTATTTTTTTTAAATTATTTTTGCAATTGCTTCTCTAAAGTCTTTTTGCCCTTCTGCAATTAAATTAAGCATTTGAGCATTGTTATCACGTAAAAGTGTCATTAAATCTGCATGCCTTTGTTGCCTTTCTGCACGTATTTCGTCTAGCGTTTCTAATAATTTATCTCCAACTCTCGATGGTAATATTGTTGACGTGGATGGCAATAACGGTGCAGTGGATGGTAATAAAGTTGTTGTGGTTGATGTTGATGGTGCATTTAAATCATCACTTGATAACGGTAATATAGGTTCAGTATACGTCCTTGTTGCTGATCTTATTCTCAGTGGTGTAACACTTGGATGTTGGCCATAAATTTCGTCAAATTCTTCAAAATATTCTAAATCAAAACGACTATGACCACTGCTACCACTTCCCATATTATCTTTTTTCTTTAAATATAATTTTTTTAAGTTAGCCCATTTAAATTTAATTTTATGTGGTTCAATAAATACACCATCATTTTTAAGTTAATTACTTATTTTCCCATATACAGCATCTCTTTTTATTATATTTGATTGAAATTCTTCTTTATGTTCTTTATATTTATTAATTAGTAATAATATTATATTTCTTGTCCATTTAAATTTTGCTGTACTATTAGTTGTAACTAAAAATAATATTAATTAATTAAATATTATACAAACTCATTATTACTAACTTTCATTTTGGGTTTCTATTGGACTGCCATTATTTTCTATAACTAATTCCGCTGTTACGGGTATTATTACCGCTTCACCTAAAATTTAAATATTAAAAAAAAAAAATAAATGCTATATATTCCATTACTCACCATTTTCATTAATAAATTCTTCATCAATAAATTCATATTCAGTAAATTCAACTTCTTCACCCATTTCAATTATTTTCTTCAACTTATGACTCAAATTCAGAATTACAACAAATTTGAATTTGTTTTTTTTTTTTTTTGAATCGTTATTTCAATTTTTCATAGAATTATCTGTCATCTGTCTAGAGCAGAAGCTAATTTAACTATTGTAGTACATTAAATAATTGTAGTAGAATGTAGTAGAATTTCGACCATTTTTACTTTACGCATACATTTACATAAATTTTGTATAAAAACACAACTTTGTGTCGCTCTGAACGCAATTTAGTTAAATAAAGTTACTAAAAAAGTAACTATTTGACCGCGAGAACGCACTCCAATAATAAATATTTTTACTGCAAATTTAAATTTACACATACCTGGTAAGTCTGCTTCCTGCTTCGGACATGTCATTCGGACATGTCAACTACCAAACCCAACACTACTAAAAAGCCCTGAACAAAGTCTGTGCACTAACTAACCCATATATGAGAGAATTCAATAGTGAGAGAATTCAATGTAGTGAGAGAATTCAATATGACATATAAGTTTTTCTTTGATAAAAATTATGTTTTTAGTGATACTAAAACGAAATTTATAATTTTTTACAATTAATTATTTTATTTAAAAAATTAATTACGTATAATTGATATATTTTGTGATTTCTATTATTTAAGATAAAAACGCATTGTATAGGCAGCGCATTATACTATATCATGAAAACAAAAACAATAATAAAATACGTCATCGTATTTTAATATTATTATAATGACACACTTAAGTTATCATGAATAAAATGTAGAACAAAAATATAAATAAAAAAGGTAAATAAACCTAAAGTAAATAAACGAAAGCACATAAGCTTTCCTAATAATAATAAAGTATAATGCGTTATCAGCACAATGGGCAATGGTAACATAATTAATACATTAATTTATTGTTGCACAACTTTACCTTTAATTAATAAGAAATATTAATTATTTGTATTTATTGAAATATTCTAATATTGCTGAGGGAGCAATATTAGAATATATAAACGGCGAAAAATTGGTATTTCGGGGATTTCAAATATTGAATTCTTTCACTGAACAGGTAAAGCCTACAGTAAAGAAAACTCAATAAAGAACTTTTTAAACTAAATAAAATACGTTTTATTTAACAGTTAATTAAAAGTAGTAATTAAAGTTGTATATCAAACAAAAGAAGTTATCAAAGGAAAGCTCTATTAAAAGACGTTCCGGCCAAACCAGAAACAAATAATAAAGGGTGAATATAATTTTACAGGAAAGATTACAACACAACACAGCCATGAAAACCCCCTCACATAATTCCGTTTGAGAATATGCGTTCATTTTGAAATTTTGTATCTAACCAATATGTAGATTCACATCGTGGTGAAAGTGTGATTGTATTTAAATTTTCTTTATTTAGTATAGGTAAAACTACCTTTTTATTTTCTATTGTCAATTCGAGATAAAAATTTTCTAAATTTATTTTAGATTGAAAGTCCTTTAAGAAATTTGCTCCCAAAATACCATCTACTGGTACGGAAAAATTATCCGAAACTACGTGAAAATCATATTTAACATTTACTGATTTAAAATTTAATTGGTTAGTACAAGTTCCTAATGTCTCTAAATGTCCTTAAATTCCTTGAATTGTCGTTATTTTATCCCTTTGTAAAATGTTTTTAAATAAAATTAATCATAATTTCAATAATATTTAATTTTTTCTTAGAAAGCAAAAAAAATTGGATAAACCCGAATGACGTCACGACTTCTATTATTACATCAAATAGTACATGGCTTAGTTATTAAATTTATATCCGCCAACTGTCATTTTACCCCAGATATGCTGCCAGATGTTGGGACCAATCATTTATATGAAACATAACCTTTTTAGGCATCTATTGTAACAGGATGATAATTTTTGTATAGAAAAAAAATTACCACCTATTGTAACAAGATGAGCTTTAGGTAGGTCGGAGGACGTAGCTTCGGAGTTCTAGTGAAGTGGGCGCCAAGTCTAGGGTGACCAACAGCGGATCACAAAAGAAACGCTAGACCAAAATTTCTGGTACCAGAACTCCTTGGATCACTGGGATTTCCTACTGAGTTTTGCCAGCCATGCTCAGTCTATGGGGCGTGAGTGATCCAAACGGCAACCAAAACAACATGATGATACTTCCACAAAATCTTCCAACAAAAGAAATTTTTATCAAATTTTAGGACGTATCACCATAAGGAAGGCACAAGAAAGGAACAGAAATCCAGCCATCCATCCGGAGGAATTATGGCGAAATCAGCCACTCATATTTTTTTTCTAGGAACCAAATTACCGGAACAGCACAGCAACCCAATGAAGCACTCTATTAATTTAAAAAAAAAAATTATTTTAAAAAAATTTTTTTTTTTTGTAAAAAAGAAACACACAATTATTCTTAATTTTGGTTTTTTTGTTTTCTTTAATTAATTATTATAATTTTCAAAAAAAATTCGGTGGTGCATAAAAATTTGAATTTTTAATTTTATATAATAATTTTAATAAATTTTTATTATTATGGTGTAAAAACTTTAATAAATTACTGTTTCGAATTCAGAGGAATAAATAATTGTAAATAAATAAATGAAATTACTTAATAAATAGTATAAGAATCGTAATCGAATTAAATAATTAATAAATAACCACAAACTTTACTTTACTTATATTAAAAATAATTAAATAATTTACAAAAAAAAACGAAGCAAAAGCAACTACTATTTAAACGCGACACCAAGAGTGCGTTCACTGGACGAAAATAGTTACTAAAATAGTAACTAACATAGTTACTCTAAGAAATGTCAGAGTAAACTAAGTTGAGTATGTGTTAGTGTGGTAGCCATATTGTTTGAAATTTAAATTTAAACACATTTTTGTTTACGCGTTTGTAAAATTTTTGAAAAATAATAATTTACAAGAAAAATATGGATTTACAACAAAAAAATAATTTGATAATGGCTGCTGGGAGTTTTTTAACAAATATGGAAAAAAATTTGATAGAAGGACGTAATCATTTAAATGCAATATTGGTAATATTTTAATATTTTATTAAAAAAAATTTATAGTTTTAATTTTTATTTTAGTATAGTATTATAGAAAATGAAGAAAATACTGAAAGTGAAATTGATGTTATTATAGCTGCATTACAAAACAACCGCGGAGAGCATACAAAAATTGAAAATTATATTGAAAAAGTGGTAATGTAATTATTTGATGTTGAATTTAAAAGGAACTTTAGAATTACTCATTCCACTTTTAATAAACTATTGGAAGTAATTGCACCAGTTTTAATAGAAAAATATGATGATGAAAATATGATAAGACGAGATGTTCTTGCCGTTATTTGGTTACTTTCAACACCTGATTCCTACAAGTAATTTGTTCCATGATTGTACTTGTATGTATAAAGTTATTATAATATCAAAATATTATTTAAGGTCGATTGGAGAGCGTTTTGATATGGCAAAATCTACATTGTGGAATGCTTTTTATAGAGGGGTGCAGGCATTAAATATTATAGCACCTAGAATAATTGTATGGCCCGCTAGAACAGAAATGGAGGAAATTCCAATTAAATTTAAGTCAAAATCTGGAATACCTAATGTAATTGGAGCAATTTATGGTACATATATAAAAATCGATGCGCCAGCTGAACATGCACAAGCATATATAAATAGAAAATTGTACCATGCGATTACATTACAGGCAATTTGTGATGATAAATTTAAATTCACTGATGCTTTTGTAGGATATCCCAGTTCAGTCCATGATTGCAGAATTTTTAGAAATTCAGATATATATAAAGATATAAATCAGAATTTTTCTAAATATTTTATTGAAAATTCATTCATTTTGGGAGATAAAGCATATCCATCCCTAAAATGGTGCGTAGTTCCATTTAAAGATAATGGACGACTCACAAATCGCCAAAAATATTTCAATAAATGCCATTCTGCCACCAGACAGACAATAGAACGCGCATTTGGTCATTTCTTTGGTCTTTTCAGGAGGTTCAAACATTTACAAATGAGTAGGACAGACTTAATTCCAGATACAGTTTTGGCAGCATGCGTTTTGCATAATATATGCATTGATAATAAAGATTTAATTCCAAATAATGAAATCGAATTTTTTGATTGCGATGAAGCACCACTTGACAATATTATAGCATCAACAGAAAATTCCAGCCAAGCCATGCAAATTCGTGAGAATATCGTCAATCAGTTGTTCGAACAATCTCAATTTAAAAAAAAATGAAATTAAAGAAATATAATTGTAAATAATAAAAAATATTTTAATAAATATTATGTTTTTTTTTAATTTTAAAATTACTAATTATAATTTTTTTTATTTTTTTTAAATTATTTTTGCAATTGCTTCTCTAAAGTCTTTTTGCCCTTCTGCAATTAAATTAAGCATTTGAGCATTGTTATCACGTAAAAGTGTCATTAAATCTGCATGCCTTTGTTGCCTTTCTGCACGTATTTCGTCTAGCGTTTCTAATAATTTATCTCCAACTCT
This sequence comes from Empis stercorea, assembly GCA_949752835.1. Taxonomy (NCBI): domain Eukaryota; kingdom Metazoa; phylum Arthropoda; class Insecta; order Diptera; family Empididae; genus Empis; species Empis stercorea. Next base: position 29,620,716 of record OX457087.1, on the reverse strand, counting down.
CGATGGTAATATTGTTGACGTGGATGGCAATAACGGTGCAGTGGATGGTAATAAAGTTGTTGTGGTTGATGTTGATGGTGCATTTAAATCATCACTTGATAACGGTAATATAGGTTCAGTATACGTCCTTGTTGCTGATCTTATTCTCAGTGGTGTAACACTTGGATGTTGGCCATAAATTTCGTCAAATTCTTCAAAATATTCTAAATCAAAACGACTATGACCACTGCTACCACTTCCCATATTATCTTTTTTCTTTAAATATAATTTTTTTAAGTTAGCCCATTTAAATTTAATTTTATGTGGTTCAATAAATACACCATCATTTTTAAGTTAATTACTTATTTTCCCATATACAGCATCTCTTTTTATTATATTTGATTGAAATTCTTCTTTATGTTCTTTATATTTATTAATTAGTAATAATATTATATTTCTTGTCCATTTAAATTTTGCTGTACTATTAGTTGTAACTAAAAATAATATTAATTAATTAAATATTATACAAACTCATTATTACTAACTTTCATTTTGGGTTTCTATTGGACTGCCATTATTTTCTATAACTAATTCCGTTGTTACGGGTATTATTACCGCTTCACCTAAAATTTAAATATTAAAAAAAAAAAAAATAAATGCTATATATTCCATTACTCACCATTTTCATTAATAAATTCTTCATCAATAAATTCATATTCAGTAAATTCAACTTCTTCACCCATTTCAATTATTTTCTTCAACTTATGACTCAAATTCAGAATTACAACAAATTTGAATTTGTTTTTTTTTAATCGTTATTTCAATTTTTCATAGAATTATCTGTCAAAGTACTTTTAACTCGACATCTAGAGCAGAAGCTAATTTAACTATTAAAGTACATTAAATAATTGTAGTAGAATGTAGTAGAATTTCGACCATTTTTACTTTACGCATACATTTACATAAATTTTGTATAAAAACACAACTTTGTGTCGCTCTGAACGCAATTTAGTTAAATAAAGTTACTAAAAAAGTAACTATTTGACCGAGAGAACGCACTCCAATAATAAATATTTTTACTGCAAATTTAAATTTACACATACCTGGTAAGTCTGCTTCCTGCTTCGGACATGTCATTCGGACATGTCAGCTACCAAAACCAACACTACTAAAAAGCCCTGAACAAAGTCTGTGCACTAACCCATATATGAGAGAATTCAATAGTGAGAGAATTCAATGTAGTGAGAAAATTCAATATGACATATAATTTTTTCTTTGATAAAAATTATGTTTTTAGTGATAATAAAACGAAATTTATAATTTTTTACAATTAATTATTTTATTTAAAAAATTAATTACGTATAATTGATATATTTTGTGATTTCTATTATTTAAGATACATGTAATAATACGCTTTTCTAATAATTTTGTAGCATCAGATAGTGTTTTTACATCAATAATGTCTATTGATAAGATACAAATTCACCAATTGGCACAAAAATGCGTATTGTTACCTGTATCTGAAATTAAATATTAATAAATTCAAAATAATATAATTATAAAAAATACTCCTGCACAACATGTACGTCCCCTGGAACACACTGCATAACATATACGTCCAGCTGTTTCACATGAAAAAATAAAGTCATTAAAAAATTAATTTGTGGTTTGTAGTAATTTGGGTAAATATATTTAATAATTCAACTTGATTTTTTAAAATATCTAAATATCTAGTGAGAAAAATCGTTTTGACAGTTTTGTGCTTTTTTAAATATAAAATTTCACGGTTTTCACATTTCGTTTATTAAATATATCTGTATCTCGCGAGTAAATTTTCAATTTGTGACTATAAAAAAGTTAATTTTTTACTACTATTTGGTAAAATTCATTGCAAATCATTATATGGAACTTCGGATCCATGTAAACTAACATTTACTACCAAATATTTATTAATACTAATTCGGACAGAAATATTGCATTTTAAATCGTCGAGTAAAACAAATACACATTTTTCGAGTAAAACAAATACACATTTTTCCTCATTTTCGAATAGAAGATAATTTTGAAAATTGATTTTTTGTTTAAAATTATTTTTAAAAATACTATAATCTTCAGTAATGTCAGATACAAAAAAATCATCTGACCTTTTTTCTAATAAAATATTTAATTTTAGAATTTTTCTGATTCCTTCTTTGAATGTTTTCTATACGTACTAAATACTGCGGATAATTTGGAAAAATTGAAGGTATAACACCGACATTTAATTTATTAAATTTATAATTTTCATTGTTTTATTGTTTTATATAATCTTCTTCTCGAAAATAAATCGCAAAAATAGCAGAACATTTTGTTGGCTGTCAGTCACTTCTGGGAATGGCGCCTGTCCATCACTTATCTTTTAAATCCTGAGCATCGATTACAGAGACACTCGCAAGTCTCTGTAATCGATGCTCAGGATTTAAAAGATAAGTTTTTTTTTTAAGAGAAAACTCGCAAAGTTCCCTTAATGTTCGAAAATGGGAAATTTGTCTCTTTCATCAGGTAACACTAGTGGCGAGAATTCTCGTGACCTATTCATGGTTAACCGAAATAACTCGCCATAAAAAATTTCAGTTATATATAATTTTTTTGAATATTTTTTGAATATTTTGTGAAGAAGATAAGAAAATAAATGTCACAAAAGAAATGTTTTTTGTGAAAATGTTAATCTTTCCTCATTATTTTTACTCTGTACCTTGCTTCATAATTTAAAATTGGAAATATTGGATCCATAATTATTTTTCTTATTTTTTTCTTATTAAAATCAAACAATTATGTAAATAACAATTATTAAAATAACATTAATCAAAATAACACATAAGCACAAACTGTTAATGTCAAAATAACAAAACATTAAAAAATTTACATGTGTCAAAACAATTTTAAGCGTTCAGTAGCATAATCATGTTTCGGTAGCACCATTTTCGAAAGGATACGTTAAATTGTGCCAAGTTGGCAGTTTCGAAATTTGCGAGAAAACTCACAGGGAAATTTGCGGAAAGTGTATGTAATCGCTGCTCTGATCTTTAGGAAAACCAAAAGTTGGAATCGATGGTTCTGTCGAAAAACAATTGGACTTGCAACAAGGTACCACACAATGTCGCGGCATTATTTAACTTCAAAAATAAAAAAATTGCACGAAATTTGCACACTTCGTTTATATTAAATTGCCTTTACCACACTAATTATTAACTATAAATTATATAACAAATAAATATCACAATATTATTAATAAATATTTAGATATTCCAACAAGAAATTTTATTTCTTGTTTATCAAATTTGCACTAAATTTTTATCACAAAAACCAAATAATCGCACAATTTTTTTTATAAAAAACAAATCTACAATTATTAAAATATAATTTACACTATACTTTTTAAGAAAAATCATTTATTATTTACCATAAAATTTCACTTTTATTTCTTTATTTTGCTCGCGTCTATTTATGCCGCCATTAAATTTGACATTATCAAATTTGTGACTTCCGATTACTTTCGTGGTTTCGATGCATGCGTACATCAGGGCTTTTAGTAGTGTTGGTTTTGAAACTACTCTAAAAAATCACCACAACAATTACAATATAATAAATAAAAAAAATTGTTGACTCCGACGCCAAAAGTCTGGAATTTCCGCTGCTGCTCCGTTGCCGTCGCGGCTGTTAGGCCGTCTTTATCAGAATTAGCTCGGATGATATTTTTCTTTTGAATAACTTTTAATTATAATATGTATAACAATAATTTTATGACCTTGCCGGACGCGGTAATTTTGATTGTAGATGTGGTGTTTGGATTTTTGGGTATGATTGATACCCCTGGATTGTTTTTATTTTTTTATATATAGGAACCATCTAATTTAAACAATTTTGTTTTCAAAATTGTATTGCATGAATAAATTTTAAGACTACTCCCTTTATTTTGGAATATTTTTTTTTCTCGTTACAATTTTTTTAATACTCGTTTCTGTTATTAAATATAGTTATATGTCTTATAGAAATAATAACAATATTTATTTTTTTCGGAAGCGGTTTTATTTATGCGAATAAAAATATTAGATGTTACAATTACTACAATTACAGTGTCTTGCTTAAAACTAAACTTAATTAAAAATTGAAATTATACTATGTATTAAAAGAAACGAAAAATGCAGTTGATTTTAGGAGGTTCAAATTTACATAATGTGTGGATTGTCGTTAAGCTTTATTTTGAGCATGAGATTTATAATTTATGTTATTTTAGATTTTTCTAACGAAAAATCATTTATTGTAATTATGTTACATTTTGACTGTGTGAATTGTCTTATACTAATAAATTTACTAATGCTAACTAATAATACCAAAAAATGTTTTATTACTAACTATGTGACTTATTTTATTTATCTGCAGTGTTAAGGTTGGTAGCCATGCAATATTTTTTTTTTATTCTAATTTTTATTACTATCCTAATTTTATTACCCTCTAAATCTAATTTATCTAAACTAATCTTCTTTATTTCAACCAATCTGGAGTCACTCTTTGATATGAGCTCTGATCAGAGGAACCAAGTTGCAGAATTCGTACCCATAACAGCTGGTAGTTTTGCGTCATCTACCAACAGCAATTACATCCCCTTTATCGAAGGTTTCAGATACATTTGGAGATAATTCGCTCTCTAATGCATTAGTTTTAGTAACCTTCAGTATAGGCAATTCCTTCAGTTCCCCAGGTTCTGCAATTGAAGCTGAATTTGTAATGGCAGGTTGAAAATTTAATAAATTTTCAAGTGCTGCGGAACTACCTTCTGAAATCATTTTATGTGGTGAATGAATTAAAGATTAAATATATCTGTCTGAACGTAACAATATCTGAACGTAACAAGAAATTCCACAAAACAGATAAAACTGCGTTTAGGATATTTTCATTATCGATCTTCATGGCAGCTTTAGCCAAGGCTGTTACTATCCCCATACGCATACCGCTTAATGCGGCTTTCATTTTATAATCCGATGGCCTCGATAGATTATGGAAAACACTTACGGTCACTTGGAGAAGATCATCGGTTGCGGAATCTAATTGCTCCACTAGAGCTAGTTAAATAAAACAATTTTTATTTAATACTCCATATTTTTATGTGTTTTATTATAAATCTAAAATCAGCCTGACTGTTATAAAAATTACAATATTTTAGGAAATCTATTTGAATTTGACAATTAGGCATATATTGATTTTCTGTGCGAATTTATACTTTTTAGTTTTATGAAAATTATGTGAATTTAATTGTAATATGATTTTATTGCGAATTTATACTTTTTAGTTTTATGAAAATTATGTGAATTTAATTATTGTAACATGATTTTAGTTAAATTGAATAAATGATAAGAAATTTAATAGCATATGTAAAATCTATGAATATAAATCATTATCAAAGTGATAATGATTTTATTTAATATTTATTGTTATGCGAAATTTTATATGTTATATGATTCTGAAAAAGTGTGGGAATTAAATAAAACGTAAATTATAATAAACTGGATATATCTGGAATGCTGATATAACTCCTCCCTTCTCAGAGAAGTCCCTATGGGGCTGATTAATTCGGGTTGAGGTTTTTCTACTGATGGTGATGAGCTTTTATTTTAACACATTTTGTTTTACATAAAGAAACTGTTATAATGGCAAATACGACTATTAAAAGGCTACAAGTTGGAATGATCCAATTTAAGTTATTTGGAATGTTTTTTGATATTGTTCTGTGAATGAGTTGCTGTTGTTTATGAAGTTTATGTATTTGATCTAATGATATGTGGTGTAATTCTAGTTGGTGGCAGGGTTGGACTGGCTATACAAATTGGACCGGGAAGTTTTGGAATACCGGCCCAGTTTTCTCTACAAAATAGCAAAAAAAAAAATGCAATGTTTATTCAAAATATCTTTATTAAGAGAAAATTACTATTTGCTTAAATTAATAAATTTTTGGTAAATTCAGAACTTCCTCTACATATTTCTTTAATTACTGCTTCATTCTGTATACTCATTAATAAATCTTTGTTTCCATTCATTATATTCAGCGCATCCACATGATCATCAGTTAATCTATTTCTTAAGTGATTCTTAATATATTTTAGAATATTGAAGGTACGTTCGCATTGAACTTGTGTAACTGACAACGTTAGCACAATTTTTATCATTTTATATACGTTTTTGTAAGCCTCGCTATACAAATTATACTCATATAATACTTTAAAACAACATACTAAGCAATTCTTGCATCGTTTACAATCACTCATTATTTCCGATTCCGCCTCCCACCCATCAATCTCCAACTCATAGTCTGCAACAACATATTTTTCAGACAGATTTTTCTTCAAATATTCCCATTTCTCTACAAAGTCTTTGTATTCCGCCAAAAAATCACACATTACGAAATTAGAATCTAGTTTTTCCATTACTGAGACTTAAAATTTTTTGCACAAACATTTCTCACAAAAAAATTAGGTTGCAAATATTGAATCTCATTAAACAGCTCTTCGTTATTCAAAAATCGTTCCTTAAAATCTTCCAATACTCGTTCATATATTTTTTTAAATGTTTCTTTTTCAAACTTTTCTATATTTTCTGTATCAATTTCTTGTACTGTTTTATTTTTGTTACTATTTTTTCTGATTACAGGTAATTTTGATTGAATACTATTCATTTCAATTTCATCATTAATTGAATAGTTTTCAAATTTATTATTAATGAAATGAATAAACTTATCACAATCAGATTTTATGATATCAAATTTATATAAATCACTTGATATAGTATCAACCGTAGCATGAATCATAGCTACTGCTTTTGATAAAATCAGATTGCCTGTCTGTAAATATTTTGATAAAGCAGTTGTACAGCCAAATAACTTTAAATATATGTGAGCAGTCAATACGGTTTCATATTTAAATAAATTTTCTAATAAATTTGAAGCTTTAAAGCGAGCATGTGAAGGAAAAGAAGAATCATTTCTAATGTAATTTAATGTCAAAGATATTTGAAAAAAAATTGATGTTTCTGGATCACCGTAATTTCCAAATATTTTTCGTAAAGCAGCATCTGTAGACCACCATCTCGTATTGCCGATTGCAGAAATAATAATTGTTGTATATTGTCGAAGCACAGTCATTCTTTTATATCCTTCTCGTAAAAAATTTATAATTTCTGTTATGAGACCGAATAAAGAAATTGATTTTATGGTTTCAGACGTTATGTCTTTTAAAATCAGATTTAATTTATGTGAATAGCACCAAACATAAATTTGAAATTTCGTGATTTTTTCCAACCAGGTACGAAAGCCATTATATTCTCCACGCATATTTGAAGCCCCATCAGTGGAGCAACTAACACATTTACTCATATCAATTTCATATTTTTCGAATATATTTTCAATCAAATTGCAAAGACCTTTTCCAGTTGTATTATTACAAGTTTTCATAGCGAATATTCGTTCATGAATGCCACCTTCATAAACATATCTTACGATAACTGAACACTGTTCTTTAATAGATATATCTTGTGATGTATCAATTTGAATAGAAAACATTCCAGCGTTTTTTATTTGTTCAGCAATATTTTGTTTAACCATTATATTTATTGTTTCAACAATTTTGTTTATTGTTGTTTTTGAGAAAAAAGTCAATTTAAATCCACGGCCTTTACATTTTGGATCTTTGAAGCGTTTTTGGTTTTTTATTAAATTATCAATGTGCAGTTGTAGTGCCGTATTATGTTGTTTAAGTAATAACAAAATTTCTAAAAAGTTACCATGATCCAAATTTATATTTTCAAGTGACAAGATGTTTTCATGTTTTCCTCGAAAACTTTGACCTCTTTTTCCAATCATTTTAACGATATTAATTACAATATTGATAACTTCTGTGTTATTTTTTATTTTCTGTTTTCTTAGGCTTTCCTGTTTTTCAAACAGTAATACATACAAATTTGTAGATCCAATAAGTGTGAAATATGAAACAACAGAACTGTTATGCCTTTTACTATTTTGATGTTCAGAAATTCTCTGATATACATGTTTCCAATCATTCATTCCTGTACTTTCGAAGGTACTAATGCTAGGCAAAGGAGCAAAACATAAGCACAATGAACAGAATAGTGATTTGTGTTCATTTGAAAAAGATAGCCATTTACGTATCGTACCATCTGATCTAAAATAAACTTTTGAACTATCAAAAAGCTTCGTTTTAGGTTGAACTGGATTATGCACTAAAAACTCTTTAACGGAGATATTCGTTGGTTTTGAAAATAAATTAAAATTAATTTTAGTTGTATCTGCTTCATTATTTGTATTATTTGCATCAATTTCTGTCTTACTGCTATCAGTTTCTAATTCAAATTCACCATCTTCAGCTTCATTTGCAATAATAGAAACATCATTATTTTCCATATCTTGATCATCAGATTCAGACGATGAAATAATTAACTCATCATGCAGAGCTATAGCACTGGTAGAAGGTTTTTGGAAAAAGTGTTTTAAATCTTGTGATTTAACAGCTTGTTCAGTTAGTAACTTCTTTTTTTTTATTCTTAATTTTTCTGCTCCACCTTTTCTTTTTGGTTTTGAATTCATTGTTCTTCTAAAGTTCATGGATAGGAAAAAGATTTTATTTTACTTTTATTATATTATAATATAATATAAACTTAATATAAAATATTAATATTTTGGTATAACAAAAATTACAAATTAAATAAAAATGATTATACTGCAAATAAGCCAATATTTACCTGATAAATTCCTTACTGATATTTTTTTAAAATAATAAATAAATTTTGTTTTAAAGCACTATATTTTATTTTGAATGTAATAACTTGGAACACTTTTAACATTTGATTTTTCAGCACTAAGTGAACTTCGTTTTTCAAATTTTGAATATTTTCCAAAGTAAACTTTTTAAAGTTAAATTCAACTGCATTCCGTTTCCAAAGTGAACTTTGTTTTTCAAATTTAAATTGGATTGTTTAGCTAATTAATTTTCGATTTATTTTCACCGTATCTATTAAATGCCGATTATAAGAAATGACAATTTTAAACATAGGATTTTACACCGGCCCACAATCGCTCAATAACATCGGCCCCCAGGGATATAACCCGGCGTCCCGGTGGGCCAGTCCAACCCTGGTTGGTGGTCATCATTTAAAGGAGCTTTGAAAATTTTGATTGATGGCAATAGGAGTGGTTGACCAATAATGGTTTCTTCGTTATTAATATATAAATTTGTTGGTGTTTGAAAACTGCAATTGGTTGGTAATTCAATGAAGTAAGATCCTTGGAGCGTGGTTAGTTCGGCTTTTCTGCAAATTAACTTCAATTTTGTTTGCTGCTGGAAGATTGTAATATAATGTGAGGTAGTTATTTCTTGAATAATTTCTTGATTGTAGTAATTCGTTTATACAGTCGTTTTGATCTGACTTGTCGAATGATTGTTTCTGCATGCAATAGAACATAAGGTGAATGTTTCGACATTCATCATCTTCATACTGATAACCCTTACTACCAATTATCAGATAAGGTTTTTTGGGGATAAGGATTGTATTATTTTTATTAGGTACAAGAAAAAGGTGATAATAGGAATATGTTTCAGGGTACATGATACATGACAGTGAATTATAAAAACTATTCTATTATTAGAGTGATATGATTCGACGTAGATTACTTCGTAATATTTGTGAATATTAGAAATATCTTTGTTAAAAAATAATTCTTCAGGTGTGTAGTGTAAAAGTAATTTTTCGATAATAATCTTCTATTTTTAAAATACTAGTATGAAAGATTTTGAGCCTTACAAAAGAAATTGCGGTTTCCAAATTATTTAATGTGTGCAAAATTATATTAACTACTGAATTTATTTCATCTAAAGCATTTTTTTTTGCCACGTAAGAAATAAATGTACTGTTATTTTTTTCGAAACCGCTAAGTTTTTCACTGATTCATTCTTCATTTTGTTTTATTAATGTTCAAGTGTAATTGGATTCATCTATAATCTTTGTTGTTAATGAAATTTGTTTATCTAAAGTTGTTACTATATTAATTTGGTTAGAATGTAGATTATTTATAGCTTCGTCATAGCGTTTACCGTCTAAATTTCCGGAGATAGTTTTTAAAATACTTCCAAGTCCATTAATTAATCCTCTTTTTACTCTTTTGTTAAAGTGAAGTGAATTAAATTTTTCTTTTGTAAGAATAATTTGAAATTTAACTAAATTATTTAAATTGTTTTCAAACACCAACAAATTTATTTATCAATAATGAAGAAACCATTATTGGTCAACCACTCCTATTGCCATCAATCAAAATTTTCAAAGCTCCTTTAAATGATGACCACCAACTAGAATTACAGCACATATCATTAGATCAAATACATAAACTTCATAAACAAAGGTTGGTATCGGCCCTAGACAGGGTGTATCCCTAACGTATACTCTGATAAAATCTAGGTAATGCCTTCTGGAATAAACAAGTACAACAAATCCGACTCTCACCTCCTAGAAGGTAGGTAACATAGTTATCTGCCGGGAGCCCCCTGGTAACTTACTATGTAAGCAAAGCCGTATATAATATAAAGATATTCAAAATTTAAAAAGATTTAAAAAACTGAAAACATTAGGTGGCCAACATGAGTAGTTCACCACATCAAAATATTTTTGTTAAGAATGTTGAAATAACGAGTTTGTGGATAAGACGTAGAAATTGTATAGAGACGACAGAAGGCGCACACATTTTTCGTGGTGAAATTTAATAATATGCGCTCTTTTATTTTCTGTATACTAAAATAATGTAAAAAGGAATAAGGAAGAAAAATAGAGACAAAGGAAAAAATTTGTATGAGATAGAAAGGGTAAGGAAATATATGTATATTTCTGGTTATTTTGATCTCTTTTAACAAAAATTTAGAAAGTCATATATGGAATCTTATATTTATTTTCAATTTTGTTCTGGAAAAAAATTATATACTTAAAAAAAAAAATTCTACCTGTTTTGGGTTTTTTAAACCAAAGGATTTTAAAGGATACAAATTTCATTTATTTTTTCAGTTTTCAATTTTGTATTTTTCATTATTTTTGGTTAAAGATCAACGAACTTGCGATCGTACTAAAATTATGAATTTTAGATTCTGTAAAAGAATTTGTTTTTGATTGTTTTTATGGTAATATTTTGCTTTGGATTCAGTAGTAATTTTTTGATCAGAATAAACTATATGGGGTTTAAAACGTGGACTTATTTTATTGCGAGCTCTGGTTTTGTGATAGGCTGCTGTGCCAGGCTCATATGTGATTGGATCTTCCCTATTTTTATTGATATATTGTATGTTAACTTCTTTATGATTTGAAATATGTGCATTAATATTTTTATAAATTTCCTTTGTAGTTTCTTTGGGTTGGTTTATATAATTTGAATATAATTTTTTTGTTAATATCCATATTGAATGGACTATTAAAATCTATGTGGCCATTAACTACTTCTATAAGGCGATGTTTTGTTGCTGAGTGTATGGAATGGTTATACCCAAGAATTGCGTAAAAAAATTGATCGAGGATATTTAGTTCTTTTTTTGTTTCTTTAATGACTCTCAAGTGTGCAATTATTGTTGAGTGAAATCTTTCTATGGGGCTATTAGAATTAGGATTTAATTGTGTTGTGTAATGAAGTTCAATTTTATGTAAAGTAGCAAAATCTTGTTTTTTAGTTCAGAACCATTGTCCAGAGTTACTAATTTTGGAGATCCATGATGAGTCATGAATGTGATTAAGGCCTTTGTGACATGAATTGCTGTTAAACTACTAAGTGGATTAGCTTGTGCATATTTTGAAAACGTATCGATTATGGTGAGGAATTTTTGGTTACATATTGTGAAAGTATCTATTCTATATGTATTATTTCAAAGGGCTTAGAAGGAGTTTGTGAAAGTTGGAATTTTTGTTTTGGGGGATTTCGATCGTATTTCATTAATTGGCATAAAGTACAATTATTAATAAAATTTGTTACTGTATTTCTTATATTGGGCCAATAATAATGTGTTTTAATTTGCAGTTCTGTTTCTAATTTGCAGTTCTGTTTCTAATAGATGATTTGTTTTGCTGTTATGAAACGACTTTACGATTTGTTCTTGTAAATCTTTAGTTTTTACATCTTCTAGAATTGTATTGCAAAGAATTATTTTAAATGCAGAATTAGTAAAAGTTTCTTTGAGTATGTGACAGAATTTAGGAATATATTTTTCTTTATCTAAATTAATTGCGAAAGTTTTATTGAGCGTAGTGAATTCTCTAAAAGTTTTAATTATTTCGTTTTCGAAATTATTTTGAGAAATTTCAATTATTTTTCTAGTTTTGTTACCGAATAAACAAAATATTTTGGGTAGTTTTGGAGAGTGAGGAACTAATTGAAAAGAAAATTGGTTTTGAAAATAGGTGTTTCAGAAATATTTACTTCTAATATAGGGTTTTCTAAGCTACTGTGAACAGTTACATTATCCTCAGAAGGATAATCAATTTCTGAATTAATTTCATTGATGTCTGGACTCTCATCAATATTACCTGCTATTGATTCAACATCAATATTTGAAAGTGAGTCATTTTCGTTAGTATTAACTTCATTAATTTTAATTCTCGAAAGTGTAAACATTTGCGTTGAGTGAACCTTTTTTATATAGAATACTATAGTCATATTCTTCGAGTTTTAGTCGCCATCTAGTTAATCTAGCCTTTGGGTATTTTATTGAAGATAACCAATGAAGAAGTTTGTGGTCTGTATAGATATAAAAATTTTTACCATACAAATATGGGGGAAAAAAATTTGTTGCCCATACTATACTGAGAAGTATAGTATGGGCAACAAATTTCGATTCGATTGTACTGTAGTTTTGCTCGGCTTCATTTAATGTTCGAGAAGCGTAGCTCACTGGTTTGTCTTTACAGATTGGTCCTTGAGAAAGGATAGCATCTACAGCAAATTGACTCGCATCGGTGGTCAAATTAAAAGGACGAGATAAATCTGGATATTGCAAAATTGGTTCGTTTATTAAAAGTTCTTTACACTTTTCAAAGCTTTGGACATATTCTACATTGAAATTTATTTTAGCGCCCTTTTTAGACATATAGTCATTGGTTTGGTTATTTTGGCGAAATCAGGAATAAACTTCCTGTAGTAACCTAACAGCCCTAAAAATCTTTTAATTTCTTTAGTTGTTTTTGGCATGGGGTAATTTTTTATTGATTTAATTTTATCCGGATTGGGTTTTATACCTTCTGGAGGTATTATATGACCTAACTTAGCGGTTTCTTTTTTTTAAAATTCCGATTTGTCTAATTGTATTTTGAAATTAGATTCGCGTAATCGGTTAAATACTTGTTTAAGATTACAGATATGTTCTTGAAGTGATGTAGAGAAAACTATGATATCGTCTAAATATACTAAGCACATTGTATTTTGCAATCCTTTGAAAATGTTTTCCATTACGCGTTGAAAAGTTGCCGGGGAATTTTTTACTCCGAAAGGCATCCTTAAAAATTCGTAATGTCCGTTTTCGACATCAAAAGCAGTTTTTTGAATACTATCAGGATGCATTTGAAGTTGGTGGAACCCACTAGCTAAATCAATAGTAGAAAAGTAGTTACAGCTACCAAGTTTATCAAGAACATCGGATATATTGGGTATTGGATACCGGTCATTAATAGTTTTCTCATTTACATGGCGATACTCCACTACAATACGACATTTCTTTTTGCCAGATGCGTCCTCCTTTTTGGGGACGATCCAAACAGGAGATGACCAAGGTGAGTGTTGGATCATTTTATGAATTGGATTCTGAACTTCTCTGTTTTCATGTACAGGTATTTCATTGTTAGTTTTGATATGATGTTTAATTTGATTGATAAAGAGTTTTCATTTAAATGATAAAGAGTTTTCATTTAAATAAAATATAACTGAATATTTTTTACAAAGAGAAATAATTTCAGATTTTTCTTCGCAGTTTAAATGATCGGTACCTATTAAATTTTCAATATTGTGTTTAAATGTGTTTTTACTCTCTTCATGACATTTAAAGTGATAAAATTCAAAATTATTTGCTACTGGAATAGCTTTTATAGGATACAACAAAGTACAATTTATATCATCTGTTGATTTATTATGGATTTCGATATCTGCCCAACCTGGAAGTAGTTTTTCCACGAGGATTTTTGAACTTGTGGTAAAAAATTTAATAGGAATTTTGGTGTTTGGAGTTACAATTTGTAAATTCTGAAAATCTAATTGAGCATTAAGTGATCGAATAAGGTCCATCGAAAACATTATGGAATTTATAGGCATAAAATTTAACATTTCTATTCATTAAATTCATTAAAAATTGGAAGAGTGGCAGAAGTTGTATGTTTTGAAGAAGCAAAAGACGTGGAAACAATGAAAACATCAACCATTTTAAATTCAGAGTAATATTGATTTATAATTTCTGGATCGAGAAATGATTTGGTTGCACCAGTATCAACCAAAAGTTTTAAAAGTGGGTCACTAATTGAAATATATGGAAGCTGCCTTTTATCGTAAGAGTTATTGAATTCAATTATGTTTGCGGAGGTAGAAGCTGGTCCGTGATAAAATCCTGATAATTATCAGCGTTTAGGGATTCTAAATATTCATATTCGTAGTTATCGGATTTTGATTCCACTGAATTTTCAACGTGAGCATCTTCTGTATTATATAATTTTTCGGTATGCAAATTTGAAGATGAAGGTCTATGAATCGCTGGAGATTGTTTATTACTTATGCTCATTGGAGTTGGTTTGTTTTGATTTAAATTATAATTTGATTTTTTTAACGGTTTTTGATTGTCCGAATTCTTGTTGATGAGTTGGGAATCTATTTAAGGGTGAGTTTTGTTGGTTTGTCATTGTATTTTGTGCAAAATTTGATTGGTTGGAGTTGAATTATATTGTGAAGAATTATTGTGTGAAGTGGGATTTTGAAATTTCCCATTACTTAAATTAGGATTTGAAGGTTGAATTTGTTGTGAATGAATTTGGTTATCAGAATTTCGATTTCGGTTATTAAAAGAGTGGTTAATATTTTTATTTGTAAAGTTTCTTTTGGTATTGATCTGGTTTGAATTAGAGTAAGAATTTTGAATATATCTAATGGTATCTTCTTTTTGAATAAAGTTTATACCATCAAGCATAGTTTTAGGCTCTTTGGTGCGGACCATTGTGCCATAATGGTCTTTCAAGCCCGCTAAAAATACTACCAAACCTTGTTCATTATACATGGCTTGTTTAAATTTGCGCACTTCTATTACAGTTTCATGAATAGCAAGGTAGTTGGATATAGTGCTTAATATTTTACGAACTCTATCATAAAATTGGTACGGAGATTCGTTATACTTTTGCCTCATATTATTTAAATCGAAAGATAGGCAGTTTTCATTTGTTGGGTCACTGAAATTTCGAATTATTTCACTTTTGATTCCAGCAATATCATTAACACCGCTAATATTAATTACTTCTCTTGCAGCTCCTTTCAATTTACTAATTATAGTTCGATAAATTATAACGTTTTGATAGTTATTGGTATTTGTCTATCGAAAAAATAAGTTATGATACTGTCTATGCTTTCTAAGAAAAAATTCAGTTCATTTACATTTCAATCGAAATCTGGAATTGTTTCGGCATGAACTTTTAAAAAATTTGGAACCGCTGTAAACGACATTTCTACGTTATTACTTATTGAAAAATCACTTTGTTCAACTAATTTATTAGAAAAATTTAATTGTTTTAAATTATCTGTAATTTCAGCACTGTTATTATTATTATTTATTTTTATTGCTCACATATAATATTTATTTATTTATTGATACACAGTTATTTAGTTTTAAGATTATTTAGTCTATTAAGTTTCTTTTAAGACACTATTTTATTATTGTTAATTATAATTAGTGAGAAAATATTTTTTTTTTTGGTTAAATTAAATCCAATTTAATTTAAAAATTTTTGTTTTTTTCTGTTTTTACTTTCACTTTTCTAATTAAAAAATTTTTGTTCTTGAAAAAAAATTTCCGCTAATTTAAAAATTGCGATAATTTAAAAAAATTCCGAAAACTTAGTTCTTGTATGTTACTTAACTATAAAAATTGAAAAGTTCTCTGCGATAGATAACTTTGCAACAAAACCTTCCGACTGCGCCAGTTAAATAAAACATTTTTTATTTAATAATATTTTTATGCGTTTTATTATAAATCTAAAATCAGACTGACTGTTATAAAAATTACAATATTTTAGGAAATCTATTTGAATTTGACAATTAGGCATATATTGCATTTTCTGTGAGAATTTATACTTTTTAGTTTTATGAAAATTATGTGAATTTAATTGTAATATGATTTTATTGCGAACTTATACTTTTCAGTTTTATGAATTTAATTGTAACATTATCAACTATATGAATTTAATTGTAACATGATTTTAGTTAAATTGAATAAATGATAAGAAAGTTAATAGCATATTTAAAATGTATGAATATAAATCATTATCAAAGTGATAATGATTTTATTTAATATTTATTGTTATGCGAAATTTTAAATGTTATATGATTCCGAAAAAGTGTGGGAATTAAATAAAACGTAAATTATAATAAACTGGATATATCTGGAATGCTGATATAACTAGCTTCGATAAATTCTTTATTTCAACAGCGTAATGCTTTATTGTTACCATTACCAACGGCTAAATTTGTTAATGCCATTAATGCATTACGTCGTAAAGAATTGCAACACGGATCCTCTGGTTTTGGACCGTGAGCATAATGATCTAAATGTACTAAACTTGCAATTGCTTGTAATGCCTCCAATTGACACATTGTCTGACGATGCTCTACATCAAAACTAAATTTCACTACACGAGATATTGAGGATAATGGATGACGATATAGATCATCTGCAATTGCTTCACCACCGTTTTGTAGAAAGGCTTTTAAAGAACAACAATATCCCGCTATTTGTTACATTGAACTTAATATTGTTGCTTCGCGTCTACCCGCCTCCTTATCTGGATGACCAGCTACAAAATTATCAGTCGCAGTAATTTTAACAAAAAAAAAGGTAACAAATTAACCCAAAAAAAACTATTCAAACCAAATCGCCATCGCAAAACTCATAATTTAAATAAATAACAAATAGTGTAAATGAGCAAAAAAAAACTAAACTAATGTAACTAACATAAGTCCAAAAAAACAACTAATAATTATAATTAGTGTAAAAATAAATAACACTAATAGTAAATTCGACTAAAACTAAGATCGCTACCAAAAATATAACTTAAATAAATAACAATAATTGTAAAAAGGGACTAATACTTATACTAACCTACCCAAAAAGTTTAGAACCCACTAATGAATAACAACTATTGCATAAATAAATAAAGAGACAAAAATAAATAAAACCAAACACTAATCGTTTTTATTTTATGTTCTATTATTTTCAATCTATTTGAAAAAATCTGGCTCCGTCAGCGCTCGCTCTATTTAAAAAAAATGTGGCTCCGTCAACGATTGGGGAACCAAAGACAAAAAAAAATATATTTAAAAAACAAATAAAAAAAAATCACAAAAAAATAAAAATCGCAACAAAAAAAAGTCAAAAATCATAAATCCAAAATAATTCCAAAACACAAAATCAAACTAAAAAAATTTTTTTAATTTTACTGAGGCTTTTTTCCAACACCCCAGAATGGATACACTCTGGATTTCTTTTTAAAATGGACGGGAAGGGAAGGGGTTAGGTGGGAATATGGTTAGGGATAGGGAGAAAGGAAACTTCAATGAGATATATTCCTCCAACACTACAAAAAAAAATCTTTGGTTGTCCCAATTCACAAAAATTCAACTTACGTTGAACACAGAAACACAGACATTCTAGGACCCCTGATAAAATATAAAATATATTTTAATTTCTATTGTAATTCCTATTGACATTTTGGTAGTGTATATCAATATAGTGCATGTGTACTTTACGAATATTATATTCATAAATTTTCGTGTGATGTTCAATATCAGCACAATCCCACACATAATTTAATTCATTTCAATTCTTTGTGACCATTAAAATATTACAATGTTACAAAGGAATGTTATATTCACTAAGTACACATGCACTATGTAATATAAAAAAAATTGATATTCTAACCTGTAGTTTTGGTAATTTTAATTGTATAAATATTTAAATAAGAAAACTTTTAAATACATGCTAATTGTTCATTCAATAAAAATAATTGATCAGTTGAGTTGACTAGTTTGTTTTATATGTACATATATATCAAAGTAAAATAATAATTTTGATAAGTTTTTTAAAGTAGTAATTTTTTGGTGTAAAATAATTTTGATAACAATTTCTAAAATAATATTTGTAGAGCAAAGTAGTAAAATCGTTTTTTGTTCAAGAATAATTTTGTAATAAATTAGTAAATTGACAATTTGTGGTTTTATTTATGAGTGCTGGAATCCACAGACATAAAAAAGATTTAGTATTCCAAAATAGGAATACTTGATAAATTATACATAAAATTTTTGGTGACCCCGACGTGATTATAAAAATAGACATACATTTTAAATTAATTGTGATAAAATCTGAATAATTGAAACAGAAAAAATCTGAATAGCTTTATTATAAATAAAAAGAGTGAATCTAATTTAAAAAAAAAACCCCCATAATTATTTAATTGTGTCATAATTACAAGGCAAATATGGACAAATTTGAAGAATTAATTGCTCAGCAGAGTGTATTAGGAAAAAATATTGAACAATTTATAATAAATGTGGGAAAAGATCCAATAAGTAGACGAACATTGGATTATTATAAGAAAAAATTGAAGGGATTGAATGAACAATTTACTGAATTTTCACAAAATCATAATGAAGTGTTAAGACTTGATACGCGAAATGCATCGCATACTTATTTTAAAACCAATTATTACGATCAAGTGAAAGAAGGTGTTGATCATTTGACAGAAAAAATAAAGTTCAACATTAATTAATTAGAGAAATCATCGCAAGAACAAAAAGATGAAAGTGAAATTATTTAAGTTGATAAAGAAGAAAAGACTACACCAATTGATATAAATCAGACGATTCAAGCTAAGCCAGCTACCGCTACCGTCGAATTCGCATTCAATCCATATGTAAATCAAGATTCCAATAATGACAAAATTCAGATGTTAATCAAACGACAAAATTCAGTCATCACAATGTTGAAACATTTACTTCAACAAATAAATTCAAGGTCAGCGGATCAGCACTCAAAACAATATTATGAGTTAAAAATTAACAATATAAATACTTATTGGTCAACTATCACAGAACTGAATCTATCAATTTGGGAATTGGTTGATATGGAATCTGATGCAACGCAGCATGGAGGAGTATCTATGATCAATTATTATGATTTGGAAGAAGTTGTACAAAACACAATCCTCAAATTAACAGAAAATTTGGCAGCAATGTCAGTTGTTATCAACCATGGAAATCAGTCGCAACAAACACAATTAAGATTACCAAAGATTACTATTCCAATATTTGATAGTGATTATTTAAACTGGCAGCAATTCAACGATACATATACGCAGATGATCCATAATACAGCAATGTCAAACTCAGATAAAATGTTTTATCTGAATAGCAACTTGAGTGGAGAAGCCAAATCATTATTACAACATTTGCCAATTTCGAATGAAAATTATACCATAGCATGGAAAATTTTAACAAATAGATACGACGCAAAAAGCGTATCTTAATAACAGCATTGCTCAACAAGCTTCTCTCACAACCTAAGTCTCAATGTAAATCGGCAGCAGCGATTAGGTCACTTCATGATGTGACCACTGAATGTACATTGGGATTAGAAACATTGGCATCGCTGTGAAGTCTTGGGACGCTATATTGCTACATATTCTTACCAAAAAGCTTGACAAATCTAAACATAGCCTCTACGAGCAATCA
Organism: Empis stercorea; assembly: GCA_949752835.1. Classification (NCBI taxonomy): domain Eukaryota; kingdom Metazoa; phylum Arthropoda; class Insecta; order Diptera; family Empididae; genus Empis; species Empis stercorea. Next base: position 29,600,699 of record OX457087.1, on the reverse strand, counting down.
TTAAAGAATCCAAATGAACCTCAGAAGTTGCAGGATTTTTTGGAATTTATAGAATTAAGATTTCTATCGCTCGATGCACTTAATTACATAGGACTTCAGCAGCATGATAAAAATAAAGGTAATAAATTTCAAAAACATATTAATTCAAAATCTTTTGTAGTGTTATCATCACAATCGGACTGTAAGGTGTGTCAACAAAGTCACGCACTCTATCACTGTCCAAAATTTGTGCAGATGTCACCAGATCAACGATTAAAGAAATTGAAAAAATTGAAGCTTTGCATCAATTGTCTGAAACAAGGGCATTTCTCTCCAGACTGTATGTCACGCAGTTGTAAAAATTGCAGCAAAAAGCATAATACATTGGTACATGGTGCTTTCGAGAAACCAATTGTCAATCGTTCAAGAAACTCATCTGTCAACCAGCAAGCAAATTCAAATCAAGGTCAAAGTTCTACATTAGTCAATACTAAATCATCGAAGGAAAATGCAACAGTCGGTCTTGGTGTTCAGAAAAATTGTCATACATTTTTGGCAACAGCTGTGATACAAGCATATGATATCTACGGTGGCACAATCGCGTGCCGTGTATTATTGGACTCAGGATCTCAGGTAAATTTAATAACTAAACATTTAAGCAAGAAACTTGGTTTAAGGGTTGCCGATAGCGACTTAAAATTAACTGGTATTGGGGGATGTAAACAATCAATTCAACGACGATCAACAATTACAATAAAATGGAATACATCATCATATTCAAGAATGATGGAAGTATTTGTTTTAGACAATATTATTGAAGATCAACCGAATTACAACATTAGTCCTCGAACGTTCAAAATTCCTCAAAATATTCAATTAGCTGATCCTAAATTTTTTGAAAGTCAACGAATTGACATGCTAATTGGAGCGGAATTTTATAGCGAATTAATGATGGTAGGTCAAATCTCACTAAATGACGATGCACCAACACTACAAAATACAGTTTTTGGCTGGGTGGTGCTGGGAAAGGTGAAAACCATCAGAACTTCCGTACAATTCTGCGGCATTAATGTAGTAAAAATTTCCTTTTACTATTATTTTCTTTTTCTAATTTCCAAATAAAAAACTTTCTTTAATATTTAACGAACCTTTTATTTTTAATGTTTATTTATTTTATATATTTATTTTACACTACTTGTATTAATACTATGTCAACTTTAATTATTATATTGACAAATAGTTTTAAGTTACTTAATTAGTTAACATTTTTATTTTATCTATTTAAATTTGTATATGAATATAACCAAAATATAGTCGAATTTATCCATTAACTTTAGACAATACAATTGTAAATTTATTTTCTTCTAATTACGACAACTTTAATTTACTTTTAATTTAACTTTAACTAAAACTCTGAATTAATTTTAAATATACTGTAATTATTATTGATGGTGTTTAAAATACACCCAAATTAAAACTTAACTTTTATTGAATTGGTGTCTCTTCGACACTCAAATAAAACTTAATCTCTTTAGTTGGTGTCTTCTTGACACTCAAATTAAACTTGATCTTGGCTACCAAAAAACAGCCAATTTATTTGGTTGAAGAGCTTTTTGGTTTTCCAAAATATCGCATGCGATATTTTGGTTAGCCAATCAACTCTTCAAAATTTTGTTCTAATTTAATTTTTAATTATTTTGCAAATTTAAGTTATTGAATTCAAATTATTTCAAAATATTTTAATTAGCTGTTTTTTGGTTGTGAATTGAAGTACTGGGTGCTTCAATTCACAACACCTTATCTTTTTACAAAAAATATAGGGGTCGAAGTTTCTTGCTTCGAACCTTATATTTTTAAAAATAAAATTTTATTTTAATATTTTTAAATTTTACAATGTTATTGTTTTTTTTTTATAGTTTTATTATTAAATTTTTTTTTTATATATAATAGATTTTCCTTAATTGTATATATCGCTTAAATTTATTTTATTTAAATATAAGATTAAATAATTATAAAGATTTTAATTTACTATATAGTATTTTTTGAAAATTTATTTTATTTAGATATTTTCATATGTGGATAAGATTTAATACTAATAGATTTTTTTTTATAATAAATACTTGAATTTAACATATAGTGTATTTAATAAATAAATTTACTTTGTTTGTTTTTTATTAATTAATCTTCAATTAAAATGTTATTTTCAATTTTAATATTTATTATTTTGTTTTTTATTTAAATACTTATTTGTTTATTCAAAAAATTTTTTGTTTAAAATTTAAAAAAAAAATTTTTTATCTCATTATGAAAAAGAAATCAAATTCCCTTTTAAATTACAATATACATCTTTGTATATTTTTTTTGTTTAAAAAATCAAATTCCTTCGTTTTTTTATATACTTTCAAATTGCTTTTTTAAATATTTTAATTTAATATTTATTTGTATATAATTTTTTATTTCAGATTTTGAATATTTTGTATCAAAGTTATGTTTTTGGGAAATTGAAATTAAGGTTTTTATTTAGATTATTGGACATAGGTAATTTTAAATTAGTATGTGGTGGGAAATTAATAGGATTAGTATGTGGTACGAAATTAATAGGTTCTAAATAATTAGGTTCGGATTTAGGTTCTACTATGGGTTGAGATATATGCTGTATTTCAATTTTTCGATTTTTTGAACTTTCGTTTTTGTTTTTACACACTTTTTTACATATTTTATAAACACAAAATAAAATTATTAGTACAATTATACTTCCTATTCCTCCCGTATGCCAATTTTTAATAAGGTCATTATAATCTTCCGTTATTTTATTTTGTATTATTTTGTGTTGGTCATCAATTTTTTATATACGTTTTGTACCTATTGGTTCTTTATTACCATTTATGTTAGTATGTTGTATGTTTTTTTATATAGATGCATTTTTATGCATTTAAAAAATTTTTTTTTAAAAGCGTTTTTGTTTATGGGTCCCTTTTTTTTATTAAAAAAACTTCATTCATTTTTTTTTTTAAATTACTTAATTTAGGGGTCATAAAATTTTTTAAAATATGCTATAGTAATTTTTGTTAAATAATAGGTTAATTTTTTATTAGATATACTTAATACTAATTATTATATTGAAATTATGAAGTCCATTTTTTAGCACATTTCCAACCAAATTGGAAGAAATGTGTATATTAGTTTCACTCTGTCTGTCCGTCTGTCTGTCTGTCCGTCCGTCCGTTTACACAAACTTCTACATCTATTAAGATAGAGTATTAAAATTTTGACCATATATAGATAGTAATAAAATAATAGGTCCAGTAGAACAAAATTTTCTTCTATCTCTTTTCCCCTCTGAGTTATTCCCCCTTCAAGTTCGAAAATTGCCCATATTGAACATCTAATAACTTTTAAAGCAATAAAAATTTTTGAGGTCTGTAAAAGCTATAAGATAGGAAAATCTTTTATCTTAATTGTGAAATTAAAAATTTTTTAAAAATTCAATTTTTTGATGTATAAAAATACCGTTATCTTCATACACCTTTTTTTAGTTTTTTTAACACCCTGTATTTCCCAAACTGCTTATTATGGAAGGCTGAAATTTATGTACCAAAGAGATATCTAAAAAATAACTAGAGTCTCTGAAGAAATTGTATCCGTATCTCCCCTCCCCTTTCCGTTGTGGCCCTTCGAAATTCAAAAAATTACATTTTTAATTTATTTGTATAATTATAACCGCGCAATATTTTTAAAAACAAATAATGACAAAACTTTCGAGAATCATATTTCTTTAAAGTGCATTAATTAATAAATTATAGTCATTTGCCTCACACTAATAATTAATCAAAATGCACAATCATATAAAATTTTGCAAAAAACGAATATTTTGCATATTTTTAGGAGCTATATAAATGGAATATTGGATATTATTTCATATCACATTATATGTTCAATTAAAAGCAAAATTAGGGAAACCTTAAATGATAAGTTTATATATATGTATTTTGTTGGAATAATAAACTTGGAAGGAAAAAATTAATAAAATCGAACAGGGACACATTTTTTACCTATATTTACCATATCATTTTTTTATCTTTCCTATGTATAGTACATTGAAAATACTACTAAAACTGTACATTGAAAATGCTACTAAGAAATACTATTCACGTATAGAAATTCCCATTGTTTTAGAATAGCTCATAGTTCTACATGAGGCGATTTTGAGGAAATGTGCTTTTGACAAACCCGGGGTTTGTTTATCGTATTTTTAAGTCTATTATTATGGACTATTTTTGGTTTCCTACCCATTTTGATAGTGGAATTTACTTTGTCCACTTTTATTATTTCATAAGGACCCAACCAAGGGACGCTTAGTTTGTGCAGCTTGGTTGGATTCATTATTAGTACTTGATCACCTACATTGATTTTTTCATCTTTTTTAGTCTTATCATAATAATCCTTGGCTTTTATTTTGCCTTTACCTAAATTTTCCCTTACAGTTTGATGAATTTTTTGCATTCTATATTTTAAAGTTAAACAATAGTCGTCGAAGTTATATAATGGTTCCGGGGTCTTTTGTAAGTTGCTAGGAAGTGGTTCACTAAATCCTTATAGTGCATATAGTGGTGAAAATTTGCTTCCGCTATGTGGTGTATAGTTATGTGCAAACACTGCTTCTTCTATCCAAGTGTCCCAGGTTTGTACATGTTCATTCACAAATATTTTCAAGTATTCGACCAATGGCCCATGCCGCCTTTCCAACGAACCATTTGTTTGCGGATGGTACGCAGTAGTTTGTAATTTTCTAATTTGTAATAATTTACATAGTTGTTCAAGCAATTTACCTGTAAAATTTGCACCTTGATCTGTTAATAATTCCTTGGGTATTATTGAATATTTTAATATTATATTTCTATAAAAAGCTTCCGCTACCGTCGTTGCTTCTGCGTTTGGAATTGGTATTGCATCAAAAAATTTCGTTAAGTCGTCCTGAAATGTAAGTATATATTTGTTTCCATTTGTGGTCATTGGAAAAGGACCCACAATATCTAAATATACTCTTTTAAATGGTTTTTCTGCTGTAGGTGTTATTACTAACGTCATTTTGGTTACTTTACCTCTTTTTATTTTTTGGCATTTAGGACATTTCTTAATATATTCATAAATGTCCGACAGCATTTTTTTCCAGTAATAATATTGTCTAATTCTTCTGTATGTTTTGGTTATTCCCGCGTGCCCTCCTAATGCTGAGTCGTGGTATTCCTTTAATATCGTTCTAATATCCTCTTTATCCTTCAGAATTATTTTGTTTTATATCTCTGGTACTATATCCTCCTCCTTATCCTTTTTTGTTCTTTAGATACTGACTTATTTAATTTAGTTATTTTCTTCCTTTTCATTTCGACTTTATGGTCCTTTCTTATTACTTCATCTCCGATTACGTTTTCCCTTGCACTAGCTCGAGTTATAGCGAAAGTATTTTTTGTAGTTTTGTTGTTACCGATTTCCCCTTCATCTTCTGGAATTCGACTTAGTGCATCAGCGTTAGTGTTTAACTTACCTGGATTATATAAAATTTTGAAATTATATTCCGCTAAACGTGTTTTCCATCTATTAATTTTTCCTTCGGGGTCTTTTTTACGATATTCACTTATTAGTGACTTATGATCCGTAAAAACTGTAAATTCCTGTCCTAGTAAGTAGCATCTAAAATTTTTCACTGCCCAATAAACTCCTAACATTTCTTTGTCAATAGTAGCGTAATTTCGTTCAGCCTTATTCAGTACCCTGCTAGCATATGCTATTGGCAGGTCTTTACCTACTTCGCCTTGCGATAATACCGCTCCTAAAGCATGGTTACTAGCGTCAGTAGTTAACAAAAATGGTTTAGTAAAGTCCGGATATTTCAGAATAGGTGGTGACGTCAGTAATTTTTTTATTTCTTCGAATGCCTTTTGGTGTATGTCCGTCCATTGAAACTTTTTATTTTTTGTTGCCATTTGATATAGGGGTTCTCCTTTTTCCGCTAATAATGGCATACTTGCACGATAATAATTTACCAATCCCAAGAAGGATTGCAGTTCTTTAGTTGTTTTTGGAATGGGGTGAGTTGTCACACATTCCGTTTTTTCAGGATTTGGTAATATGCCTTCTGTTGTAATCCTATAACCTAAATAAAGACTTCCTTTTTTAAGAATTTGCACTTTTCAGGCTGAACTTTCAAATTATTTTCCCTAAGTCTATTAAAAACTGCTCGAAGTTTTTCGTCGTGATCCCGTAGCGTTCTTCCATATATTACAATATCGTCTAAATAGACGAAACATTTGAACCCTTGTAATCCAGTTAGTATATGGTTCATTAAGCGTTGGAAGGTAGCAGGTGCCCCTGAGAGACCAAACGGCATTCTTTTAAACTCGTAATGTACGAAAATTGTGCTAAACGCCGTTTTTTCTCTATCTTCAGGATCAACTGCCACCTGGTGGTAGCCACTTGCTAAATCCAACGTTGAGAAACATAGCGATCCCCCTAGTTGATCTATTATATCAGCTATCCTTGGTAGGGGAAATGCGTCTCCCAAGGTTACTTCGTTGATTTTTCTGAAATCTAGTACCACCCTGTATCGTTTCTCTCCTTCAGGTCCAGCCTTTTTTGGTACTACTAATAGAGGGGAGTTCCAAGGGCTTCTGCTTGGTTGTATAATATCCTCCTCCAGTAATTTTTTTATTTCTTCGTTAATTACCTTTTTATGACATTCTGCTAGCCGTTATTGTCTACTATTGATGGGAACTTGTTCCGGGGTCGTCCGTATTTTATGTGTAATAACGTCTGTATGCGTTAACCTGTCGCCGGGCAAGTGAAATATGTCATTACATTCTTCACAAATTTTGTCGATTGTGTCCTGTTCCTCTAAGGTTAACGTAGAATTCTTTTTCAGCAAATTTTTTAATAAATCTATTCTTTCGTTTTCTAAATTATTTCCTCATTCCTCCTCATGATAACCATTGAATGAGTGTTCCTCCTCGAATAACCTATAAACATTTTTTAGGGGTTTTATTTTAAAATTTTGAATAGGGGTCAATTTTAAATTTACGTTTTCAATTACTACATTTTCCGTGCTTACGTTAACTACACAAACAGTTACAGTATTATTTTTACCTTTTACCAAACAATTTCCTAAAAATACGCCTGGTTTTATTTGGTGAGCTTCACAAAAGAATTCTCCCTCTTCCGTTGTAGGGAGACTGATTGCCTTTTCCATGCGTGCTGGTACTATAATTTTCGTTGATTTTATTATTCCATTAATTTCCATTTTTTCACATTTAACATTATTAGATTCAGATACTTCTTTATTTTTATTTTCCATTGCATTGTCCATTTTATACACTTCTGCTATTACATTATTATTTAAACCAATTATTACATCGTCTGCTATTACATTATTATTTAAACCAATTATTACATCATTATTCATTACTTCTTCATTGATACTTTCAATATTCTCCAAATTTTTATTTTCTATGTCATAACTATTATTATATTCCTCATTATGTACGTCATCATTTACTACTTCCTCTCCTTCTACGTCATAATTATTATTATATTCCTCATTACTAACTTCATCATTTACTTTCATAACTTCCGCATTCACTACAATAATATCCTCCTCCTTTAATTTACTACTATTTTCACTTAATACCTCCTTAGTTTCTTCAATAACTTCCTCTTTATTTTCTATTACTTCCATAACTCCATTATTTTCCTTAAAACTCTCCTGTACGTTATCATAAATTTCTCGTAATTGTTGTATCTTTACCGCGTTTAATTGATTTGAATCTTTAATACAATGCATATTTATTTTTTCATTTTGTTTTTGTGAAAATGGAATATAAAATTCCGAATTATTTGTTTTTGTTTTTGGAAATTGTAATTGTTTTTGGTCCTAAAATATTACAATTAGGGGACAAAAAGTTGTTCCCTAAAATACCATCAACTGGTAACATAATATCATTATCTGTAACTTGGAAATCGCATTTAAAATTTTGCCCTAATAAAAATTTACCCTCACAGGAACCTAAAGTGGAGCTCACATTATTTCTTGAACTTATTTGTATTTTATTATCTTTACATATTTGTGTTCCTTTTTTCAACGTTGAACGTTGAATGTTTATTTATATTTAACGAACCTTTTATTTTTAATGTTTATTTATATTTAACGAACCTTTTATTTTTAATGTTTATTTATTTTATATATTTATTTTACACTACTTGTATTAATACTATGTCAACTTTAATTATTATATTGACAAATAGTTTTAAGTTACTTAATTAGTTAACATTTTTATTTTATGTATTTAAATTTGTATATGAATATAACCAAAATATAGTCGAATTTATCCATTAACTTTAGACAATACAATTGTAAATTTATTTTCTTCTAATTACGACAACTGTAATTTACTTTTAATTTAACTTTAACTAAAACTCTGAATTAATTTTAAATATACTGTAATTATTATTGATGGTGTTTAAAATACACCCAAATTAAAACTTAACTTTTATTGAATTGGTGTCTCTTCGACACTCAAATAAAACTTAATCTTTTTAGTTGGTGTCTTCTTGACACTCAAATTAAACTTGATCTTGGCTACCAAAAAACAGCCAATTTATTTGGTTGAAGAGCTTTTGGGTTTTCCAAAATATCGCATGCGATATTTTGGTTAGCCAATCAACTCTTCAAAATTTTGTTCTAATTTAATTTTTAATTATTTTGCAAATTTAAGTTATTGAATTCAAATTATTTCAAAATATTTTAATTAGCTGTTTTTTGGTTGTGAATTGAAGTACTGGGTGCTTCAATTCACAACACCTTCTCTTTTTACAAAAAATATAGGGGTCGAAGTTTCTTGCTTCGAACCTTATATTTTTAAAAATAAAATTTTATTTTAATATTTTAAATTTTACAATGTTATTGTTTTTTTTTTATAGTTTTATTATTAAATTTTTTTTTTTATATATAATAGATTTTCCTTAATTGTATATATCGCTTAAATTTATTTTATTTAAATATAAGATTAAATAATTATAAAGATTTTAATTTACTATATAGTATTTTTTGAAAATTTATTTTATTTAGATATTTTCATATGTGGATAAGATTTAATACTAATAGATTTTTTTTTATAATAAATACTTGAATTTAACATATAGTGTATTTAATAAATAAATTTACTTTGTTTGTTTTTTATTAATTAATCTTCAATTAAAATGTTATTTTCAATTTTAATATTTATTATTTTGTTTTTTATTTAAATACTTATTTGTTTATTCAAAAAATTTTTTGTTTAAAATTTTTAAAAAAAAATTTTTTATCTCATTATGAAAAAGAAATCAAATTCCCTTTTAAATTACAATATACATCTTTGTATATTTTTTTTGTTTAAAAAATCAAATTCCTTCGTTTTTTTATATACTTTCAAATTGCTTTTTTAAATATTTTAATTTAATATTTATTTGTATATAATTTTTTATTTCAGATTTTGAATATTTTGTATCAAAGTTATGTTTTTGGGAAATTGAAATTAAGGTTTTTATTTAGATTATTGGACATAAGTAATTTTAAATTAGTATGTGGTGGGAAATTAATAGGATTAGTATGTGGTACGAAATTAATAGGTTCTAAATAATTAGGTTCGGATTTAGGTTCTACTATGGGTTGAGATATATGCTGTATTTCAATTTTTCGATTTTTTGAACTTTCGTTTTTGTTTTTACACACTTTTTTACATATTTTATAAACACAAAATAAAATTATTAGTACAATTATACTTCCTATTCCTCCCGTATGCTAATTTTTAATAAGGTCATTGTAATCTTCCGTTATTTTATTTTGTATTATTTTGTGTGGGTCATCAATTTTTTATATACGTTTTGTACCTATTGGTTCTTTATTACCATTTATGTTAGTATGTTTTTTTATATAGATGCATTTTTATGCATTTAAAAAAATTTTTTTTAAAAGCGTTTTTGTTTAGGGGTCCCTTTTTTTATTAAAAAAATTTCATTCATTTTTTTTTTTAAATTACTTAATTTAGGGGTCATAAAATTTTTTAAAATATGCTATAGTAATTTTTGTTAAATAATAGGTTAATTTTTTATTAGAGATACTTAATACTAATTATTATATTGAAATTATGAAGTCCATTTTTTAAGTCTATTATTATGGACTATTTTTGGTTTCCTACCCATTTTGATAGTGAAATTTACTTTGTCCGCTTTTATTATTTCATAAGGACCCAACCAAGGGACGCTTAGTTTGTGCAGCTTGGTTGGATTCATTATTAGTACTTGATCACCTACATTGATTTTTTCATCTTTTTTAGTCTTATCATAATAATCCTTGGCTTTTATTTTGCCTTTACCTAAATTTTCCCTTACAGTTTGATGAATTTTTTGCATTCTATATTTTAAAGTTAAACAATAGTCGTCGAAGTTATATAATGGTTCCGGGGTCTTTTGTAAGTTGCTAGGAAGTGGTTCACTAAATCCTTATAGTGCATATAGTGGTGAAAATTTGCTTCCGCTATGTGGTGTATAGTTATGTGCAAACACTGCTTCTTCTATCCAAGTGTCCCAGGTTTGTACATGTTCATTCACAAATATTTTCAAGTATTCGACCAATGGCCCATGCCGCCTTTCCAACGAACCATTTGTTTGCGGATGGTACGCAGTAGTTTGTAATTTTCTAATGTGTAATAATTTACATAGTTGTTCAAGCAATTTACCTGTAAAATTTGCACCTTGATATGTTAATAATTTCTTGGGTATTATTGAATATTTTAATATTATATTTCTATAAAAAGCTTCCGCTACCGTCGTTGCTTCTGCGTTTGGAATTGGTATTGCATCAACAAATTTCGTTAAGTCGTCCTGAAATGTAAGTATATATTTGTTTCCATTTGTGGTCATTGGAAAAGGACCCACAATATCTAAATATACTCTTTTAAAGGGTTTTTCTGCTGTAGGTGTTATTACTAACGGCATTTTGGTTACTTTACCTCTTTTTATTTTTTGGCATTTAGGACATTTCTTAATATATTCATAAATGTCCGATAGCATTTTTTTCCAGTAATAATATTGTCTAATTCTTCTGTATGTTTTGGTTATTCCCGCGTGCCCTCCTAATGCTGAGTCGTGGTATTCCTTTAATATCGTTCTAATATCCTCTTTATCCTTCAGAATTATTTTGTTTGATATCTCTGGTACTATATCCTCCTCCTTATCCTTTTTTTGTTCTTTAGATACTGACTTATTTAATTTAGTTATTTCCTTCCTTTCCATTTCGACTTTATGGTCCTTTCTTATTACTTCATCTCCGATTACGTTTTTCCTTGCACTAGCTCGAGTAATAGCGAAAGTATTTTTTGTAGTTTTGTTGTTACCGATTTCCCCTTCATCTTCTGGAATTCGACTTAGTGCATCAGCGTTAGTGTTTAACTTACCTGGCTTATATAAAATTTTGAAATTATATTCCGCTAAACGTGTTTTCCATCTATTAATTTTTCCTTCGGGGTCTTTTTTACGATATTCACTTATTAGTGACTTATGATCCGTAAAAACTGTAAATTCCTGTCCTAGTAAGTAGCATCTAAAATTTTTCACTGCCCAATAAACTCCTAACATTTCTTTGTCAATAGTAGCGTAATTTCGTTCAGCCTTATTCAGTACCCTGCTAGCATATGCTATTGGCAGGTCTTTACCTACTTCGCCTTGCGATAATACCGCTCCTAAAGCATGGTTACTAGCGTCAGTAGTTAACAAAAATGCTTTAGTAAAGTCCGGATATTTCAGAATAGGTGGTGACGTCAGTAATTTTTTTATTTCTTCGAATGCCTTTTGGTGTATGTCCGTCCATTGAAACTTTTTATTTTTTGTTGCCATTTGATATAGGGGTTCTCCTTTTTCCGCTAATAATGGCATACTTGCACGATAATAATTTACCAATCCCAAGAAGGATTGCAGTTCTTTAGTTGTTTTTGGAATGGGGTGAGTTGCCACACATTCCGTTTTTTCAGGATTTGGTAATATGCCTTCTGTTGTAATCCTATAACCTAAATAAACGACTTCCTTTTTTAAGAATTTGCACTTTTCAGGCTGAAGTTTCAAATTATTTTCCCTAAGTCTATTAAAAACTGCTCGAAGTTTTTCGTCGTGATCCCGTAGCGTTCTTCCATATATTACAATATCGTCTAAATAGACGAAACATTTGAACCCTTGTAATCCAGTTAGTATATGGTTCATTAGGCGGTGGAAGGTAGCAGGTGCCCCTGAGAGACCAAACGGCATTCTTTTAAACTCGTAATGTACGAAAATTGTGCTAAACGCCGTTTTTTCTCTATCTTCAGGATCAACTGCCACCTGGTGGTAGCCACTTGCTAAATCCAACGTTGAGAAATATAGCGATCCCCCTAGTTGATCTATTATATCAGCTATCCTTGGTAGGGGAAATGCGTCTCCCAAGGTTACTTCGTTGATTTTTCTGAAATCTAGTACCACCCTGTATCGTTTCCCTCCTTCAGGTCCAGCCTTTTTTGGTACTACTAATAGAGGGGAGTTCCAAGGGCTTCTGCTTGGTTGTATAATATCCTCCTCCAGTAAATTTTTTATTTCTTCGTTAATTACCTTTTTATGACATTCTGCTAGCCGTTATTGTCTACTATTGATGGGACCTTGTTCCGGGGTCGTCCGTATTTTATGTGTAATAACGTCTGTATGCGTTAACCTGTCGCCGGGCAAGTGAAATATGTCATTACATTCGTCACAAATTTTGTCGATTGTGTCCTGTTCCTCTAAGGTTAACGTAGAATTCTTTTTCAGCAAATTTTTTAATAAATCTATTCTTTCGTTTTCTAAATTATTTCCTCATTCCTCCTCATGATAACCATTGAATGAGTGTTCCTCCTCGAATAACCTATAAACATTTTTTAGGGGTTTTATTTTAAAATTTTGAATAGGGGTCAATTTTAAATTTACGTTTTCAATTACTACATTTTCCGTGTTTACGTTAACTACACAAACAGTTACAGTATTATTTTTACCTTTTACCAAACAATTTCCTAAAAATACGCCTGGTTTTATTTGGTGAGCTTCACAAAAGAATTCTCCCTCTTCCGTTGTAGGGAGACTGATTGCCTTTTCCATGCGTACTATAATTTTCGTTGTTTTTATTATTCCATTAATTTCCATTTTTTCACATTTAACATTATTAGATTCAGATACTTCTTTATTTTTATTTTCCATTGCATTGTCCATTTTATACACTTCTGCTATTACATTATTATTTAAACCAATTATTACATCGTCTGCTATTACATTATTATTTAAACCAATTATTACATCATTATTCATTACTTCTTCATTGATACTTTCAATATTCTCCAAATTTTTATTTTCTATGTCATAACTATTATTATATTCCTCATTATTTACGTCATCATTTACTACTTCCTCTCCTTCTACGTCATAATTATTATATTCCTCATTACTAACTTCATCATTTACTTTCATAACTTCCGCATTCACTACAATAATATCCTCCTCCTTTAATTTACTACTATTTTCACTTAATACCTCCTTAGTTTCTTCAATAACTTCCTCTTTATTTTCTATTACTTCCATAACTCCATTATTTTCCTTAAAACTCTCCTGTACGTTATCATAAATTTCTCGTAATTGTTGTATCTTTACCGCGTTTAATTGATTTGAATCTTTAATACAATGCATATTTATTTTTTCATTTTGTTTTTGTGAAAATGGAATATAAAATTCCGAATTATTTGTTTTTGTTTTTGGAAATTGTAATTGTTTTTGGGGTCCTAAAATATTACAATTAGGGGACAAAAAGTTGTTCCCTAAAATACCATCAACTGGTAACATAATACCATTATCTGTAACTTGGAAATCGCATTTAAAATTTTGCCCTAATAAAAATTTACCCTCACAGGAACCTAAAGTGGAGCTCACATTATTTCTTGAACTTATTTGTATTTTATTATCTTTACATATTTGTGTTCCTTTTTTCAACGTTGAATTTTTTATGAAACTAACCTGAGCTCCTGTGTCTACTAATAACTTTACTTTGTCTGTTTTGGCTATATCTGAAGCCAATTGAACTATAGGCTCCTGTAAGGTGGTTGTTGTGCTTTTTTAGTTCACTCCATTCTCGTTTCCCGAAACTAACGCCATTCGAGATTCATATGATTGACGTTCTTCACAATTTAACATTTTGTGCCCTTCCCTTGCACACCATTCACAAGTCGTTTCCGTGTTGGTTACTGTTAAAATTCTTTGTGGGCTTGCGCCGTTATTCCCTGCACGTGGTTTTAAACAATTAGCGGATTCGTGTCCGTTAATTCCGCAGTTGTTACAACGTTTTATTTCATTACGTGAGCGAAATTGCATCGTGCAATCTCTACTTATGTGGCCTGGTTTACCACATTTGAAACATTTTATAAGAGGATTTGAATTTGGTCCTCTGTTAGCAATATTTGTATTCCTAATATTACTATGATTATTATTATTACTATTATAATTGGATTGATAGTTATTTCCGTTAAACATACTACCATTATTATTGTACAATCTGTTAGGGGTCTTATTGTAATAATTGAACGGGGTCTTATTGTTATTAAAATTATTATTATTATTATTATTAGAAAATTGTTTATTATTATTACTAAAATTGTTGTTATTGTTATTATTTAGATTTCTACTCCCAGCGTTGAAATTATTGCGCACGTTATTATTATGCTGTTGGTTGATCCTGAAATTATTATTATTGTTAAAACTTCTCTGATTATTCCCATTACCAAATTTGTTGTTGTTGGGTTATTCCGCTTGTAGCCCATTTTCGTTTAATTTTTTCATCAATGTCGTAATTAATGTCAGCATTTGATCCCCTACGACTGCTTGATTGTTGCTTGGTGTATTAGAACTTCCAATGCCGCCTAAATTTCGAGTTTCGTTCAGATATTGTCGAGCTGCTCCTATAGAGACTCGTAAATTTTCCGGATTTTTAAATAATAGATATTGTTTTAACTCTGCTGATCGCAGTCCTCCCAAAAACACTCTCTTTGCTGTGATCTCCATCTCGTTTATCAATGCTCGTCCCTCGTTGTTATATCTATCATTTACCCTGTTCCGATACGCGGCCAATTTTTCGGATATTCGTTCTCCAAAAAGTTCTACAGTTTCCGTTTCATATTGGTACATTCCCATAATTTCCGAGGCTAAAGTAGCCATATCTTTACTTTCTATGAAACGGTTTCTTAAAATATCCTTGTATTGTGTAAAATTTGGCATATCTAAAGAGAGCGTTGGCCGCCCCTGTTAATTTACTGGTAATTAAAATCCGTAAAAGTATGCCTTTTTGCTCATCCCTCGTTAACTCGTATGATTGGTGAGCCAATTCCAGAAAATTGTTTAGTTCGTTTTCAATGTCCAACCCTACGCCTGAAAATATTGGAACGTGTACCAAAAATGTCTTAATAATTTTTTCAACCGGTAAGAGCGTTGGTTCCAAATGGTAAGAGTTGTCATTAGTGAAATTTTCCGCGTTGTACTCATGTTGTACGGGTAACTGACGTGGTGGTGGAGGCGGAATAGGGGTCGAATTTAACCCTGACGGTCCTGGCCTATTCATTGTTCCGTTGCTAAAGAAATGAGGGTCATTTACTGGATTCATTTTGTCGCATTTTTTAATATTTAAACTTCTTCTTTCCGTTTTAGTAATAATCACTTTATTTTTCCTTGCTTTTTTAGGTCTTCTTATTGGACCAATTCTATTATATTTTACCCCGGATCTTAATGTTCTGAAGCTTTTTCTGTTTTCCGACACTCTGTCTTGCACTTGGTGTAGAAAATCAGAAAAATTGTTTTTATTTAATACTTCTAAATTTGGTTCTTCTATATTTTCGATGTTTGTTTTAGTTTTTTCGTCCGAATCTTCAAATACTGGACTTGAATTTAAAAATGAAAAAGTAGAAATTCGTTTCGAAAATTTTAAAATAGATTGCGCTAAAGTTGGGGTTTTTGATTTTTGCGACATTAGTTTCCTTATTAAAAAAATTACAACAACAACAATGTATATATGCCCTTTTTTATATATGATTTAGGGGTCATAATTTTATTAAATTTCAGTAAAAAGTGAAAAAAAATTTTGTATACTTATTGTTTAGGGATCGAATTTTTCTATAAAAAGAATATTTTAAAGCTCGAAAAATTGTGTTTGTATTTTTCCTAAAAATTATTTTTAATTTAATTTTAATCTTATTTAACGAAAATCATTCCAATTTAATAACATTATTTAAAACAAAATACTCATTTTTATTTATTTTATTTTTACATTTCCAACCAAATTGGAAGAAATGTGTATATTAGTTTCACTCTGTCTGTCCGTCTGTCCGTCTGTCCGTCTGTCCGTCCGTCCGTTTACACAAACTTCTACATCTATTAAGATAGAGTATTAAAATTTTGACCATATATAGATAGTAATAAAATAATAGGTCCAGTAGAACAAAATTTTCTTCTATCTCTTTTCCCCTCTGAGTTATTCCCCCTTCAAGTTCGAAAATTGCCCATATTGAACATCTAATAACTTTTAAAGCAATAAAAATTTTTGAGGTCTGTAAAAGCTATAAGATAGGAAAATCTTTTATCTTAATTGTGAAATTAAAAAAAATTTTAAAATTTAATTTTTTGATGTATAAAAATACCGTTATCTTCATACACCTTTTTTTAGTTTTTTTAACACCCTGTATTTGCCAAACTGCTTATTATGGAAGGCTGAAATTTATGTACCAAAGAGATATCTAAAAAATAACTAGAGTCTCTGAAGAAATTGTATCCGTATCTCCCCTCCCCTTTCCGTTGTGGCCCTTCGAAATTCAAAAAATTACATTTTTAATTTACTTGTATAATTATAACCGCGCAATATTTTTAAAAACAAATAATGACAAAACTTTCGAGAATCATATTTCTTTAAAGTGCATTAATTAATAAATTATAGTCATTTGCCTCACACTAATAATTAATCAAAATGCACAATCATATAAAATTTTGCAAAAAACGAATATTTTGCATTTTTTAGGAGCTATATAAATGGAATATTGGATATTATTTCATATCACATTATATGTTCAATTAAAAGCAAAATTAGGGAAACCTTAAATGATAAGTTTATATATATGTATTTTGTTGGAATAATAAACTTGGAAGGAAAAAATTAATAAAATCGAACAGGGACACATTTTTTACCTATATTTACCATATCATTTTTTTATCTTTCCTATGTATAGTACATTGAAAATACTACTAAAACTGTACATTGAAAATGCTACTAAGAAATACTATTCACGTATAGAAATTCCCATTGTTTTAGAATAGCTCATAGTTCTACATGAGGCGATTTTGAGGAAATGTGCTTTTGACAAACCCGGGGTTTGTTTATCGTATTTTTAAGTCTATTATTATGGACTATTTTTGGTTTCCTACCCATTTTGATAGTGGAATTTACTTTGTCCGCTTTTATTATTTCATAAGGACCCAACCAAGGGACGCTTAGTTTGTGCAGCTTGGTTGGATTCATTATTAGTACTTGATCACCTACATTGATTTTTTCATCTTTTTTAGTCTTATCATAATAATCCTTGGCTTTTATTTTGCCTTTACCTAAATTTTCCCTTACAGTTTGATGAATTTTTTGCATTCTATATTTTAAAGTTAAACAATAGTCGTCGAAGTTATATAATGGTTCCGGGGTCTTTTGTAAGTTGCTAGGAAGTGGTTCACTAAATCCTTATAGTGCATATAGTGGTGAAAATTTGCTTCCGCTATGTGGTGTATAGTTATGTGCAAACACTGCTTCTTCTATCCAAGTGTCCCAGGTTTGTACATGTTCATTCACAAATATTTTCAAGTATTCGACCAATGGCCCATGCCGCCTTTCCAACGAACCATTTGTTTGCGGATGGTACGCAGTAGTTTGTAATTTTCTAATGTGTAATAATTTACATAGTTGTTCAAGCAATTTACCTGTAAAATTTGCACCTTGATCTGTTAATAATTCCTTGGGTATTATTGAATATTTTAATATTATATTTCTATAAAAAGCTTCCGCTACCGTCGTTGCTTCTGCGTTTGGAATTGGTATTGCATCAACAAATTTCGTTAAGTCGTCCTGAAATGTAAGTATATATTTGTTTCCATTTGTGGTCATTGGAAAAGGACCCACAATATCTAAATATACTCTTTTAAAGGGTTTTGCTGCTGTAGGTGTTATTACTAACGTCATTTTGGTTACTTTACCTCTTTTTATTTTTTGGCATTTAGGACATTTCTTAATATATTAATAAATGTCCGACAGCATTTTTTTCCAGTAATAATATTGTCTAATTCTTCTGTATGTTTTGGTTATTCCCGCGTGCCCTCCTAATGCTGAGTCGTGGTATTCCTTTAATATCGTTCTAATATCCTCTTTATCCTTCAGAATTATTTTGTTTGATATCTCTGGTACTATATCCTCCTCTTTATCCTTTTTTGTTCTTTAGATACTGACTTATTTAATTTAGTTATTTCCTTCCTTTCCATTTCGACTTTATGGTCCTTTCTTATTACTTCATCTCCGATTACGTTTTTCCTTGCACTAGCTCGAGTAATAGCGAAAGTATTTTTTGTAGTTTTGTTGTTACCGATTTCCCCTTCATCTTCTGGAATTCGACTTAGTGCATCAGCGTTAGTGTTTAACTTACCTGGCTTATATAAAATTTTGAAATTATATTCCGCTAAACGTGTTTTCCATCTATTAATTTTTCCTTCGGGGTCTTTTTTACGATATTCACTTATTACTGACTTATGATCCGTAAAAACTGTAAATTCCTGTCCTAGTAAGTAGCATCTAAAATTTTTCACTGCCCAATAAACTCCTAACATTTCTTTGTCAATAGTAGCGTAATTTCGTTCAGCCTTATTCAGTACCCTGCTAGCATATGCTATTGGCAGGTCTTTACCTACTTCGCCTTGCGATAATACCGCTCCTAAAGCATGGTTACTAGCGTCAGTAGTTAACAAAAATGGTTTAGTAAAGTCCGGATATTTCAGAATAGGTGGTGACGTCAGTAATTTTTTTATTTCTTCGAATGCCTTTTGGTGTATGTCCGTCCATTGAAACTTTTTATTTTTTGTTGCCATTTGATATAGGGGTTCTCCTTTTTCCGCTAATAATGGCATACTTGCACGATAATAATTTACCAATCCCAAGAAGGATTGCAGTTCTTTAGTTGTTTTTGGAATGGGGTGAGTTGCCACACATTCCGTTTTTTCAGGATTTGGTAATATGCCTTCTGTTGTAATCCTATAACCTAAATAAACGACTTCCTTTTTTAAGAATTTGCACTTTTCAGGCTGAAGTTTCAAATTATTTTCCCTAAGTCTATTAAAAACTGCTCGAAGTTTTTCGTCGTGATCCCGTAGCGTTCTTCCATATATTACAATATCGTCTAAATAGACGAAACATTTGAACCCTTGTAATCCAGTTAGTATATGGTTCATTAAGCGTTGGAAGGTAGCAGGTGCCCCTGAGAGACCAAACGGCATTCTTTTAAACTCGTAATGTACGAAAATTGTGCTAAACGCCGTTTTTTCTCTATCTTCAGGATCAACTGCCACCTGGTGGTAGCCACTTGCTAAATCCAACGTTGAGAAGCATAGCGATCCCCCTAGTTGATCTATTATATCAGCTATCCTTGGTAGGGGAAATGCGTCTCCCAAGGTTACTTCGTTGATTTTTCTGAAATCTAGTACCACCCTGTATCGTTTCTCTCCTTCAGGTCCAGCCTTTTTTGGTACTACTAATAGAGGGGAGTTCCAAGGGCTTCTGCTTGGTTGTATAATATCCTCCTCCAGTAATTTTTTTATTTCTTCGTTAATTACCTTTTTATGACATTCTGCTAGCCGTTATTGTCTACTATTGATGGGAACTTGTTCCGGGGTCGTCCGTATTTTATGTGTAATAACGTCTGTATGCGTTAACCTGTCGCCGGGCAAGTGAAATATGTCATTACATTCTTCACAAATTTTGTCAATTGTGTCCTGTTCCTCTAAGGTTAACGTAGAATTCTTTTTCAGCAAATTTTTTAATAAATCTATTCTTTCGTTTTCTAAATTATTTCCTCATTCCTCCTCATGATAACCATTGAATGAGTGTTCCTCCTCGAATTACCTATAAACATTTTTTAGGGGTTTTATTTTAAAATTTTGAATAGGGGTCAATTTTAAATTTACGTTTTCAATTACTACATTTTCCGTGTTTACGTTAACTACACAAACAGTTACAGTATTATTTTTACCTTTTACCAAACAATTTCCTAAAAATACGCCTGGTTTTATTTGGTGAGCTTCACAAAAGAATTCTCCCTCTTCCGTTGTAGGGAGACTGATTGCCTTTCCATGCGTGCTGGTACTATAATTTTCGTTGATTTTATTATTCCATTAATTTCCATTTTTTCACATTTAACATTATTAGATTCAGATACTTCTTTATTTTTATTTTCCATTGCATTGTCCATTTTATACACTTCTGCTATTACATTATTATTTAAACCAATTATTACATCGTCTGCTATTACATTATTATTTAAACCAATTATTACATCATTATTCATTACTTCTTCATTGATACTTTCAATATTCTCCAAATTTTTATTTTCTATGTCATAACTATTATTATATTCCTCATTATTTACGTCATCATTTACTACTTCCTCTCCTTCTACGTCATAATTATTATTATATTCCTCATTACTAACTTCATCATTTACTTTCATAACTTCCGCATTCACTACAATAATATCCTCCTCCTTTAATTTACTACTATTTTCACTTAATACCTCCTTAGTTTCTTCAATAACTTCCTCTTTATTTTCTATTACTTCCATAACTCCATTATTTTCCTTAAAACTCTCCTGTACGTTATCATAAATTTCTCGTAATTGTTGTATCTTTACCGCGTTTAATTGATTTGAATCTTTAATACAATGCATATTTATTTTTTCATTTTGTTTTTGTGAAAATGGAATATAAAATTCCGAATTATTTGTTTTTGTTTTTGGAAATTGTAATTGTTTTTGGGGTCCTAAAATATTACAATTAGGGGACAAAAAGTTGTTCCCTAAAATACCATCAACTGGTAACATAATATCATTATCTGTAACTTGGAAATCGCATTTAAAATTTTGCCCTAATAAAAATTTACCCTCACAGGAACCTGAAGTGGAGCTCACATTATTTCTTGAACTTATTTGTATTTTATTATCTTTACATATTTGTGTTCCTTTTTTCAACGTTGAATTTTTTATGAAACTAACCTGAGCTCCTGTGTCTACTAATAACTTTACTTTGTCTGTTTTGGCTATATCTAAAGCCAATTGAACTATAGGCTCCTGTAAGGTGGTTGTTGTGCCCTCCGTATGGAATGAGCTGGGCTTTTTTAGTTCACTCCATTCTCGTTTCCCGAAACTAACGCTTACGAACCTTTTATTTTTAATGTTTATTTATATTTAACGAACCTTTTATTTTTAATGTTTATTTATTTTATATATTTATTTTACACTACTTGTATTAATACTATGTCAACTTTAATTATTATATTGACAAATAGTTTTAAGTTACTTAATTAGTTAACATTTTTATTTTATGTATTTAAATTTGTATATGAATATAACCAAAATATAGTCGAATTTATCCATTAACTTTAGACAATACAATTGTAAATTTATTTTCTTCTAATTACGACAACTGTAATTTACTTTTAATTTAACTTTAACTAAAACTCTGAATTAATTTTAAATATACTGTAATTATTATTGATGGTGTTTAAAATACACCCAAATTAAAACTTAACTTTTATTGAATTGGTGTCTCTTCGACACTCAAATAAAACTTAATCTTTTTAGTTGGTGTCTTCTTGACACTCAAATTAAACTTGATCTTGGCTACCAAAAAACAGCCAATTTATTTGGTTGAAGAGCTTTTGGGTTTTCCAAAATATCGCATGCGATATTTTGGTTAGCCAATCAACTCTTCAAAATTTTGTTCTAATTTAATTTTTAATTATTTTGCAAATTTAAGTTATTGAATTCAAATTATTTCAAAATATTTTAATTAGCTGTTTTTTGGTTGTGAATTGAAGTACTGGGTGCTTCAATTCACAACACCTTCTCTTTTTACAAAAAATATAGGGGTCGAAGTTTCTTGCTTAAAACTTAAAATTTAACATATAGTGTATTTAATAAATAAATTTACTTTGTTTGTTTTTTATTAATTAA
Organism: Empis stercorea; assembly: GCA_949752835.1. Classification (NCBI taxonomy): domain Eukaryota; kingdom Metazoa; phylum Arthropoda; class Insecta; order Diptera; family Empididae; genus Empis; species Empis stercorea. The sequence goes on along the minus strand of OX457087.1, from coordinate 29,578,359 downwards.
TCTTCAATTAAAATGTTATTTTCAATTTTAATATTTATTATTTTGTTTTTTATTTAAATACTTATTGGTTTATTCAAAAAAATTTTTGTTTAAAATTTTTAAAAAAAAATTTTTTATCTCATTATGAAAAAGAAATCAAATTCCCTTTTAAATTACAATATACATCTTTGCATATTTTTTTTGTTTAAAAAATCAAATTCCTTCCTTTTTTTATATACTTTCAAATTGCTTTTTTAAATATTTTAATTTAATATTTATTTGTATATAATTTTTTATTTCAGATTTTGAATATTTTGTATCAAAGTTATGTTTTTGGGAAATTGAAATTAAGGTTTTTATTTAGATTATTGGACATAAGTAATTTTAAATTAGTATGTGGTGGGAAATTAATAGGATTAGTATGTGGTACGAAATTAATAGGTTCTAAATAATTAGGTTCGGATTTAGGTTCTACTATGGGTTGAGATATATGCTGTATTTCAATTTTTCGATTTTTTGAACTTTCGTTTTTGTTTTTACACACTTTTTTACATATTTTATAAACACAAAATAAAATTATTAGTACAATTATACTTCCTATTCCTCCCGTATGCCAATTTTTAATAAGGTCATTGTAATCTTCCGTTATTTTATTTTGTATTATTTTGTGTGGGTCATCAATTTTTTATATACGTTTTGTACCTATTGGTTCTTTATTACCATTTATGTTAGTATGTTGTATGTTTTTTTATATAGATGCATTTTTATGCATTTAAAAATTTTTTTTTTAAAAGCGTTTTTGTTTAGGGGTCCCTTTTTTAATTAAAAAAATTTCATTCATTTTTTTTTTTAAATTACTTAATTTAGGGGTCATAAAATTTTTTAAAATATGCTATAGTAATTTTTGTTAAATAATAGGTTAATTTTTTATTAGAGATACTTAATACTAATTATTATATTGAAATTATGAAGTCCATTTTTTAAGTCTATTATTATGGACTATTTTTGGTTTCCTACCCATTTTGATAGTGGAATTTACTTTGTCAGCTTTTATTATTTCATAAGGACCCAACCAAGGGACGCTTAGTTTGTGCAGCTTGGTTGGATTCATTATTAGTACTTGATCACCTACATTGATTTTTTCATCTTTTTTAGTCTTATCATAATAATCCTTGGCTTTTATTTTGCCTTTACCTAAATTTTCCCTTACAGTTTGATAAATTTTTTGCATTCTATATTTTAAAGTTAAACAATAGTCGTCGAAGTTATATAATGGTTCCGGGGTCTTTTGTAAGTTGCTAGGAAGTGGTTCACTAAATCCTTAAAGTGCATATAGTGGTGAAAATTTGCTTCCGCTATGTGGTGTATAGTTATGTGCAAACACTGCTTCTTCTATCCAAGTGTCCCAGGTTTGTACATGTTCATTCACAAATATTTTCAAGTATTCGACCAATGGCCCATGCCGCCTTTCCAACGAACCATTTGTTTGCGGATGGTACGCAGTAGTTTGTAATTTTCTAATGTGTAATAATTTACATAGTTGTTCAAGCAATTTACCTGTAAAATTTGCACCTTGATATGTTAATAATTTCTTGGGTATTATTGAATATTTTAATATTATATTTCTATAAAAAGCTTCCGCTACCGTCGTTGCTTCTGCGTTTGGAATTGGTATTGCATCAACAAATTTCGTTAAGTCGTCCTGAAATGTAAGTATATATTTGTTTCCATTTGTGGTCATTGGAAAAGGACCCACAATATCTAAATATACTCTTTTAAAGGGTTTTTCTGCTGTAGGTGTTATTACTAAAGGCATTTTGGTTACTTTACCTCTTTTTTTTTTTGGCATTTAGGACATTTCTTAATATATTCATAAATGTCCGATAGCATTTTTTTCCAGTAATAATATTGTCTAATTCTTCTGTATGTTTTGGTTATTCCCGCGTGCCCTCCTAATGCTGAGTCGTGGTATTCCTTTAATATCGTTCTAATATCCTCTTTATCCTTCAGAATTATTTTGTTTGATATCTCTGGTACTATATCCTCCTCCTTATCCTTTTTTTGTTCTTTAGATACTGACTTATTTAATTTAGTTATTTCCTTCCTTTCCATTTCGACTTTATGGTCCTTTCTTATTACTTCATCTCCGATTACGTTTTTCCTTGCACTAGCTCGAGTAATAGCGAAAGTATTTTTTGTAGTTTTGTTGTTACCGATTTCCCCTTCATCTTCTGGAATTCGACTTAGTGCATCAGCGTTAGTGTTTAACTTACCTGGCTTATATAAAATTTTGAAATTATATTCCGCTAAACGTGTTTTCCATCTATTAATTTTTCCTTCGGGGTCTTTTTTACGATATTCACTTATTACTGACTTATGATCCGTAAAAACTGTAAATTCCTGTCCTAGTAAGTAGCATCTAAAATTTTTCACTGCCCAATAAACTCCTAACATTTCTTTGTCAATAGTAGCGTAATTTCGTTCAGCCTTATTCAGTACCCTGCTAGCATATGCTATTGGCAGGTCTTTACCTACTTCGCCTTGCGATAATACCGCTCCTAAAGCATGGTTACTAGCGTCAGTAGTTAACAAAAATGCTTTAGTAAAGTCCGGATATTTCAGAATAGGTGGTGACGTCAGTAATTTTTTTATTTCTTCGAATGCCTTTTGGTGTATGTCCGTCCATTGAAACTTTTTATTTTTTGTTGCCATTTGATATAGGGGTTCTCCTTTTTCCGCTAATAATGGCATACTTGCACGATAATAATTTACCAATCCCAAGAAGGATTGCAGTTCTTTAGTTGTTTTTGGAATGGGGTGAGTTGCCACACATTCCGTTTTTTAGGATTTGGTAATATGCCTTCTGTTGTAATCCTATAACCTAAATAAACGACTTCCTTTTTTAAGAATTTGCACTTTTCAGGCTGAAGTTTCAAATTATTTTCCCTAAGTCTATTAAAAACTGCTCGAAGTTTTTCGTCGTGATCCCGTAGCGTTCTTCCATATATTACAATATCGTCTAAATAGACGAAACATTTGAACCCTTGTAATCCAGTTAGTATATGGTTCATTAAGCGTTGGAAGGTAGCAGGTGCCCCTGAGAGACCAAACGGCATTCTTTTAAACTCGTAATGTACGAAAATTGTGCTAAACGCCGTTTTTTCTCTATCTTCAGGATCAACTGCCACCTGGTGGTAGCCACTTGCTAAATCCAACGTTGAGAAATATAGCGATCCCCCTAGTTGATCTATTATATCAGCTATCCTTGGTAGGGGAAATGCGTCTCCCAAGGTTACTTCGTTGATTTTTCTGAAATCTAGTACCACCCTGTATCGTTTCTCTCCTTCAGGTCCAGCCTTTTTTGGTACTACTAATAGAGGGGAGTTCCAAGGGCTTCTGCTTGGTTGTATAATATCCTCCTCCAGTAAATTTTTTATTTCTTCGTTAATTACCTTTTTATGACATTCTGCTAGCCGTTATTGTCTACTATTGATGGGAACTTGTTCCGGGGTCGTCCGTATTTTATGTGTAATAACGTCTGTATGCGTTAACCTGTCGCCGGGCAAGTGAAATATGTCATTACATTCGTCACAAATTTTGTCGATTGTGTCCTGTTCCTCTAAGGTTAACGTAGAATTCTTTTTCAGCAAATTTTTTAATAAATCTATTCTTTCGTTTTCTAAATTATTTCCTCATTCCTCCTCATGATAACCATTGAATGAGTGTTCCTCCTCGAATAACCTATAAACATTTTTTAGGGGTTTTATTTTAAAATTTTGAATAGGGGTCAATTTTAAATTTACGTTTTCAATTACTACATTTTCCGTGTTTACGTTAACTACACAAACAGTTACAGTATTATTTTTACCTTTTACCAAACAATTTCCTAAAAATACGCCTGGTTTTATTTGGTGAGCTTCACAAAAGAATTATCCCTCTTCCGTTGTAGGGAGACTGATTGCCTTTTCCATGCGTGCTGGTACTATAATTTTCGTTGATTTTATTATTCCATTAATTTCCATTTTTTCACATTTAACATTATTAGATTCAGATACTTCTTTATTTTTATTTTCCATTGCATTGTCCATTTTATACACTTCTGCTATTACATTATTATTTAAACCAATTATTACATCGTCTGCTATTACATTATTATTTAAACCAATTATTACATCATTATTCATTACTTCTTCATTGATACTTTCAATATTCTCCAAATTTTTATTTTCTATGTCATAACTATTATTATATTCCTCATTATTTACGTCATCATTTACTACTTCCTCTCCTTCTACGTCATAATTATTATATTCCTCATTACTAACTTCATCATTTACTTTCATAACTTCCGCATTCACTACAATAATATCCTCCTCCTTTAATTTACTACTATTTTCACTTAATACCTCCTTAGTTTCTTCAATAACTTCCTCTTTATTTTCTATTACTTCCATAACTCCATTATTTTCCTTAAAACTCTCCTGTACGTTATCATAAATTTCTCGTAATTGTTGTATCTTTACCGCGTTTAATTGATTTGAATCTTTAATACAATGCATATTTATTTTTTCATTTTGTTTTTGTGAAAATGGAATATAAAATTCCGAATTATTTGTTTTTGTTTTTGGAAATTGTAATTGTTTTTGGGGTCTTAAAATATTACAATTAGGGGACAAAAAGTTGTTCCCTAAAATACCATCAACTGGTAACATAATATCATTATCTGTAACTTGGAAATCGCATTTAAAATTTTGCCCTAATAAAAATTTACCCTCACAGGAACCTAAAGTGGAGCTCACATTATTTCTTGAACTTATTTGTATTTTATTATCTTTACATATTTGTGTTCCTTTTTTCAACGTTGAATTTTTTATGAAACTAACCTGAGCTCCTGTGTCTACTAATAACTTTACTTTGTCTGTTTTGGCTATATCTAAAGCCAATTGAACTATAGGCTCCTGTAAGGTGGTTGTTGTGCCCTCCGTATGGAATGAGCTGGGCTTTTTTAGTTCACTCCATTCTCGTTTCCCGAAACTAACGCCATTCGAGATTCATATGATTGACGTTCTTCACAATTTAACATTTTGTGCCCTTCCCTTGCACACCATTCACAAGTCGTTTCCGTGTTGGTTACTGTTAAAATTCTTTGTGGGCTTGCGCCGTTATTCCCTGCACGTGGTTTTAAACAATTAGCGGATTCGTGTCCGTTAATTCCGCAGTTGTTACAACCTTTTATTTCATTACGTGAGCGAAATTGCATCATGCAAGTTATATATTCAAGAGATGTTATTGATAATGTTTTAAAGAAATATAATATTTAATTATTTGCAGACAAATAATAAATAGATTCAGAATGACTAATGTCAACATTATTTGATAGATAATAAAAACATAATTATAAATATTTGAAAGTGCAGATTTCACTTTCTATTTTATTATCACTGCACTTTGAAATTAGATTAAGAAATTATTCTTTGTTTGAAACCCTATAAATAGTTTCATAAAATATATATTAGGGTTAGTCAAAGTTTTGTTCTCAAACTGTAAAAACAGTATTAAATGTATTTCCTTACAAATTAAATAAATAACTATTAAAATAAGAAGTTGTTTTTTTTAAATGCAAATAATAAAAGGAAAAACATAATTGGCGCAGTCGGTAAACCTCGGTATCCAGATACAAAGTGAATATTTTTCGCGTAGAAACAAGGATATTTAATAAATTAAATCCAGATACAAAGTGAATATTTTTCACGTAGAAACAAGGATAGTTAATAAATTAAATCCAGATACAAAGTGAATATTTTTCGCGTAGAAACAAAGATAGTTAATAAATTAAATCTAGATACAAAGTGAATAATTTTCGCGTAGAAACGAAGATAAATTTATGAAAAAAAGGAATTTAGTTTTTGATTCATTTCGAAGAATTGAAAATAATACAGCAGACAACATGGAACAAAAGCAACTTGAACAAGCAATTTTGGACCTAAGTCAACAAGTTCAACAACTACAAATAAGAAATCAATCTCTAGAACAACAAATTTTAACTCAACAAATCGATCAACAAAATAATCTACAAAGAAATCAACAAAATCATAATAGGTTGATATTATCAAATGATCAAATCATCAAACATTTCCAAAACTTAAAAAGTTTCAATGGAAATGAAAATTATATGCTACAAGAATTTTTAAAAGCAGTGGAAAATGCTTTTAAATTATGCAGAGACAATGAAGAATTAACCAACTATGTTACAGAAATCATAATTAATGATAAGATACAAGGAAACGCAAAAAGGTGTATACAACGACTAGGAGAAGAAAAAACATGGATCACAGTAAAGAAGGAATTAAAACTTCACTTCAGACCCAGACACAGCTATGCAGAGTTAATCAACAATTGTCGTGAAATCAAAGTGAGTAATTTAAGAGAATTATTTAATAAAGTTAGGGAAACAAATTATTTATTAAATGAATTATATGAGTTTGATGATAATAAACCGATTACATATAAACCCGAAAATAATGATAAGTATTTAGTGGGTATAGTAATAGAAAAAATAGACAATTTAATTCGCGGTCATATAACGGAAAATAATACGTTAATAGAAATCTATAATAGATTCGCGGAGTTAAATTTACTTGATGATGAAAGAGCAGTTGCTTTTTCTCATAGATACAATAATTTTCGAAAAAATTATAAATATTATGAAAAAAATCATTATAGAAACGACAGATATAATAAAGATACGGATAGAGTTTCAAGTAGTTTACCAAATGATACTAATTTTTCAAAATATATGAGTAATAGGAATTATGAAAAGTATAATAATTCTATGTTAGAACAAAGTAGAAACAATAACTATAATAATAATAATAAAAATTCAGGGCAATTTAAAAATTCAGGACAGTATAGAAACTCAGGACAATATAAAAACTCAGAACAGTATAAAAACTCAGGACAATATAAAAATTCAGGTCAATATAGACATAATAACAATATTAATAGTGATGTTCAAATGGAAGTAGATAATATTGAAAAAATAGAAGAAATTAATAATATGGAAAATTTTTTTTATGAATCAGCCTCAGAAAAATTACCTACCATAGAAATTAATATAAAAAATAAAAAATATTTAGCTTTAATAGATACTGGTTCTACATTCAGTATAGTGGATGATAGAATTAAAGACTTTAAAGTTGTCCAAATAGAAGCTTTAAAATTTTCTACAATAAATAGCAAAGATACTATCAATTACGAAATGCATAGTCCAGCTCCGTCAGAATTTAATGTTCCATTAGGTGCTTTAGTTAAATGGAAAGTTAAGCATTTACCTAATAGAAAATATTCATTTATTATTGGTAGTGATTATCTTAAAAAACTAAATACAGTAATAGATTTAGAGGAGGGAATCATAATATTTAATGAAAGAAAAATTAGATTGAACAATAATCCATATTTAAATAATGAAGTTTATACATTAGAAAAAATCGACAAAGATGTAAGGAATTATTTAAAGATAAATCATTTAAATTTAGAAGAAAAAACTGAAATTAATAAAATAGTGGATAGATTTGAAAACTTATTTTTTAAAGAGGGAGACAAACTAACAAGTACAACTGAAATAGAACATGAAATAGTAACTACGACAGATCAACAAATTAATGCTAAATTATATAGATATCCACCTAGGCATGAAGAAGAGGTTAGGACACAAATAAAAGAAATGGAAGAACAGGGTATAATTAGAAAAAGTAACTCAAAATATTCAAGTCCATTAATAGTAATACCGAAAAAAGACGATAATTCAGAAAAAAAGAAATATAGAATAGTAATTGACTATAGAAGACTAAATGAAATAACTGTGGACGATAAATTTCCGTTACCTAACATAGACTCCATTCTGGATAAATTAGGACGAGCACAATATTTTACGACGATAGATTTAGCCAAAGGCTATCATCAAATTTTAATAAAGGAAAAAGACAAGAAAAAGACAGCTTTTGTAACTCCTCACGGACTATATGAATATAACAGAATGCCGTTTGGTTTGAAAAACGCACCGGCAACTTTTCAAAGACTTATTAATGAAATTTTAAGAGATCAAATTAATAAAACTTGTGTTGTATATTTAGATGATATTTTAATCTTTAGTACTAGCCTTAAAGAACATATAAAAGCAATAACAGATATATTTAAAGTATTAGAATCAAAGAGTCTTAAGATACAAGTAGACAAATGTAATTTTATGAAGAAAGAGACCGAATTCTTAGGTCATATATTAACAAGAGAGGGTATAAAACCAAATCCAAATAAAATTAAAACAATTCAAGAATTAGAGATTCCGAAAACAGAAAAACAAATTAAAAGTTTCTTAGGATTGACAGGATATTATAGAAAATTTGTTAAAGATTATGCAAGAGTTTCACAACCTATGACGAAGTATTTAAAGAAAGATAAAAGAATAAATATTAGAGATCCTAATTACATTGAAGCATTCGAAAAACTAAAAAGCCTAATTATTAGTCATCCTATTCTTAAATATCCAAATTATGAAAAACCATTTGTCTTAACAACAGATGCATCGAATTATGCATTAGGTTCAGTATTATCCCAAGAAGGGCATCCTATTTGTTTTGCTTCAAGAACATTAAATACGCATGAAAAGAATTATTCAGCTATAGATAAAGAATTCCTAGCTATAATGTGGTCAGTAAATTATTTTAGACCATATTTGTATGGAAAGAAATTCAAAATATTAACCGATCATCAACCAATAAAATATTTACACGCTAAATATAAAGGTAAAGATTTATCACCTAGACACCAAAGATGGTTGTTAAAATTAGGAGAGTATCAATTTGAGATAGAATATGTAAAGGGCAAGGAAAATAAAGTAGCTGATTTTTTAAGTAGGATTGAACATAATAATAATAAAACTGAAGATGAACCATATGAACTTGATTTAATATTTAATAATGAAAATTGTAATGAAGATATTACAATGGCAACAATTCATTCTGCTGCAGAAGAACTATTAGATCATATACCAATTAAAGAAGAAATAGTAAACAAATATAAAATACAAATCATTTTAACAAATAATAAAGTAGAGGAAATTGAAGAAGTATTAGGTAGAAAAATTATATATATCGCAGAATATGATTTTAGTAATTTAGAAAATATTTTTAAAAAATATATTACAAAAGGTAGAATAGGAATATATTCAGAATTACCAGATAATAAATATAATATAGTTCAACAGAAAATTAGACAGTTATTTTCAAATGATAGTCAGGTAAAATTTGTTAAATGTTCATATAGAGCTCAAGAAGTAAAAACGGAAATAGAAGCAATAAAACAAATTTAATTTGATCATGTAAAAGAAAGTATACATTCAGGTATTCAAGAAACATATAATCAAATAAAGAATAAAATTTATTATCCCAAATTATTAGAATTAATTCAAAATTATTATTAATCAGTGTGAATTATGTAAAGAAGTAAAGTATGATAGACAACCTATAAAAATAAAATATAATATATCGGAAACACCTTCCACCATTAATGACATTATACATATTGATACGTATACAATTATGAAATACAGATTTTTGACAGTAATTGACAAATTTTCAAAATTTGGTGCAGCATATTATCTAAATGATAGAAATCATATAACATTAATAGAGCAATTAGAAGAACATTTTAGTAAAATAGGTAAACCAAATAAAATTGTAGCAGATAATGAGTTTAAATCAATACATATAAAAAAATTTTTAGATGAAGAAGGAATAGAATTACATTTAACAAAACCCAATAGTCATACAGGAAATTCAGATATTGAACGATTCCATAATACTATTGCGGAAAAAATACGTATGCTTAGATTGATTAAGAAAAATATATTGATAAAACAATTAATTCAAAAAGCAGTAAGAAATTATAATGAAAGATATCATTCTACGATTAAAACCACTCCGAATGAGGTTCAAAAGTCAAAAGTAGATTTTGAAAAAATTAAGGATCAGTTAATAAAAGTTAAGGAAAGAAATATAAAGAAACTTAATATAAATAAAATTGATTATAAAGAAGAAAGGAAAGAAGGGTATATAAAAAATTATAGAGCTGTTAGGCATAAACATTTACCTAAATATAGAAAAACAAAATTAAATAATATTCATACTAATAATATTAAGAAACCGTTAAAATTTTCAGAAATTAATGATAATGACGACATTGATATGGCTAACAATATTTTTACCAAGGACTCAACAGACAATGACAATACATAAAATTGAGAGCCAAAGTGGCTATACAATAATAAAAACAGACGAAATAGAATTGGCAGATAAATTTGACATTTTATTACATATCATAAATCCAAAAGAAATTCTTAAAATAGTTAATAATTTAGAAAACGTAATATATCCAATAATAAAAGATAATAATAATGAAGTATTAATAGTTAAAGAAATTAGGGACATAAAAAGTAAAATCCAAACAATACTTCCGAATAGACAAAAGAGAGGTTTAATAAATCTGGGAGGAAATATATTAAATTGGTTATTTGGTACAATGGACAATGAAGATAGAAAAGAAATAGAAAAACATTTAATAGAAGTAGATACTAACACTCATAATACAATAGAAAATATGAATAACCAAATAAAAATAAATGATAATTTTAATAAATCACTTTTAGTATTACAAAAAGCGATAGAAAATGATAGAGATAAAATTAAAGTTCTTTATAATATAGCAAGAGAATCTTTTGACAATAATTTTTTGAATGAACAATTATTTAAACTACATATGATTAAAGAAAAAGTAGAACAAATTCAAGATAATATAGTATCAGCAAAACTAAATCTTTTGCATCCAAGTATTTTAACAGAAGACGAAATAAATTCATATAATATTAATTTTAAAAAATTAAACCAAATTCAACTTGGTGTAGCTAAATATCAAGATAATACAATAATTTTGGCAATAAAAATACCCACTAGCTACATATTATTAAATAAAAAATTAATTTTACCAATTACAAATAATAATAATTTTGAAATTAATACAAACTCAGAATATGTGTTAGAATTTAAAGATGAATATTATAAATTTAATAAATTATCATCATTTAAGGAATTAGAACAATCAGATAATTGTATTTTTAAGAAAATTAATAATTGTAAACTAATAAAAAATTCAGAAACAGAAATAATTAATTTGAATGATAATATAATAATCATAAAAAATGGAGTAAATATTGTTATTAAAAGTACTTGCGATGAAAGAAAATTTCAAATAAATGGAAATTATTTTATAAATATTTTTAATTGTAGTATTAAGATTAATAATCAAGTCTATGTTAATCAAGAATTTGAATATAAGGAACAATTTGTAATTCCAAATATAAATAATACTAATTTTAATGAAACTTATACATTTGATGAAATTTTAATTAAAACCCAAGAAAATATTAAAGAAATTAAAGAAATGAAATATCATAAACATATAACATATATTAATGTATCTTTAAGTATAATTATTTTATTAATTATAATAATTGTAATAATCAGTTTTTATATAAAGTATTTAAAAAGAAATAAAATTGTAATTAAAAAGATTCAGGAGAATCTTAACTCTAAGGGGGGAGAAGTTATATATTCAAGAGATGTTATTGATAATGTTTTAAAGAAATATAATATTTAATTATTTGCAGACAAATAATAAATAGATTAAGAATGACTAATGTCAACATTATTTGATAGATAATAAAAACATAATTATAAATATTTGAAAGTGCAGATTTCACTTTCTATTTTATTATCACTGCACTTTGAAATTAGATTAAGAAATTATTCTTTGTTTGAAACCCTATAAATAGTTTCATAAAATATATATTAGGGTTAGTCAAAGTTTTGTTCTCAAACTGTAAAAACAGTATTAAATGTATTTCCTTACAAATTAAATAAATAACTATTAAAATAAGAAGTTGTTTTTTTTAAATGCAAATAATAAAAGGAAAAACATAATTTGCAATCTCTACTTATGTGGCCTGGTTTACCACATTTGAAACATTTTATAAGAGGATTTGAATTTGGTCCTCTGTTAGCAATATTTGTATTCCTAATATTACTATGATTATTATTATTACTATTATAATTGGATTGATAGTTATTTCCGTTAAACATACTACCATTATTATTGTACAATCTATTAGGGGTCTTATTGTAATAATTGAACGGGGTCTTATTGTTATTAAAATTATTATTATTATTATTATTAGAAAATTGTTTATTATTATTACTAAAATTGTTGTTATTGTTATTATTTAGATTTCTACTCCCAGCGTTGAAATTATTGCGCACGTTATTATTATGCTGTTGGTTGATCCTGAAATTATTATTATTGTTAAAACTTCTCTGATTATTCCCATTACCAAATTTGTTGTTGTTGGGTTATTCCGCTTGTAGCCCATTTTCGTTTAATTTTTTCATCAATGTCGTAATTAATGTCAGCATTTGATTGCTTGATTGTTGCTTGATGTATTAGAATTTCCAATGCCGCCTAAATTTCGAGTTTCATTCAGATATTGTCGAGCTGCTCCTATAGAGACTCGTAAATTTTCCGGATTTTTAAATAATAGATATTGTTTTAACTCTGCTGATCGCAGTCCTCCCAAAAACACTCTCTTTGCTGTGATCTCCATCTCGTTTATCAATGCTCGTCCCTCGTTGTTATATCTATCATTTACCCTGTTCCGATACGCGGCCAATTTTTCGGATATTCGTTCTCCAAAAAGTTCTACAGTTTCCGTTTCATATTGGTACATTCCCATAATTTCCGAGGCTAAAGTAGCCATATCTTTACTTTCTATGATACGGTTTCTTAAAATATCCTTGTATTGTGTAAAATTTGGCATATCTAAAGAGAGCGTTGGCCGCACCTGTTAATTTACTGGTAATTAAAATCCGTAAAAGTATGCCTTTTTGCTCATCCCTCGTTAACTCGTATGATTGGTGAGCCAATTCCAGAAAATTGTTTAGTTCGTTTTCAATGTCCAACCCTACGCCTGAAAATATTGGAACGTGTACCAAAAATGTCTTAATAATTTTTTCAACCGGTAAGAGCGTTGGTTCCAAATGGTAAGAGTTGTCATTAGTGAAATTTTCCGCGTTGTACTCATGTTGTACGGGTAACTGACGTGGTGGTGGAGGCGGAATAGGGGTCGAATTTAACCCTGACGGTCCTGGCCTATTCATTGTTCCGTTGCTAAAGAAATGAGGGTCATTTACTGGATTCATTTTGTCGCATTTTTTAATATTTAAACTTCTTCTTTCCGTTTTAGTAATAATCACTTTATTTTTCCTTGCTTTTTTAGGTCTTCTTATTGGACCAATTCTATTATATTTTACCCCGGATCTTAATGTTCTGAAGCTTTTTCTGTTTTCCGACACTCTGTCTTCCTGCACTTGGTGTAGAAAATCAGAAAAATTGTTTTTATTTAATACTTCTAAATTTGGTTCTTCTATATTTTCGATGTTTGTTTTAGTTTTTTCGTCCGAATCTTCAAATACTGGACTTGAATTTAAAAATGAAAAAGTAGAAATTCGTTTCGAAAATTTTAAAATAGATTGCGCTAAAGTTGGGGTTTTTGATTTTTGCGACATTAGTTTCCTTATTAAAAAAATTACAACAACAACAATGTATATATGCCCTTTTTTATATATGATTTAGGGGTCATAATTTTATTAAATTTCAGTAAAAAGTGAAAAAAAATTTTGTATACTTATTGTTTAGGGATCGAATTTTTCTATAAAAAGAATATTTTAAAGCTCGAAAAATTGTGTTTGTATTTTTCCTAAAAATTATTTTTAATTTAGTTTTAATCTTATTTAACGAAAATCATTCCAATTTAATAACATTATTTAAAACAAAATACTCATTTTTATTTATTTTATTTTTATTCCTGAATATATGCAATAAAAAAATTTTTTCGACATAAAAAAAATATAAATTCCCTAACTCCTAAAATTATGCAATAAATTTTTTATTAAATTCCAAAAAAAAATTGTTGATAAATTTTCATAATATGAATGCTTTTACAAAAAAAACGCGCTTTGTTCTAATGAAACTTACGTACGTCATTTAAAATATTTATATTAATATCAAAGTTAAAGTTGACAACAATATTTTATATAAAAATGATCAAACGTATTTTGAAAATATATATATATATCCCTTTATATATATGTATATATAATTTTCGTCATTACGAGAAAAAAAAAAATTAATGAAATTTTGATATAAAATGTAAATTTAGTATAATTATATTTTAGGGGTCCAAAAAAAAGAAATCGAATTCAATATAGTTATAAAATTTTATTAATACATATTTTTTTTTAAATTTTATTATAAAAACCAATCCAAATTAAGACGATGAATATATATAATTTTTTTTTAAAAAATTTTATTATTATAGGTACTTCTAAAAGTTCTTTTTTAAAAACCCAAAAATGTTTTATTTATCTCCTAAAGGTATGCAATGGTTATAAAATATTTTGTTAAGTAAGTTTAATTGAAAAAAAAAAAAATATTTTGGTTGACTTTGTTTTGCAATGGTAAATTGAAATTGCAGTTAATTACCTTCATTATAAATTTTAAAAACAAAAAATTACGAAATTATTTATTTTCAACAAAGAAAATTCGCTAAATTTTAATTATAAGTATGTATGTATATATATTATTTTGTCATAAGAGGACAAAAAATTTTTTTTAAAGTTATATAGGGTGAAAAGAAAAATATTGGGTAACAAAGAAAATTTGTATCCCAATTTTTTATTATTACATAGAAAAAAACTTTATACCAGGTACCAGGTTACTTGATTTTATAAAGCCCTGAGTTAACTTAATACAAACTGTACATTTGTATTGTCTTTACACAGTTTAAGTATAAAATTAACGAACCCTAGTATTTTTGTAATTAAATTCAACACATAATGCCTTTCATTGTTTTTATTACATTATAAAAATTTAGGCAACAGAGAAAAAAAAACTTTATATAATTGCTGAAAACGCACAATTATTATAATGCACCAATAAAGAAATATGTATATACATATGTATATATGGTCGACTTATAGTAAAAAAAACTTATATAATTGAACCATATGTATAAATGTGTGCTTTGTTGATATGCATTTATTTATAATATTTATTATATTTGTATCTACTGTATAACATTTATTATATTTGTATAAAAAAAATTAGGGTAACTATTGGGAAAGGTTGGGAAATTTGTTTAACAAAAAAAATTATATACAATTTATATATATCCATAAACTTTGTTTTTGTTTACAAGTTTTGTTGGATTTTACGAAAAAAAAATGACTTTTTTTATATTTATATGCCGTATATAGGAATTTGATTTTTTGTATAACTTTTTTGAACAAAATTTGGAAAAAAATATTTTTGATAATTATTTAACATTTAATTTGATACATTTTGAATTCGATTTTTTTTTTTTTTTTTTGATAATTAATTAAACAATCAATTTGAATTTTTAGAAATTTAATTTGAAAAAAATTAGGGTAAACAAAAAACAAAAAAAATCCAAACGTTTTACCGCACACAAGTTTTTTTTTGTATAGGAAACGTAGTTTTATCCTGTCCGCAGCGCCAATGTAGTAAAAATTTCCTTTTACTATTATTTTCTTTTTCTAATTTCCAAATAAAAAACTTTCTTTAATATTTAACGAACCTTTTATTTTTAATGTTTATTTATTTTATATATTTATTTTACACTACTTGTATTAATACTATGTCAACTTTAATTATTATATTGACAAATAGTTTTAAGTTACTTAATTAGTTAATATTTTTATTTTATGTATTTAAATTTGTATATGAATATAACCAAAATATAGTCGAATTTATCCATTAACTTTAGACAATACAATTGTAAATTTATTTTCTTCTAATTACGACAACTTTAATTTACTTTTAATTTAACTTTAACTAAAACTCTGAATTAATTTTAAATATACTTTAATTATTATTGATGGTGTTTAAAATACACCCAAATTAAAACTTAACTTTTATTGAATTGGTGTCTCTTCGACACTCAAATAAAACTTAATCTTTTTAGTTGGTGTCTTCTTGACACCCAAATTAAACTTGATCTTGGCTACCAAAAAACAGCCAATTTATTTGGTTGAAGAGCTTTTTGGTTGAAGAGTTAGCCAATCAACTCTTCAAAATTTTGTTCTAATTTAATTTTTAATTATTTTGCAAATTTAAGTTATTGAATTAAAATTATTTCAAAATATTTTAATTAGCTGTTTTTTGGTTGTGAATTGAAGTACTGGGTGCTTCAATTCACAACATTAACACTCTAGATGAGCAACTTCAACGATTTTGGGAAAGGTTGGGAAATTGGGAAAGGTTGGGAAATTTGTTTAACAAAAAAAATTATATACAATTTATATATATCCATATATATCCATAAACTTTGTTTACAAGTTTTGTTGGATTTTACGAAAAAAAAATGACTTTTTTTATATTTATATGCCGTATATAGGAATTTGATTTTTTGTATAACTTTTTTGAACAAAATTTGGAAAAAAATATTTTTGATAATTATTTAACATTTAATTAGTTACATTTTGAATTCGATTTTTTTTTATTTTTTTTGATAATTAATTAAACAATCAATTTGAATTTTTAGAAATTTAATTTGAAAAAAAATTTTTTTTTTAATTTAATTACTTCCTTCTTTTTTATTAATAAATATAATAATTTTCCTTAAGATTTTTTGACTTACATAGTAAATTTGTCGATTTTATTCTTCTGTTTTTTTTGTTGTTTTTCACTGCCTTCGTTGATACTGCTACTATTGTTTGTTGATACTGCTACTGTTGTTTGTTGATACTGCTACTGTTGTTTGTTGATACTGCTACTGTTGTTTGTTGAGACTGCTACTGTTGTTTGCTCTGTTGTTATTTGATCTAATTTTTTTTTTTTATTTCACTTTTAGTATTTAAAATGTATATTTTTTTTAATAAAAAAAAATTTAATTTTTGTGTAGTATTTTTATTAAAAAATCGAAACGTTTTACCGCACACAATTTTTTTTTTGGATAGGAAACGTAGTTCCTATCCTGTCCGCAGCGCCAATGTAGTAAAAATTTCCTTTTACTATTATTTTCTTTTTCTAATTTCCAAATAAAAAACTTTCTTTAATATTTAACGAACCTTTTATTTTTAATGTTTATTTATTTTATATATTTATTTTACACTACTTGTATTAATACTATGTCAACTTTAATTATTATATTGACAAATAGTTTTAAGTTACTTAATTAGTTAATATTTTTATTTTATGTATTTAAATTTGTATATGAATATAACCAAAATATAGTCGAATTTATCCATTAACTTTAGACAATACAATTGTAAATTTATTTTCTTCTAATTACGACAACTTTAATTTACTTTTAATTTAACTTTAACTAAAACTCTGAATTAATTTTAAATATACTTTAATTATTATTGATGGTGTTTAAAATACACCCAAATTAAAACTTAACTTTTATTGAATTGGTGTCTCTTCGACACTCAAATAAAACTTAATCTTTTTAGTTGGTGTCTTCTTGACACCCAAATTAAACTTGATCTTGGCTACCAAAAAACAGCCAATTTATTTGGTTGAAGAGCTTTTTGGTTGAAGAGTTAGCCAATCAACTCTTCAAAATTTTGTTCTAATTTAATTTTTAATTATTTTGCAAATTTAAGTTATTGAATTAAAATTATTTCAAAATATTTTAATTAGCTGTTTTTTGGTTGTGAATTGAAGTACTGGGTGCATCAATTCACAACATTAACACTCTAGATGAGCAACTTCAACGATTTTGGGAAAGGTTGGGAAATTGGGAAAGGTTGGGAAATTTGTTTAACAAAAAAAATTATATACAATTTATATATATCCATATATATCCATAAACTTTGTTTACAAGTTTTGTTGGATTTTACGAAAAAAATATGACTTTTTTTATATTTATATGCCGTATATAGGAATTTGATTTTTTGTATAACTTTTTTGAACAAAATTTGGAAAAAAATATTTTTGATAATTATTTAACATTTAATTTGATACATTTTGAATTCGATTTTTTTTTTTTTTTTTTGATAATTAATTAAACAATCAATTTGAATTTTTAGAAATTTAATTTGAAAAAAATTAGGGTAAACAAAAAAGAAAAAAAATCCAAACGTTTTACCGCACACAAGTTTTTTTTTTGTATAGGAAACGTAGTTTTATCCTGTCCGCAGCGCCAATGTAGTAAAAATTTCCTTTTACTATTATTTTCTTTTTCTAATTTCCAAATAAAAAACTTTCTTTAATATTTAACGAACCTTTTATTTTTAATGTTTATTTATTTTATATATTTATTTTACACTACTTGTATTAATACTATGTCAACTTTAATTATTATATTGACAAATAGTTTTAAGTTACTTAATTAGTTAATATTTTTATTTTATGTATTTAAATTTGTATATGAATATAACCAAAATATAGTCGAATTTATCCATTAACTTTAGACAATACAATTGTAAATTTATTTTCTTCTAATTACGACAACTTTAATTTACTTTTAATTTAACTTTAACTAAAACTCTGAATTAATTTTAAATATACTTTAATTATTATTGATGGTGTTTAAAATACACCCAAATTAAAACTTAACTTTTATTGAATTGGTGTCTCTTCGACACTCAAATAAAACTTAATCTTTTTAGTTGGTTTGGGGTCTTGACACCCAAATTAAACTTGATCTTGGCTACCAAAAAACAGCCAATTTATTTGGTTGAAGAGCTTTTTGGTTGAAGAGTTAGCCAATCAACTCTTCAAAATTTTGTTCTAATTTAATTTTTAATTATTTTGCAAATTTAAGTTATTGAATTAAAATTATTTCAAAATATTTTAATTAGCTGTTTTTTGGTTGTGAATTGAAGTACTGGGTGCTTCAATTCACAACATTAACACTCTAGATGAGCAACTTCAACGATTTTGGGAATTTGATGAATTGTCTACAAAAGAAGCTAGTATTTCATCAACAGAGCAAGAATGTGAAGATTTCATTAAGAAAACAACCTATCAAAATGAGTTTGGTCAATTTGTGGTACGGTTGCCATTTAAAGAAGACATTGCATTACTAGGATCATCCAGGGAAATCGCGGAAAGAAGATTTATGGCGCTCGAACGAAAGCTTTCAAAGAATGTTTTATTAAAACAAGAGTATGTAAAATTCATGACAGAATACGAAGAAATTGGGCATATGGAGTTGGTAAAAGAAAATTACGTGAAGGACACAAATTATTTAATCCCTCATCATTGTGTATTGAAACCGACTAGCACTACCACCAAATTGAGAGTGTTATTTGACGCATCCTGCAAAACATCAACAAATGTGTCACTAAACCAGCTATTGCACAAGGGTCCGAAAATCCAGCAGGATCTTTTTGATGTGTTAATTAGATTTCGACAATACAAATATGTATTTACAAGCGATATTGAAAAGATGTATCGACAAATACATATTAATGATCAAGATAACAATTTTCAGCTCATTTTTTGGCGAAATCAACCCCAGGAAAAGCTCAACATATACAAGTTGAAAACTGTCACCTATGGTACGACTTCAGCTCCATACACAGCCATCAAATTTTACAATCATTAGGAATAGGAACAGAATCAAAATATCCATTAGCATCAAAAATAGTCAAAACTGATTTCTATGTAGATGATTGATGTCCGTTAGCGACAATTTGAAGCATGCAACTAATATGCAATCTCAGGTAATTAATTTATTATCTTCAACAGGTCTTAAACTGAGAAAATGGTGTGCAAACCATAGAAAGTTTCTTAAAGATATTCCAGCAAAATTGGCAGCTGAATTATGTAATAGGGTGCAATCCGTTTTACAAATTAACGAGAAGAACATATATTACTGGACTGATTCAGAAATTGTACTCCACTGGGTGAATTCAGAATCGTTATCACTAAAAACGTTTGTTGCGAACAGAATATCATACATTCAAAGACATACCTCACAGTCACAGTGGAGGCATGTGAGCTCTGCCGAAAATCCAGCGGACCACATATCGAGAGGAATCGCTCCAGAGTGCCTGCAGAACGTCGACATTTGGTTCTACGGTCCTCACTTTTTGAAAAGATCATTTGCAGAATGGCCTGGAAAGTTTCAAGTAAAAAGAGATCTGACGGAAGAAAAATGCTGCACCAAATTGGTGCTGACAACATCAAGGGTTTTAGATCATTTTATTTTTCAAATTAACCATAAAAATTCATTTTCATTTTTAGTTCGTACTACAGCATATGTAATAAGATTCACAAAAATAACATCAGATAAACGTCCAAAAAATTCGTTTCTTTTAATGTCAGAGATTAAAAATGCTTTTGTTGTGATCATCAAGATACTTCAAGAACGGTATTTCCAAGCCGAAATACGGTGCCTTGAACGAAATGATGAACTGGAAAACAATAATCGACTATCTTCTCTCACACCCTTTGTCGATGCAAAGGGTGTATGGAGAGTAGGTGGTCGAATTGAAGCTGCGTATGTTTCTTTTGATAACAAACACCCTATACTACTTCCGGCAGAGCATGCATTAACTCAACTAATAATGACCGAAATTCATGTGCAGAACCATCATGTAGGTCCACAGACGTTGCTTGCGATCACTCGACAACGATTTTGGCCGATACGTGGGAAGCGAATTGCGAATAAAATAGTGCGTACTTGCATACAGTGTTTCAGAACAAAGCCAACACCAATGTCACAATTAATGGGTAATCTTCCTGAAGCAAGATTACAACCCAGTCGACCTTTTCTCAACAACGGAGTTGATTTTGCAGGTCCAATACGGACGCATTTTAAAATGCGAAGAAAAAGACCACAAAAATCGTACATTGCAGTTTTTTGTTGCTTTGCAACAAAGGCCATTCACTTGGAGATCGTTTCAGATCTTTCAGCAGATGGGTTCATCGGCGCTCTTCGAAGATTTTGGAGCAGGAGAGGTCGATGCAAAACTATGTATTCAGATAATAGTTATAGGGCCACGTCGTGCAGGAAACTGAATCGGCCATATATCACCAAAGAGTTTGGGCGTGGTCAATGGGTGTCAGGTTTCATTAGGTTAAATGGTGCGGTTAATGGGTGTGGTTAATGGTGTTAAATGGAGCGGTTAATTGGTGCGGTTAAGGGTGTGGTTAATGGTGTTCAATGGTGTGGTTAATAGGTGCCATTAATGAGGCGCCATTGATCAATTAGTGATTAACGGTGTTGTGTATATGCATATAGTATGCAATGGAGCTACAAAAGTGAAAGGCGATATTTTGTAATTTTTTGTGTGCGATCGAAAAGATCATTGCGTACAATTTGTATAGTATTTTAATATATGAGATTTTGGTAAATGAATAATATGACCTTGGGTTTTTGTGTTTTGTTTTGTAAACGATACTATGCATTAACGTATTTTTATTTAGTTTTTTGATATTTTGTAATTTTGTGTATGCGATTGAAAAGATCATTGTGTACAATTATTTATAATTATTAAAATTAAAAGATACAATTATTTGCATAGTATTTTTTATATATGAGATTTCGGTGAATTAATAATATGACCTTGGTTTTTTGTGTGTTTTGTTTTGTAAACGATACTATGCATTAAGGTATTTTTTATTTAATTTTTCTTCGTTGAAAACCTGCTTTTTTTTTGTATATGCAAAGAAGTTTTCTTGCATCCAAAAAATATAGTATATACATATATATATATTACATTATATTGTAAAAATTTTTGCCACAAAAGTGAAAGGCAATATTTGGTAATTTTGTGTATGCAATCGAAAAGATCATTGTGTGTATATCTGCATAGTATTGTTGTATATATGAGTGGTTAATGGTGTTAAATGGTGTTCAATGGTGCGGTTAATAGGTGCCATTAATGAGGTGCCATTGATTTAATTTAGTGGTTAATAGCTTTGTATGTATATATGCATATATGTTGTATTTGGTTGTTTGGCGACAAAAGGTGAATGGATGATCTTGATAATTTTGTTTTTGAAAATATTTATTGTTAAATTCTTGTTAAACTTAATAATATATTTATATATATAT
This sequence comes from Empis stercorea, assembly GCA_949752835.1. Classification (NCBI taxonomy): domain Eukaryota; kingdom Metazoa; phylum Arthropoda; class Insecta; order Diptera; family Empididae; genus Empis; species Empis stercorea. The sequence goes on along the minus strand of OX457087.1, from coordinate 29,556,182 downwards.
ATATATATTGTTAAATTATAATATTCTGATCAGTCTATAAAATGTCACTGACTAAGTCTGATATAGTAGTAATTTCTAATTTTTTAAGCGAATATAAACCTTTTTTGTCCGAGTATCATATAACAAAATTAGAAAATCTTGTTGAGACATTAAAGTTACTAGTTGAAAATGGTGTGAAAAAGTCGCAATTCGGTGAACATTATAGTAATTGTATTTGGGCCAATAATAATGCAACATCGGGGCCTGATACATGTGTTTGTATATCAATAACATATAAATATAGAGACGCTTTAAAGGTGATAAAAGGTTTTAAAAATAATTACGAAAATTTAGTAAGAAAAATTGATGAATTAAAATTGTAAAATTGTTACCATTCCTACACCCATTTACTATGATAATAGCAGGACCTTCTGGGTGTGGAAAAATAACTTTTGTTTGTAATATAATTTACCAACATGCAGATTTAATCAAACCAAACGTAACGAAAATAATTTGGTGCAATCCTGAGCTGTCAGCTGTACCTAAAAATTTACCTTTTAAAAATATTGAGTTTCTAGCTAATATACTTGAGGAAATAAATAATGAATGTAATGACAACATATTAATAGTATTGGATGATTTAATGCTTGAGACTTATAATAAACAAGTATGTGAATTGTTTACAAAAGGTTCACATCACAAAAATCTGTCAATTATTTTGTTAGTACAAAATATTTTTCATCAGGGTAAATATTGTCGAGATATTTCATTGAATGCTAAATATCTTGTTTTATTTAAGAACCCCCGCGACAAATCACAGATTACACCTTTAGCACGTCAAATTTTTCCAGAAAAACAAGAGAATTTACAAAAGTATATAATGAGGTCACATCGCGTCCTCACGGTTATATTGTGTTAGACTTAACACAAAACATCAAAGAATTGTACCGTATACGTTGTAATATATTTGTAAAAAATTATTGCGTTTGTTATTGTACCTCAAATGATTTAATTAAATAACAGAATTTACTGTGACAAATATGAAATGATTGCAGAAAAACCATCATATATTACGATTGTTAAAAAATCCGAATAAAAATCTACGTAATAGTATATTGAAGTCATGTGATGATGACGTTATAAAGACTCTGATTGAAATCGCAATTAATACTTTAAATGGCAATAATAAAATATCAAAAAAAAGTTAAAATTTTTAAAAACACATAAAAAAGTATTAAGGTGTTTAGTCAGTACTAAAAGTAGTTTGAAAGCAAAACGTCGAATGCTTATACAAAAAGGTGGCTTCTTACCCGTTTTAATTGGAACAGTTTTATCAGGCATTATTGGCAAATTAATAGGAGATTATCAGGCAAACAATGAGTAATCAGCGTATGATTGTTATACCGCCTGAAGTTTTTACAAAATTCAAAAAGTTAATAGAAAATGAAAAGAGCTTAAATATTTTAAATCATAACATTGAAATTCTTTTAAATAATAAAAAAATAAATCCCACGCAGAAATGGTATTATGTTAAGACAGAATTTAATAAAATATTCTAACCAAAAGCGAACAACTGCAGAGTTACCTACAAAGTATGAAAAAAGAAATAATGTTAAACAGGATACAGAAAATGCCTCAACACAAACAAAATATTATTTTACCAAAAATCAGGAAACGCAATACGCACCTGATTTTACAAATATTAAACAACAAGAATTTTATGAAGATGATAATATTTTTGGTTTTGACCCTGAAAAAGAACAACAAGAACAAAAACAACGGTCGCAATATAGAGAGCATAATAATGATAGTGATGAGGACGATATAAATATGGATTTTGATGATGATGACGCTGCTGAAATTGCCTTGGAGAAGACATTACCGGATGAGCGTTTAACTAGAAGATTGTCTTCTAATTCCAATATAAAAATGTATAATACAGATACAGGTGGTATTATCACAGTAGCATTACCTGAAAAGTCGCCTACAAGACAACGTATAAATTCAGATAGTTAATTTTTTAAGCAAAATATTTTGTCACCTATAAATACAAGACAACATGCACAAGCAAGTGGTTCATTATTAAGGCAGAGTATTTTGTCAAGATATCCTAAAGGGAACAAATATAAAAGGAAAGAAACAACAATTCACAAATACAAATCACCACCAAAACAATATAAACCATATAATACACCGCCTCACTGGGAAAGTTATACATAAGCGTTAACAGGTTAAATTTACCAATCAATTATGAATTCACGAGATGATTTCTATATTACCTTATTTAGTAATGATTGAACAAATTTTTTCCCCAATAATACTTTATCAACTTTTGAAAATAGAATACCAACACATTTAGATTTAACTAAAGCTGATTCGAAGGTTGGTCTTTCGGAAATTTTTGTTAACGACTACCTACAAACTGATAAATATGAAAAACAAAAATCTGTTACTATTTCATTGGGGGTACATGAAGTTTTAGTAGGTAGAAATAAATTAAATGTTAAAAAAAATATAAATAAAAAAAGTTTTTTAAAAATACTTTCCCTTAAAGAAATATTCAACTAAAAAGTAATAAACAAGCAAATAATACCACATCAATGTACTTTCCCGTTGAATTTGAGCAACTGTCAACAATAGTAAGGGAAAGTAGACCTTATCAGAATTAATGCCATTTATAAAGAGGTCTACCTTTCCCTTACTATTGTTGACAGTTGCTCAAATTCAACGGGAAAGTACATTGATGTGGTATTATTTGCTTGTTTATTACTTTTTAGTTGAATATTTCTTTAAGGGAAAGTATTTTTAAAAAACTTTTTTTATTTATATTTTTTATTTTACACTTTTTAGTCGGTCAAATATTTATTCATTTAACCGACTAAAAATATTTAAATACTTTGACAACTTGGGAATGATTTGTTTGGGCTACTCATGGCCCACGATTTGGAATTCCACATGTGGCTGATGTTTTTTGTATAATCGGCTCCACATGAGCCAGGGTACTGCTCGGACTACGCTTTAAGACCTTTTATTTGATGCCCCACCTGATTTTTTTATGATGGGCCCCCACATGACACAGGTTTTGGGCCCTAACATGAATTATGAAGCTCCACGGACTGCGCAACGAGATGTATTTTTCAATACCTTTTATTTGATAGCTCTCATGTCTTTTTGCATTATGGGCCCCACAAGACCCAGAGTACCTCTCGGAACAGATTTTGGGCCCACTTGACCCACGCACTACGAAACGAGATGTACTCTGCACGACCTTTCATTTGATACCCTACACGATATTTTTATGATTTAAGGCATTGTTGACCCACATGACCCCCTTTTGGAACCTCGTGTAACCCAGTGTGCCTTTACGGACTACGCTCATTTAAATATACTCTTCAAGACTTTTCATTTAATACCCCACATGATTTTTGTATAATGAGCCCACATGACCCACATTTGGGCCCCCGTATAATCGAATGTGCCCCACGGCCTACCCTCATCGAGATGTACTCTTCAAGACCTTTCATTTGATTCCGCACATGATTTTTTGTATGATGGGGCCCCACATTGCCCCCGTTTTGGGCCCGAGATGACTCACGACGCCCCCCGGCTTACTACCCATTGAGATGTACTGTTGAAGACCTTTCATTTGATACCTCACATGGTTTTTGTAAGATGGGGCCCAACATTGCCCCCGTTTTAGCCCTACATGACACACGGCGCCCCAAGAAATACACCACATTGAGATGTACACTGAAATGTACACATACAAACTTTTTTTGTAATATGGGGTCCAACATGGCCCCCGGTTTGGCCCCCCGCATGACCCTCGTCGGCCCCCGGACCACCGTCCAATGAGATGTACTCGTCAAGACCTTTCATTTGATACCCCACATGATTTTTTGTATTATAGAGCCCAACATTGCCCCCGTTCTGGGCCTGGCATGACCACGGCGCCCCCGTACTACCGCCCAATGTGATGTACTCGTCAAGACCTTTCATTTGATACCCCACATGTTTTATTGTATAATGGACCCAACATTGCCCCCGTTCTGGGCCTGACATGACCCACGGCGCCCCCAGACTACCGCTCAATGAGATGTACTCGTTAAGACCTTTCATTTGATACCCCACATGATTTTTTGTATTATGGAGCCCAACATTGCCCCCGTTTTGGACCCGACATGAGCCACGGCGCCCCCCGGACTACCGCCTAATCCATAATACAATGTTTTATTGTCTTATGGACCCCACATTGCCCCCGTTCTGGGCCTGACATGACCCACGGTGCCCCCCGGACTACCGCTCAATAAGATGTACTCGTCAATACCTTTCATTTGATACCCCACATGATTTTTTGTATTATGGATCCCACATTGCCCCCGTTCTGGGCCTTACATGACCCACGACGCCCCCGGACTACCGCCCAATGTGATGTACACGTCAAGACCTTTCATTTGATACCCCACATGTTTTATTGTATTATGGACCCCACATTGCCCCCGTTCTGGGCCTGACACCCCAGAAGCTCAATCGGTGCTCAAGCTCAAGATTTGAGCTCAATCGGTCAAGCCGTTTAAGAGATATGGCCAGGTGAGGAGATATATATATATATATATATATATATATATATACCTATATACTGGAAGTGTGAATTCATAAAAGGGAAAGTAAAAAACATCTAGGATATACATTTTACCATGAAGATAATGCGAAATTTATGCACGATGATTGGAAACGAGATCTTTTACCTACACTCATTAACAATATAACACCATCTGAGGGGTGCACACGTACCGAAGTATTACATGAGTTTTATAATGAGCTGTTAAGCACTCTAACCAATGATGAGACCTATAAGGTTGAGTACAAAACTGTTTCAGATTTAGATAGCCTAAAATTTATACGTATTTCAAAATCTTTTAATCAAGACAGTTTCTATTTAAAACCAGGTACTTTATATACTGTACCAGAATTTATAAAAGAGATCTTTCAGAAAAAAAAGGATATTATTAAAGACAAAAAAAAATATTGGAATTATTTCAAACTACGTTTAATCGAATTATAGAAGAAAAAACTGGTATGCTACTAGTATATGGTGATATTATACAGCCAGAAATTTTTGGAAATAATAATATAAGAGCGTTGCGTGCAATAAATATTTCCAACTGTAGAAGACAAAATAATATAGAATTTACAAATATACAATACGTTCCATTAGAAAAAAAGATTTTTGAAACTATTGCTATTAATATTTCCGATCAGTATGGTAAAAAAATTGATTTTGTACCAAACTACTTTCCGACAAAAATTGTATAACATTTTAAGAGATTTTAATTTTTTTTAAAAAGTATATAAATAAAACCATTTCTTGAAGCTTTGTCGTTTTACTTTAACATGCATCGCGAATACATTAAATATTATTCATCACAAGCTGGTGGTAATATAAATGAAATTGGACAATTGTTACAGGCCTATCCAACAATTCAAAGAGGGCGTGGTCTAGGAAATTTATTTGGAAGTTTTTTTCGTTTTCTAAAACCATCATTATTTACTGGCTTAAATTTGATAAAAGACGAGGTTTTGAAAACAGGTGCCAATATTTTGTCTGATATTGCGTCAGGGGCAAATCCTAAAGAAGTATTTCAAAAACAAGCAAAGCAGGCATTAAAAATTTAAGAACTTCAGCAGTAAACCAATTGCATTCGATGTATGGTAGTGGCAGAAAGAGAAAGAGAAGTAGTAAAAAAATTATTCATATAAAAAGAAGTAAACGAAAAACTATAAAAAGACGTGTAAAACCAAAACTTTATTCAATTGGTAGAAAAAGTAGACGAAGAGTAGGAAAGAAAAAAAAAACGTCACGCATTCTGGATATTTTTAATTAAAAATGACTATAGTAGAATGCATGAAGTCAGAACTGGATCTTTTCACGACACCACCAATACAAACTAGTATTTTACGTACCGAAGAAGTAGTGTATAATCCATTAGCTTCATTAGAAGCCTCGCCTTCTACGATAGAATTTGTTTCACTTGGTCATGGAGATACATATAGAGATACATATAGTTATATATAGATACATATAGTTTCAGATATTAAAACAAGATTTATCAAAATGGAATAATGATTCAACAGGGGCAGGTGCTGATAAAAAGTATATAGCGCAACCTAGTGTAGTAAACAATTTGTTACATTCGATAATAAAACAAGTAAATGTAACATTAAATGGAAAAAATGTAACCGATTCTTTTTATAATTATAAAAGCTATTTAATTTCCCTGGTAAGCTATGGAAAAGATGCTAGCACAACACATCTGGAGGGCTCTGGATGGGAGTTAGATAAACCAAATGTTCATGATATTAATAATGGCGGTTCCAAACTAAGACAAAAACAATACAATAACTCTTCTACTGTTGAGCTAATGGGCAAACTACATGTTGATTTTTTAACACACCTACTTTGCTTTTAAATAATGTTGATGTGAGAATTGCATTACCATTGGAAAAACCGGAATTTTATTTATTTTGCTCTGATACGGACGACAGCTATTTAAAAATTCATGAAGCAACACTATACATGAAGCATGTAACAGTAAATCCTAATATTTTATTAGCTCATAACACCATTCTTGCAAAAGCCAATGCAAAATACCACTACAAAAGAGGTGAATTGAAAACGTTTACAATACCAGCAAATACTTCAAACATTTCATTGGATAATGTATTTATTGGTCAGTTACCAAATACATTATTATTTTGTATGGTAAATAATGAAAACTTTAATGGAAAACGATCAAAAAATCCATATCATTTTGATCACAATAATTTAACACAATTTCAACTATATGTAAACGGTGTACAAGCCCCTAATTCTCCAATTGAAACAAATTTTTCTGAGATATATTGTAATACCAGAGCATATTTATCATTATTCAAAGGTACAGGAATAAATCATTCCGATAAAGGTCATCAAATTGTTATGTTTTATATATTCGATGTTATAATTATATGGCTCTTGTGCCAATATATTATACAATTTCTGAATATAAAAACTGGAAGCGTTGGTGTTTATTTGTACGATACTATTTTGGCTTGGCCAGTTAAATAATATCTTGTTTTAATAAATAAAACTCCAAGTTTATTTAATAATTTAAACTTTATTTGTTCTGAATAGCTTTATTATTAAACATTAACTCTGTACAAAACTTTACTGTTTCGAGAGTTGTTTAACGAAAGCTGAACAAATTTCAACTCTCCGAATTACCATAAAAACCGCATTATTTATACACACTTTTTTACTCCTCAGCTTTTTGTTTACATTAAAAATGTAAATAGACTTTGTTCCAATAATAATACAATTAATCAATTTGCGCAATCATAATTATTTTGCGTAATCATAATTAGTAATAATTATTATTATTTGTATTTGTTGTTACCCAAAATTGCATACATTGCATAAATGCGCACTAAGCATTATTTATTATATGCTAAGTTTATTAACTTTATGAAATATAAATAATATTTTTAATATTATTTCGCAATGCGTAATGCAAAATATTTTGGGTTCATATAACAAATATAACAAATATACAGGGACGGCGTGTTTTATTCCACAACACCTCCCATTTTGAAGTAAAAGAAATGTATACATTTTTTTTTTTTATATATGGTAATTCAGAAATTCTCAATTTATTCAGCTTTTGTTTAAAAAAATTTATTTTTATATATTTTATTTTAAAATTTTTTTTTTACAATATTTAATTACAAAAATTTTTTTTTTTTTAAATTGGTTTTTTTAAATTGGTATAATTTTATATATATATATCAATTTTTCTCTAATTTTATACAATCCAAATCATTTATAAGTTTATTCTTTTGTATTTATTTTAATTTATATACTTTCTTTTCACATTTTGTTTTTAAATACCGAATTATACACTCTTAACAATTGGTTAAGAAATTTCACCTATCTTTAAGAGATTAGGCTCGGTCGTTTCCCTTACACAATTTTTTTTTTCAAATCTTCTATTTTTATATAATTCCTTTTATATTTCAATAAATTTTTCATTTTGTATCTAATTCTCTCTTTTCAACGATACTTTATTATTCAAAGCATTTTAATTTTATAATTTTCATTTTTATATTAAACAATATTTTTCACATATTACATTTATCTTTCCTTAATTTTTTTCAATTTCACTTTTCACAATTTTAATTTTAATGCTTATTTCACCTTTCTTTTTACCAACAATTTCCAACTTATTCTTTCCTTTTAACAATTCACAATTCATTTTTTTTTTCAATATTTTTATATACTATTTATTTCTTTATTTTCAACATTTTACTTAATATTTTTAAGTATTATATTAGATACAAAACATTTTCTTTAATAGTTACAAATTTTTTTCTTCAATATTTTTATATACTATTTATTTCTTTATTTTCAACATTTTACTTAATATTTTTAAGTATTATATTAGATACAAAACATTTTCTTTAATAGTTACAAATTTTTACTATTTTTAACAATTTATTTATTTTTCATTCATCACAATTTTTTATCCTTTTTTACAATTTTACAACAATTTTACAAATTGTATGTATACCTTTTAAATTTTTTTTTTTTTTTTTTTTTTTTTTTTTTTTTTTTTTTTTTTTTTTTTCAATTCTAACAATTATTTATTAAAATTATACAAATTATTTAAAAAAAATTTATACCCTATTTTATATATTACAATTCCCATATTAAATTTTTAGTACATATTATGTAATTTTCTAAATTACTAAATGAAAATTTATTTTATTTCTTCCTTTACTTTAAATATATCCATTAAATACATCAATTTTCTTTCATTTAAATTTCTTAATTTGATTTAACTCAGTATAGATGTATGCGAATTTAAATTTAGATTATTTTAATAACTTTCAACTATATATATATATTTTTTTTTTTGTGCATATATTTTTTTTTAAATAAAACTCTACTTCGTTTTTTAACTGTAATTGGCTAATTAATTATTATTCGCGAAAAGTTAGAGCAGGTAGTTTTCTAGGTACAGATTTAGAGTTTTTTGAATTATGTTGTGTAGGTTTTATTTTATTAGTAGGGAGCTCTGGTGCTCTGTTAGTGGATAGGGTGTGAGATGGCAGGTGAGGTTTTATTGTTTGTTTTTCGTTTTTGTTTGTTTGTTGGAAATTTTGGATTTCCGGCTTGTTGCCTTGTGATTTCGTCAAGTTTATTTCTATGTTTGTCCCTGTTTTCTTCTTTCGATTTTTTAGACATAATCGCAATACGATTATAATAACCAATATTATACATATGAAAGTAGTGAAACCCAGTGTTCCTATATGCCATCTTTCTTTGATTACTCCTTGTCGTTCCTGTTCTGTGCGTTTGCGTTCGTTCTCGATGTCTAATTTTAATTGTTCTAAACCCCTTCCCCTTTTCCTAAATTCTTCCGCTAATGTTTTTGTATCCGTAAGTTTAATACCTGTTGTTAAATTATGTTGAGTTGTAAATTTTAATAATATGGGGTTCATTTCACCCAGTAGTGATATGGCTGGTGGAGCCCAAATTCCGTCGTTAGTTTCGTCTATAGTTCGTTCGAAAATTTTATGAAATGGAATTTCTAGAATTCCTAATATATATATGCAATTTCCTTTTAGTTTTAAAATACCTACTCCAGTTAACTTTATTTTTGTTGTAATAGGATTGCAATAGCTTACTAATTCCTGATTGCTATTGAACATGTAAATCCAACTATTTGTGGAGTGCATGGGTATTAATTGATTGGTTAAATCCGATATAATTCTATAATTACAATTTTTATATTTTGTTTCAGGATCCTTTTCCTGGTGTTGGAAAATTTCTAACACGCAGTTATTAGGTGGCGCCTGTAACAACTTTGGTTGTGTTTGTTTACACATTATAAATTTATTTATCCCTGATTCACCTACTGAGACACAATTTTCGTTAAATTCTTGATTTGAAAAATGTAAGTAATGGCCCCAGTCGCTTTTTCCTAAATAGTCCCATTCTAAAGTTACCATTGTAAAATGATGATTTTCTAATGGAATAGGTAGTGGATATAATTTAAAAATCTGAAATTGCTCCTTTTCTAGCCAAGGTATAATAATTCTAATCCTAACTTGTCCGTCTTGTTGTAAAGTTTCTATAATTGTTATTTGATTCAAAACTTGTATGGAGTGTAATGCGTCATGACACATACCTTCTGTAATATTGTAAACTAATTGAGATAAAACTGATGAGTCCAGAATTGCTGGATGCAATTTGTGATTTTGTAATGCGTTTATTACTTCCCCTTGCTCTCTTATTAGATTTTGTACTTCGTTGAATTTGTTCTGTGCCACTGCTATGGCTTGGTCCATTTCTAACTGGTATGTATTTGTTTTGATACCTATTCCCATTGCATTGTGTTCTGACAATATTTTTGTTTCTATCAGTTGCATTTTTCTACCCATTTCTTCTTCGTGTTCAGTTAAATTTAATACCGATTCTTTAATATAATCTAAATTTGAAGTTACTATAGCTGCGTTTTTTGTTATTAATTCGAGTCGTCTGTCCCCCTCATTTTGTAATTTGTCCAATCGTTCATATATTTTCTCTGAATCCTCATTATCCATTGTACCGAATAACGTTTTTGAAAAACTTCCTATGAAATTTATGTAACCTCTTTTAACCCTTCGTGAGAAAAAATGGTTTGTTTTATCTAATTCGTTTTGTAATTTCTTTGCGTATTTGTTTAAATTTTTAAGCCACCAATTACAGTTTTGGTCCTGCTTAACTTTAATTTGTGTTAGTAAAATACAAGTTTGGTTAATCATTTGTGTTAGTAATGTAGAGAATTTCTCGATCTCCTCCCTTGGTGTAAGGTTAAACTTGGTAAATACTTCAATTTGTCCGCGATGTATAAGCATTTGTCCCTGATTTTCGAAAAGCGCTGCCGTTGAGTGCAATTTTCGTATTTCAATCTCGTTTGCTTTAGTTGCGGCGATAAATAATAATACCCAAATGACCCTCATTTTCACACCCTGTTATAAAAAAAAATTTTATTTTATTGTCTATAAAAAATTCCTTTTTTTTTTTTTTTTTTTTTTTTACAACAACTAATTACTTTAAATTAATTATTTTTAAACTAATATATTATTCCCTACTATTTTTCCTATATAAATTTACTTTCTCATTTGCTAAAAAAATTAACGAAACTGTTTATTTAATTATTATTACTCCTAAAAATATGTGCAGAGAAAACAAATTTTATTCGCGTATTTATTAGCTAAATCGCGGAAATCGTTGGAATCCCGACTAAAGAATCCTTGCTAAACAATTTTTTTTTAAATAAGCGTTATACTCCTTCAAAACATTAGTGCGCTAAAAAACTAGAATCATTTTTTATAGTTATCTAAGTATTGTATTTTATTTTTGTGTTATATATATATTGACCAAATGTTTTATAATATTTTATGTTATATATATTTGTATATTAAAACGGAAATTGTGTGTTTTTTTTTTTTTTTTGATATATGATATAATATATTTATTTGTTTTTAAATTATTATTTTTTTTTATGTGAAATCAATTTAAGTGAAAAAAAAATTTATTACCTTGACTATGCAGTTTTCAAATTTAATTATTTTATAAGTACGGTTATAATAATTTTAGGATTCAAAAATAATTAATCTCATTGTAACTTCCGACCGGTCTACATTAAAAATATAAATAAAGAAAATGCCGCACTCTCAGTTTCTTCCTCGGGTGCCAAACTGGGTAAGTTTTTTTTTTTTTTTTTTTTGAATTTAGGTTTAATTAATAATATTAATTTAAATACATTTTTTTTTCTAGTATTTGTCAACTTTTACTGGTGGCACCGAGTTGGGTTGTATAGTAGAATACTCTAATTCTACTATGCAGGTGGAGAATTTCCGCGAGGCTTTGGTGGAAACGTGGAGACCTAACACCAATGTCCCTCTGGATGTGTTTCTCACCCTTTATGACTCGCGGAGATGTCCGCTATTTTCCGTCTGCCCTCCCAAACGGGTAGACGTAATTGCATTTTTAAATGGACCAGATCAATTTTAGTGTTTTTTTTTTTTGTGTATATTTTTTTGTAACGGTCAAAATATTCAAAATTCAGAAAAAAATGTATAAATGTAAATGTAATTGTAAAAACTGTAATGTATAAAAATGTAAAAAAAAATGTTATGTTCAAAATATGTTATGTTCAAAATATTCCATTGTAAAATTTTTTCCTGCCTATTTTTAAAGATATTTCAATAAAAAAAATTATTTAAAGCTTACAACAATATTTTTTTGTGTATTTTTTTTTTTTTATTTATAGTATTTTAAAAATGATTTTTTCTTATTTCCTCTAAAAAATATATTTCTCTTTTTTTTGAAAATCTTAAATAAAATAACCTTCCCAAAAAAAACTTCATAAAATAAAATAAAAATTAAATCCTTAAAAATTTTTTTTTTTTTTTAAATTTTAAAATAAATTTTAGAATTTTTTGTGTATAAAAAAAATCTTAAAGAAAAAAAAATTTTGTGTATGTAAGTAAATAAAAATTTGTTTTAAAATTCAACATAAATATTTTTTTATTCTTTATGTAAACTTGGAAAAAAAAAATGCTATAGTAGAAAATTATTTTTTATTTTATAAAATCTCTAAATAAACCGAGACATTTTGTTGTAGTTTTTTGTTTTTTTTTTTCTTTTTAAAAAAAATTTGATAAATTAAAATAATTTTCTTTTGTTTTCATCTAATTCCTAGGGTTTTTTTTTGTTTACTTTTGTACTATTATGACGATTGTGTACTATTCGAATGTTAGACTTTTTGTTGCTAATAAACGAAGAAATTATAATGTACCATGGTATCGTAATAATTTTTTCTATTATGGACAAATCTTCACTAAAATTTTTAGCTAAGTTTTAAACCTGCGTTATATACATATACATACTAGAAACATTTTTTTTTTGTTTTTGTTTTTTATAATTATCTATTATGTGTTTTTTTTTTTATATATAATATGAGATATTAATCCCCTAATTATTATTATTTCTTTTTTTTTAAGAAGAAAAAAAAATGTATTTATTGCAACTATGCAGTTTCCGGATGTAATTATTTTGTAAGTACATTTATAATAATCATTCTCATTGTAACTTTTGATGAGGTAGTAAGAAAAAAGAAGAAAAAAAAATTAAAATAATGAGCGCAAACGGTAATGAATATACTATCCCGCGTATGCCGAGCTGGGTAAGTTTTTTTTTTTATATAATAACTTACTTTCTTTTTAATTGTTTTTTTTTTTTTTTATATATATTTATTTAGTATCTATTTAGAGCGGCCGAGAGAAATGGTGTTGTTGTGGAAAACAACAGGGGCGTTCCGAACTTGGAATATTTTGGAGAAACGTTGGTGGAAACGTGGCGTCCTTCAACCAACGTTCCCATAGAACGCTTTCTGAGTGAGTACCATGCCCGGCGGATCGCTCTTTATTCCCGCCACGTCCCGCAGAGGCTGGACATGATTTCATATTTTAACGTGCCATAAAAAAGTTAAATTTGTAAAAAAAATTATTAGTAATTGAACAAAAAAAATTAATTGTAACTACAAATGATAAAAAACATACTCGAAGGTTTTTTAAAATATTGTAAAAAAAAAATTAATAAAATGTTGAAAATGAAATTAAAAATAAACGAACTTTATTTTGTTTTATTTTAATTTAGAAATTCATTGTTTCATATATTATTGCATTCTATTTGTTGTTGGGTTTTTTTTTTTTACTATTGTTGTTTTTTTTTTTTTTTTTTTATTGGAAAGAAAAAAGATATTGTCAGCGTGAAGCTCATAAAAAAAATTCAACTATTGTTCCTTTGCTTACAGAAAAAAATTAATTCCTAAAATTATTTTAATTTACTTAAAAGATTATTACAACAAAAAACTACTCTCAAAAGTATAATTTAATCATTTTTAATTTATGCTGGATCCTTTTAGTGTATTTTAATCTAAGACACTACTATGAAAAGAAATCTTTACTAAATTCTCATTTATCAAAGTTTTGAACCTGCGCTAAGTATTTTCCTAAACCTGCGCTGAATACTTAAATGATTCTATTTGGCCATAGGTGTCGTTATGTGTGTGTGTCATTTTTAATAGATGTGGCATGTTGAGTTTATTTTGACATAAATGATTTAAGTCAAAATAAATTGGATATAGTGTTTTATGTAATTCTATGTGAAGGATTAAAAAAAAAAGTCTATATAATGCAATTGGCTTGTCTTAAAAAAAAAATAGTCTATATAATATGATGGAACAAAGAAAATATTTAATTCAATGTGGATTTCCTTAAAATTGGAGGAAGTGAAAAATTAGGTAAGTTTTTTTTTTTTGTGTGTTCAATATTATTTCATGTTTTATTTTTGTGTTTTAGGTAGGTAACGTCGCTTCAACTTCCATTTAGAATTCATCAGTCAACAATTTCAATAATCTTAAAAGAAACTATTGCAGCCATATACAATTTTAAAATTTCCACAAACTGCATAAGAGCAATAGATGGTATGTTAAAGAAAAAACTTTAAATTGAAATGTAATTTATGTGATATTTATTTAATTTTTAGGTAAACATTGTAAAATTAAACCACTAAATGGATTTGGCTCTAATTATTGGTGCTACAAAGGAACCCATTCATTCGTTTTAATGGCAATTGTTGATGCCAATTACAGATTCGTGTACGTGTTCAATATTATTTCATGGTGTTAATGGTCGAAATAGTGATGATATATGACTGACAGGAATTAACGTTGGTACCTACTTGAGGTTTAGATAAGTATATTTTTGTGTTTATCGTTAAATAAGAATAATTCTTTGTGTATTTTTTCAGGTTTTTCCGAAAAAAAAATTTTGTTAACCGGGGTTTTGGTGTTTTGTTTTTTTTTTTTGTTTTTTTTTTTTTTGTGTTTTCTTATTTTATTTAGATTTTAATTAATTATAATTACTAACTATGTATTTTGTTTTTTAGGTGCAGAAGAAAGAAAAAAAAATGATATTCGACGAGGGATAACCAAGAACTAACGACGTGGGATAATCAAAACTACAAAATTGCAGAGTTTATTATCTACGTGGGATTCCCTTTGGGTTAGATAATTATATTACCCCAAAAAAAACCGTGAGTTATTATTTTGACTGTCTTTATTAATATTAACCCCTTTTATATTTTTATATATTTTTAACTAAAAAAAATTTAAATAAACCGAGTTTGTTTTTTAAAAAAAAAAATTTTCATTGTTAACTTAAAATTAAATTGACCGTGGTGCAGTAAAGTAGCTTGCCTTTGTAAACTTGTTTGTTTTGCACACGGTACTCGGTATAAAAAAAACGAATTATCAGGTAATATTTGTAAACCTGATAGTTCATAACATATAATTTTAAGTACTATTTTACTAATTTTCTTAAATTAACCCTACCATTCTACTTAGCTCGCAGTACTAAGTAGTATGTTTCTATATTTAAAATATTACTGCTACTTTAAGTATTTTTGTCGCGATTTTTTGATGATTTTTTTTTTTTTTTTTTTAATATCAGAGTTGTAACAAATCTTGTTGCACTTCTTGAGTATGTTCAAGAACTATTTACCTACTGGCTGGTTGACAACCTGGCTAGTTAGGCTCTGATGTTATTAAAAAAATGCGGTTCGCGTTAGTTAATTAATTCTATTACAAAAAAAATGAAAAGGTTACATCATTATAATTATACAAATGAATTCTAGTTAGTATTTTATATAATGTAAATTTTTTGTGTTTTATATTTTTTTTTTTTATTCGTGCCATAATTTTAAACGGTTATTATGGACGCGTTTAATCTTTTTCCCTATTTTAATTTTTACGTTGACTGAGTCCATTATTTCAATTATTGTATATGGACCTGACCACCCACTGCTTAGTTTGTGGTTTTTTATTTGATTTTTTAGTAGGACTTTGTCCCCTATTTGAAAATCCGTTTCTGTTTTATTTTTGTCGTAGTACTCTTTTGATTTTATTTTCCCCTCTATTAATTTTTCCCGCGCTACCTTGTGAATTTTTTGCATTTTAGCTTTCACGACTTGACAATGGTCGTCAAAGTTATAAACGGGTTCCGGGTTTTGTTTAAAGGTAGTGGGCAGTGGCTCGCAAAAACCATAAAGAGCGAAAATGGGCGAGTATTTGCTCCCCATGTGTGGTGTATGGTTATGACAGAAAGCCGCTTCTCCTAGCCATTCGTCCCAACTTTGTACGTTTTCATTAATAATGGTTTTTAAGTATTCAACTAAAGGCCCATGCCTTCTCTCCAAAGAACCGTTGGATTGCGGGTGGTATGCCGTAGTTTGTACTTTTTTTGTACCTTGGTCTGTAATTAGTCTACGTGGAATTACAGAATATTTAAGGATTATTTTCCTATAAAATGCATCCGCTACCGTTAAGGCTTCTTGATTTGGTAGTGGTATGCAGTCCAATATTTTAGTTAGGTCATCTTGAAAAGTCAAGATGTATTTGTTTCCTCTGTGAGTAACAGGGAAAGGACCTACAATGTCCATATATACTTTCTCGAAAGGTTTGTATGCCGTGTCCGTAATTACCATAGGCATTTTTGTTATTCTTCCTCTTTTAACTCGTTGACACTTGGTACATTTTTTCACAAATTTACTAATGTCATAAAACATTTTTTTCCATTTATAGAATTGCCGAATTCTATAGTATGTTTTGTGTACCCCCATGTGTCCTCCTAGTGGGGAATCGTGATATTTTTTAATTACTGCTTCTATTTCATCTTTAGATGTTAGTGTTATTGCTTGATTTCCTTTTTCGGATATGCTTGAACTAGATGAGTCACTCTCATAATCGACGTCCACGGTATTTTTTACTGGTTCCGTTGTTATCGTGGGTGGATTTTTTTGTTTTGCATTTTCTGGTTTTGGAAATTCTTGATTTTTTTGTATTTCATTTTTTGCTTTACTCCTAGTTATTGCGTTTATTGTACCTTTACTACTGGGTTCTTCATGTTGTTCTATTATGGGAATGCGACTAAGTGCGTCCGCATTTGTGTTATTTTTTCCTGCCTTATACAGGATTTCAAAGTCATATTCAGCTAGACGGACCTTCCATCTATTAAGTCTTCCTTCCGAATCTCTCTTTTTATATTCACTTATCAAGGGTTTGTGGTCCGTATATACTTTGAATTTTCTTCCTAAAAGATAACTGCGGAAATTTTTGATAGCCCAGTATATGGCTAGCATTTCTTTTTCAATAGTCGCATAATTCCTTTCCGCTTTGTTTAATACCCTACTGGCGTATGCAATTGGCTTGTCTTTACCCACTTCACCTTGAGATAATGCAGCTCCCAGCGCATAATTGCAAGCGTCAGTCGTCAAATTAAATGGATGATTAAAATCAGGATATGCTAGAAGAGGTGGTTGAATAAGTAGATTTTTAACCTGCTCGAAAGCTTCCTGATGTTCCGAAGTCCACTTATAAGGTTGTGATTTGGTCGCCATTTTGTACAATATAGCCCCTTTTTTGGCTAATTCCGGCATACATGGTCGATAGTAGTTTACTAGACCTAAAAATGATTGTAATTCCTTGGTGGTGCGTGGAGCGGGATGTTCCTTTACACATTTTGTTTTTTCAGGATCAGGTAGGACTCCTTCCGAAGTGATTTGATGTCCCAGATAAACAACTTCTCGTTTCAAAAATTTGCATTTTTCCGGTTGTAGTTTTAAGTTATTTTCTCGTAATCGTTGGAAAATAGATTTTAGCTTTTCGTCATGATCCTGTAAGTTTCTACCATATATGACAATGTCGTCTAGGTAGACGAAACACTTTATTCCTTGTAACCCTGATAAAACATAATTCATTAACCGTTGGAAAGTAGCGGGAGCTCCCGTGAGTCCGAAAGGCATTCTTTTGAATTCAAAGTGCCCGTATGCTGTACTGAATGCTGTTTTTTCCCGATCGCTGGGTTCCAGATGAACTTGATGATACCCACTAGCCAGATCCAAGGTAGTGAAGTATCTGGATCTTCCTAGTTGATCCAATATTTCTTCGATTCTAGGGAGTGGAAATGCGTCCCCCACTGTTACTTCATTTAGCTTTCGATAATCAATTACCACCCTGTGGCGTTTTTCACCATTTGGACCCGCCTTTTTTGGGACTACCAGTAATGGTGCGTTCCAAGGACTTTTACTGGGTTTAATAATGTCCTCCTCTAAAAGTTTTGTTACTTCCTCGTTTATAACTTGTTTGTGGCATTCCGCTAAACGATATTGTCTGCTATTTATTGGACTTTGGTCCTGTTTTATTGGGATTTTGTGAGTTACACTGTTTGTCCCGGGAAGGTTGTCACCAGGTAAATGAAAAATATCCGAGAATTCTGTGAGGATTTTTTCCAGGCTTTCCTTTTCCTCTGAATTGAGATCGGTTTTTAAAATAAGCTCCTCTTTTAAATTTTTAATGCGCGTGTTTTCCGTCCTTTTTTCCTCCTTGAAATCGTTAAATATGTATCTAATAAATCCTTCTGTTTCCTTATTTTTGTCCTTATTTTGTTGTTTTTCCCTTTTTCGTTTCGGGATTTTATGATTATTCCATTGTTCATTTTCTTTTGTTTCTTTTACCTGTTTTTCACTATCTACTTTTAATGTGCGTATCTCAAAATCCTCTAGTTTGTGTGTTTCGAGCTTTATTTTCTCTATAATTTTCTCTTCGTTATTTATGTTCATTATTCCCACTATTATTTTACCCCTTTTTGCTTTACAAATGCCGTTTCCCAGAAAGACTCCTGGTATAATTTCCTTTGAGGTGACTATTAGTTCTCCTTCTAATGTTGTAGGTATCTCTATTATTTTTTCTGTACGGGCTGGTATTTTTATTATATTTCTCCCTTTTAATTTTGGCTCTCGTTTTTCTTCGGTTAATTCTTCCTTGTTCTCATTTTCATTACGTGAATTTACTTTCTCTATTGCATAGTTATTTTTATTTTCTATTTTGTGGTTTACCATTAATGCTGACTTTTTCTCATTGTATGAAACACTGTTGGTTTGAAACGAGTGAACACTTGGTTGGTTGGGTTGCTCCGTAGTTGCATCTACGAAAGGAACTTGGAATTCTGTTTTCATCCTTTCAAGCTGGGTGAATTCTAAAATTTTAGAAGGACCCTGTATGTTGCAATGTTTCGATAAAAAATCGTAACCCAGAATACCATCTCCTGGTATTCTTTCTTCCATATTAGTTACTTGAAATTCACATTGTATTCCATTAAAAAATGTTCCTTTACAACTACCTAGTGTTTCGTTTTGTCCGTGAAGTGTACGTAATGCAATGCTGTTGTTAGCATTAATCCTTGCGTCATTATTTAATGAATTCCTTTTTAATACACTAACTTGTGCTCCTGTGTCTATTAAAAGTTTAGCTACTCCCGTTTTCGTTATATCTAATGGTAATTCCACTATTGGATCTAAATAAGTTTTTTCTTGTAAATTCCGTCCCCCCGATGAGTTTATGTGCAGAAATGAGTCAGGGTTTTTTGGCTCACTTCTTATTCGTTTCCCGACTGCATGGCTGCACGTGCCTCGTATTTTTGCCTGGCTGGGCAGTGCAAAATTACATGTCCTCGAAAATCGCACCATTCACAATGTTGAACCACTGCTGATTGGGTCATTTCAGTTGACCTTGAGTTGTCCATTGATTTATTTTGTATTATCCGTACGTTCGCGGGTTGCATGGCCCCTGTACATTGTTCTCTAGAATGTCCCGGTCGTTTACAAATAGTGCAAAATGGGGTGTTTGGTTGACTCCTTTTGCAATAACGACTAGTGTGGCCTGGTTCACCACAAGTGTAACATTTTAAATGGTTTCTAAAATTATTGTTGGTTTCTGGTCTGGAATGATTATTTCTGTTATAGTTTGATGTGTTTCGTTCATTTTTGTATGTTGAATTTGGCATATTTTGCCTTTGAAAACTTGGTTTTCCTGCTGTATACCCTTCCCTAGGGTAGTTATCTCTTTTATTTTTATTTTGGAAGTGGTTGGGTGTCCTTGAGGGTGGATCTCCTATTGTCCTGTTGCGTTCTTCACCGCTATCTATTTTTATTAACAGTTTTTTCAATAATGTGGTTATATCACTATCCATCCCCCCTGATCGTTTTTCTGATGAGTTGCCAATAGCGTAATCCTCCCTTGCGTAGTCCCTTGCCTTTTGGACTGCTACTTTTAAACTGGAACAATTTTGTGACCTTACGTAATTTTTTAAGGATTCCGAATGTAAACCCCTTATGAAGGTTCGTTTCGCAACCTTCATCATTTCTTCCGTTAATACCCTACCTTCTCCTGGATAGGTATTTTCGACCATTATTGTATAGGCCTCAAGTTTCTGTAATAGCCTACTCCCAAAATTTTCTACTCCCTCGTCCGGTCCTTGGTAACACTCCTCTACTTCCCTAGCTAATTGGGGAAGATCCTTATAAGGAAGGAAGTGGTTACTCAGAATGCTTTTGAATTCGTCGAAATCAATTATATTTTTATTTTGGAAAAGCGCATTTGCTTTCCCCCTTAATTTGCTTCTCACTAAATTGGTCAGTATAAATGCCCTTCCTGTATCTTCCGTAATATAGTAAGCTTCCTCCGCTAACGTTAGGAAATTTTGTAAGTCTAGAGCAGGATTGTCTCCTGTTCCAGAAAATATTGGGACATGTGCCAAAAATGTTTTGAATGTCTCAGTGACTGACAACATTCCGTCACTAAAAGACATATTTACTGTTTGATGAAATCTGTCGTTTCCTTGTCCTAACAGTATGGTATTATTTTGACGTAAAGGTGGTGTTAGAGCTTTTGGAAATGGTTCGTAAATTCTTTGTGGGAAGTCATATATGTGTGGTTCTCTTAATGTCTTAAATTCGCTAGGGGGCGCCATAGCGTCCCGTGATTTTGGTTGACCAAAAGTGATTTGGTCATTAACATTTGATTTTACCCGTTCTTTGTTTGGGGTAGATCCTAACAAATTTCTCTCTATGTCAGATTTGTCCTCTTCCTCTAAAATATTTAAACTGGGCCTTGGATAAGTTTTCTTTGACCTAAGCACCCTGAAACTACTTGTTTTTGGCACCGCACCTCCTACGGCGCCTTGCTGTTCGTCAAAAATTGATCCTTGTACCGGTGTAGAAATCATAATTGAAGTACTACTTGAATCAGTAGTAGAAATATTTTTTGGGCTTGTGTTAGTGAATGAAAAGCTCTCAATTTTTTTTGAGAATTTTCTAATACTTTTTTCCATTAACTAGCCAAATACAAAAAAAAATTAATTTCCTTTAAATTTAGATCTAAAGATCCCAAATAAAATAAACTATTTATAAAAAACGATTTATATCAATCATGTAGAAAAAAAACTATAATTTTATTTTCATTCCAATTTTTTTTTATTTTATGCTCTCATAATAATATATATATATTAGAAAAAAATTATTTATACATAAAAAAAATGGTCTATTACAAGAAAAATGGTATATTATTTATTCTTTTAACCAAAGAAGAGTTTTATTACAAACTATACAACTGTATGGTTTTTTCTCGAATTTGGGATAAGTAATACTTTGCCAGTTGCGTATACAATTATTGCATACCTTACCGTGCTTAGTATTATGTATTGTTCCCACCGTATAAAAAGTTACCGGCATTACTTTGTTTATTATTAAAAAAAAAACGACAAGAAAACGGTATATAAAAAAATTCAAAAATAATGGATATACCTAAAGTAAATATATTATTCTTTTCTTTTGTGAAAAAAAAAAAAACTAAATTATTTTTGTAATGAAACTAAACTACTTAAATCTACTAACAGTAAAAACAATTGCAAATATAACAAAAAAAACTACTACTTTGATTTGTGTTTTGAAAAAAAAAATTTTACAAAAAAAAATACAAAATTTTAAACAGAAACTACGCGAAATTGCGTCGTGTTTATCCCTTGTTCGCTTCACGCGAAGTGCAAGGTTGTTTATTTGTATATTTTTTGTGTTTCGTTGTATTTGATACTGACGTACTCGTTGTAGGCTGCTTTATAAAATTGTTCTCTGCTTGATTTCCAAAAACTGCCTTTTTGTTCTTCTTTCGATGTTTTGTCCGTGAACCAAAATCCTGATTTTTTGATTTTCCCAAAAAAAAATTTAAAAATTTGTCCAAAAAAGTGGTGGTTCTACCAAGAAACGTAGTACTTGGTTAACCGGCTGCGCCAATGTTATGTTTTATATATTCGATGTTATAATTATATGGCTCTTGTGCCAATATATTATACAATTTCTGAATATAAAAACTGGAAGCGTTGGTGTTTATTTGTACGATACTATTTTGGCTTGGCCAGTTAAATAATATCTTGTTTTAATAAATAAAACTCCAAGTTTATTTAATAATTTAAACTTTATTTGTTCTGAATAGCTTTATTATTAAACATTAACTCTGTACAAAACTTTACTGTTTCGAGAGTTGTTTAACGAAAGCTGAACAAATTTCAACTCTCCGAATTACCATAAAAACCGCATTATTTATACACACTTTTTTACTCCTCAGCTTTTTGTTTACATTAAAAATGTAAATAGACTTTGTTCCAATAATAATACAATTAATCAATTTGCGCAATCATAATTATTTTGCGTAATCATAATTAGTAATAATTATTATTATTTGTATTTGTTGTTACCCAAAATTGCATACATTGCATAAATGCGCACTAAGCATTATTTATTATATGCTAAGTTTATTAACTTTATGAAATATAAATAATATTTTTAATATTATTTCGCAATGCGTAATGCAAAATATTTTGGGTTCATATAACAAATATAACAAATATACAGGGACGGCGTGTTTTATTCCACAACAAAATTACAAGAGAATATTTTGGAAAAGGCTACACAGTATTAGCTTTCGATTTATCAGCTGATGGATCGGGTAACGAAACATGTCAAAACCTGTTAAATCAAGGTATTATAAGAATTGAGGCAAAATTAAGTTCCTCACTAACGTCAACATGTATTGTTTATGGAGAGTTTGATGCGTCATTAGAAATTGACAGGAATAAAAATGTTTACACAAACTTATAAATATTGCTACAAATAATAATAATTCTTATTACACATTCGCATGTGTTACGTGATACTACATAAAAATGTCATCTAATAACAACAGAGTACCGTCATATGCCTTGGTGGACGTTTCATTCGTCCGTGATAAATTTATACGTTTCGGACATAAAATTACCATTGCAGGAATCGAAGAATCAAATAAAATAGAACATTACGAATTCAAATATTTATATCCCACAGCAAAATTAACAACAGAAATTCAAAATTGTGCCACTAATGGAAATATATATAATTTTTAACACAATATGTTAAGTGTGACTCAAAAATTTACGATATTTCTAACCTAACAGAACAGCATGAATACACAACAAATTGCAAAAATTCTTCGGAAGAATAAATACACAAAACCTTGTTTTAGAGGCGTGTTTGCCTTTAATCGAATTCCAAAAGAAATAAAGAAGAAACCATTTTGTATTGTTGTTAATTCAGATCCAGACACAAAGCCTGGCTTACACTGGTTTGTATTAAATTTTCCAAAAGGAGGATGTGCCGAATATTTTCATTCTTATGGAAATCAAACAATAAAAACAAATATTATAAAAAAAATCAATCAGAATTCTAAGCAAAAATGTTTTATACGAAACTCAAAACGTTTACAATCAGACTATTCAACTGTATGTGGATACTATTGCTGTGTTTTTTTATATTTTCGCTGTAGGGGAGTTTCAATGCAGAAATTTTTAAACATCTTTAGTTCTAATGATTTCATCTACAATGATAAATTAATTTCAAAAATGTTTTATAAAATTTTTAAATTTTAAGTTTATTTAATAAGTATAACAGATCTGTATATTGGAAAAGAATTTGAAAAATACAAAACTAACAAGAAACATTTAAATATTGTTTTTATTCATTTATTATTATTATATTTTCAGTACATAACAATGGTATTTCTACAAAAAGTTTTGAAAAATTAAATGATGTGTTAAATTTTGGTAAAAATAGTAGCTCTGTTGGTCAATTTCTTGATCATTACTGGTCAATTTCTTGATCATTACATATGTTATGATCAAACAATATCCAAAGGCTGTAGCTGAATTTCATTGGTGATTGGCCAATTTTTGATATAATTACTATTGGTTTTAACGTAAATGGATGAAAACCAGATGAGATTTTTGCTGTGTGATCTGGATTTAGAAAATAATGATATGCGAGAAGTAAATTATCAGTATCTTTATATATATGTGCTTCCATTCTGCCAATACAATTATAACTAAATAAAAAACTTTTTAAAAAAATATTCAATCAAAGAAATTTTTCATCATTAGAAATCAATTTTATTATATTTTAACATATAAATGTACATATTAAAACAATTTTTTATAGCACATCTTTTTAAATTTTGGCCATCCGTTGTAGAGTGGGTAGGACAATATATAGCATAGTTTTGCAAATCGTGTAATCCAGGAATGTCCAGATTTAAATCTACAATCTTTGTTGTTTTTGGAAAATATTTGACAAGTGTATCTTTTTTTTTGTTTGCCTTTTACGAAAATAGTATACTGTTCCAAATTTTTCATAATACATGGTAAACGGTTGTATTTAATAACACCACTTTCCCATTCCAGGCCGTTTATATTATTTCTGTTGTAGTCATTTTGTTGTAAAATGTCATAAGTTAATTCTTCTTTAGGGTATGGTGATTTAAATAAAAAAAATTCTGCTATTAGTGACCCTTGTTTAAGTGTAGCCATTTCTTTTATAAAATATTGTTTACCATTACCAATTACAAATTGAAAATCAACAAAAATTATTTTCTTCTGCATTTTAAAAACACAACTTTGTTCTTTGACAAAATCTATAAAACTAAACTTACTAAGAGTTTTAAGTTAGTTATGAGGTATTGGTATGAGTAAAAAGTCAATTGTAGATGAGCTGCATAAGCCGGCAAGAAAAAATTTTAAAAGACGTCAAGTTAAACAGAAAGGATTAAATGATACCTGGCAGATCGATTTAGTAGAAATGATTCCATTTGCAAAATTCAACAAAGGCTATAAATATCTTCTTACGGTTATTGATATTTTTTCAAAATATGCTTATGCAGAACCAGTTAAATCAAAAAGTGGAATTGATGTAACGAACGCCATGAACATCATTTTAACTAAAAGCAAACAAATTCCAAAAAATATTCATTCTGATCAAGGAAAAGAATTTTTTAATAGTAATTTCCAAATTTTAATGAAAAAACATAATATAAACCATTATCACACATACACAAAACTTAAGGCTTCTATTTGTGAACGTTTCAATCGAACATTAAATATAATATGTGGAAGGAATTTAGTTTATAAGGAAGTTATAAATGGGTTTCAATTTTAGATGATTTAATTTATAAATACAATCATACAATACATCGTACAATAAAAATGAAACCATATCAAGTAACAAATAAAACTGAAAAACATTTACTAACAACAATCTACAATAAGCCTAAGTTATATAATAAAGCTAAATTTAAGGTAAATGATTTTGTACGCATTAGTAAATCCAAAGGAACTTTTCAAAAGGGATATGAACCAAATTGGTCTACTGAAATTTTTAAAATTTCAAAAGTTAATTTGACAAACCCCATAACATATTCTCTAATTGATTATAAAGAACAACCAATAATGGGCGGATTTTATGAATATGAATTACAAAAAACAAAAAACTCAAACTCTTATCTAGTAGAAAAAATAATACAACGAAAAGGTGACAAAGTTTTTGTTAAATGGCTTGGTTTTAATGATACACACAATTCTTGGATTAATAAAAAAGATATTTTATAAACCTGTTTTAATTGTATTATTTTATTGTAAATTTTACAATATAAGTAGCAAATCTGTTAACTATATTTTAGTTTTAAATTAACTTTTAAAGATGAATCGGTTTAATATTGTAAGTGAGACATCATCGTTTGTTAAACGTTTTAATTTACGCGGACATCGCGTAGAATTTGCTATAAAAAAAGTGCCTGAAAATGAGGAGCCGATTACTTGGATTAAACAAGGTGTTCAAGAAGTAATTCAACATGTATCAGATAGACTTTTACCAACCGGTTTAGTAGGTATAACATTCTGTGATAATAATTTTTATGAGCGTGGTCCTGGCTGGATAAATTTTAAGGAAGCATCAGAAATAAAGTTAGATGAAATATGGAATCTTATATCTAAAATTTTTCTAAGTAATTCTATTGGACTAAGTACTGATACGTTCTGTCTGCAGGTAACATCAGTACGATTACCCCAAGGTAAAGGACGAGGTAAAAACTGTAATTCTTTTGATGAAGAAAGCGCTATGCGGAAAGGAATAATTACTATTAAAAATAAAGATTATCTTTGTTTACCTCGAGCCTGGGTTGGAGCTATAGATGTAGTAGAAAATGATATAGAATATATAAATAAACATATTCTTAAAGATACTCATAAGGTTCAAACAATTAAAGCCATGAATGTACTTAATGAGGCGAAAATTAATATACCATCAGAAGGGGCTGGTATTTCAAAAATTCAGCAATTTCAACATCATCTTACAAATTATAATATTGTTGTATATGAATACGGTTATAAAGGTAGATCTATAATATACGAAGGCAATAGAGATGGAAAAAATTTACATTTACTGTTCCATAAAAATCATTTTAACGTGATATCGTCATTAACATCAGCTTTCTGTTGTCGCTATTTTTGTTAAACATGCCATATACCGTATAATAACAAAAATTCTCATCATTGTAATGGACAATGTCCTTGTTGCCAAAAATTATCAATTTGTGAAAAAGTTTTTCCCGAAATACCATGTACAAATTGTAATAGAAAATTTAGAGGTCAGTCTTGTTATAACAATCATCTGGCTACAGGATCTGGAAAATTAGTATTTGTGCATACTTCAAAAAGTGTCTTAGTTGTCTGAAAACCACTCGTACCGACAGAATTAACATTTGTGGTGAATTTTTTTGCACAACCTGCCAAAATATGTATTGCAAGAACATTTGTGTTTTATTCAACAAAACACAAATACACCTGATTTTAAAAATAAATTATTTATTTTTTACGATTTGGAAACTCGACAGGAGAAAATATTTGAAGAAAATACAGTTGTTAAATTACACGAACCAAACTTATGTGTATTTAATAAACGCTGCGATATATGTATTGAAATAAATAATTTAGTATTTTGTCAAAATTGTGGCTTTAGACAAATTATATACAGGGAAAATGTAATAGATCTTTTCTTTAAGAATATTTTAACAATGAGGAAAAAATTTAAAAATATAATTGTAATTGCGCATAATGGAAAATCTTTTGATCATCAATTTATATTGAACTACATTATTACAAAAACTGACTTCACTCCAAATTTAATTATGCAAGGAACCAAAATTATAATGATGAAAGTTCAGAATATTAAATTTATTGATTACTTTCCAATGGCTTTGTCTAAATTACCCAAAGCTTTTGATTTACCAGATACATTTAAAAAAGGGTATTTTCCACATTTTTTCAATACCCTAGAAAATAAAGATTATATTGGTAGTCTGCCTACAATAGAATATTATGGATGTGACCATATGAAGACAGACGAACGTGAAAAATTTTTGAAATGGCATAATAATAATAAAAATATAGTATTCAATATTCAGAATGAAATAGAAGAATACTGTAAAAGCGATGTAAATATTTTAACAGAGGCATGTTTAAAATTTAGAAAACTAATGCTAACGGAATGTAATATATGTCCTTTTACTGAGGCGACAACAATAGCATCAGCGTGTAATTTAGTTTTTAGAAGAAATTTTTTACAACCAAACACAATTGCAATTATACCTGCGGGTGGATATAGAAATCGAGATAGACAGTCAAAAGTAGCTACGCAGTGGTTATTGGAAGAAGAAAAAAATAGCAAAATCACAATAGAGTTTGGAGCAAAACAAAAAGAAGCAGTTATACAGGGTGTAAAGGTTGATGGATATTGTAGGGAGACTAACCAAATTTTTGAATTTCATGGTTGTTATTTTCATGGTCACCCAGCATGTGTAAAACACAACCGAAATAAGGCAATAAACGATAAATGTACTGAAACGTATGAACTTAGATATGAAAATACACTGGCAAAAATAAACAGACTTCAGTCTTTTGGCTATGAGGTAATAGAAATGTGGGAATGCGAATTCTACAGAAAACTTCGTCAAAATAAAAAGCTGGCTGAATATCTTAAAAATCATCCTGTTTTATATAATGTACCACTAGATCCCCGTGACTCATTTTTTGGTGGAAGAACAGGTAATACACGAATGTATTACAAATGTAAACTTGGAGAAAAAATTAAATACATTGATGTGTGTTCGTTATATCCGTGGGTTTGTAAATATGGGAAATTTCCAGTTGGTCACCCTAAATTATATATAGGTAATCAAGACTGTCAACAGGTCGATATAAGATTAAAAAATGGATTAATAAAGTGTAAAATACTTCTTCCACAAAATTTATATCACCCTTCTACCAATCAAACAGAACAACAAATTAATGTTTTCACTTTGTCGTACATGTTCTGAAAATTTAAGTCAATCAGACTGTTCCCACAATGACAATGAAAGAGCTTTAATTGGTACATGGATATTTGATGAGGTAGTGAAGGCAATAGAAAAAGGATATAAAATTTTAGAAATTATAGAAATATGGGAATATGAAATTGCACAGTATGATAAAATTTCAAATATATCTAAAATTTCAAATATATCACAGAAATGATGAATAAATTCATAAAAATGAAACAATCTGCCAGCCGTTTTCCTACATGGTGTGAAACCCAAAAACAAAAAGAAGATTGTTGATTTTTTAAAAAATGAAAATGTTCAGCTAAATTTTCCCCATATAATTCAAAATATTGGTTTAAGATCTTTGGCCAAATTAATGTCAAATTCTCTCTGGGGAAAATTCGGTCAAAGAGAAAATCAGCCAAAGACTACAAATGTTGATGAGCCTAATGTTTTATATGATTTAGTAACAGATGCATCTATAATTGTAAATCAAATTTTACCTGTTAACGAAGACACTTTAATTGTAAACTGGGAATATATAGAGGAGGCATGCACACCACTTTCAACTATTAACGTATGTATTGCTTCATATACAACTGCACAAGCGCGCCTTAAACTTTATGGGTATTTAGAAAAGCTTGATATCAGAGTTTTGTATTATGATACAGACTCTGTAATATACATAAGTCGCGAAGATGAATACGATCCACCAACAGGTGATTTTATTGGATGTATGACTGATGAATTAGAGCAGGAATTTGGTATTGGAAGCTATATAACTGAGTTCGTCTGTGGTGGACCCAAAAATTATGCATACCAGGTATTTATATTTAGCACAAAAAACGAAAATTTACATACTGGATGTAAAGTTAAAGGTATTTGTTTAAATTACCAAAATGCCACTTTGATAAATTTTGATTCTATCAAACAAATGATCCTGCAAGAAGAAGCTGATATCGAGCCAATATCAATTGTTTCTAGAATTATACAGCGAACAAAAGATCATCAAGTAATTTCGGTTCCTGAAACAAAGCTATACAAACCATCCTCGACAAAACGAAATTTTTTAGATGATTTTGATTCAGTGCCATATGGATATAAAAAAACTTAAATTTAAAATAAAAATTGTATTATTGTTGACTATTTTTTAATTATTTAAAATTTTCTTATATAATATTTTTATGTTAATATGTTGTTTTTAAATTAAATTAGGATAAGACAAAAATGTCAATACATAAAAATATAACAAAAAATAAATACATTTAAAAAACCTAAGGGTTAAGACTAGAATTAAGATTAGTTATATATGTAAAAAACATGTAACAATTATTTTTGAAAATAAATAACTATATATAATTTTAAACTTTTCGATTATTCTTCTTCTTCTTTGGTTGCAATCCACTATTGGATGTAGCGACTTGATGGAACTTCCTGTTATATATTATTATCAATGTTATTAATAATTATTTTGAATGCTTCTCTGTCTTCCGCTTTTCTAACTAATTCATAGAAGGTGCTGCCGGTCCAAGTTTTAATGTTTTCCGTCCATGACATTTGTGCTCTTCCTACCGCTTTTCTTCCTTCCACTTTTCCTTGAATAATTATTTTTAATAATTCATATTTGCGGTTTCTCATCAGATGACCAAAATAGGCTACTTTCCTTCTCTTAATTGTCTGAATGAGAATTTTTTGGCTGCGGACACGATGTAATACTTATTCATTAGACACTCTGTCCCTCCAAGATATTTTTAGAAGTCGACGGTACGTCCACATTTCGAAGGCCTCAAGCTTCTTCAATGACGATTTCAGCATCCATGATTCCATGCCATATAAATATAATAATACTGACCATACAAAACATTTAATAAAGCGGATACGTAAGTTAAGGTCAAAATCTATGTTACACAGTACTTTTTTAAATTTATAAAATGCGCTTCTAGCCATTTCGATTCGAGATTTTATTTCTTTTTCGCATTTTCAATCGTCATTTAACCAGCATCCGAGGTATTTAAAATTATATACACGGTCAATTTGCTCGTTGTTAACTACAATTCTTGCATTACTGTACTGAAGTTTATTTCTGCATATTATCATAAATTTTGTTTTTGCGATATTGATTTTCAAGCCAAAGTTATTGCTGTAATTGTTTATTATGTTCAGTAGATTTTGTAGAGAATTCAAACTATCCGCTATGATTGTAGTGTCATCAACATATCTTATGTTGTTGATATTTATTCCATTAATTTTTACGCCTTCATTTAAATTATTAAACGCTTCCTTAAAGATTTCTTCGGCGTAAACATTAAAAAGCATAGGGGACAAAATGCATCCCTGTCTGACTCCTCTACATATATTTATAGTGTTTGTATTCGTGTTGCCATATTTTACTTCTGCCTTCTGTTGCCAGTATAAGTTTTTGATGCAATTGATTAAAAACGGATCAATAGTAAGTTTCTGCAGTATCTCAATTAGTTTTCCATGCTGTACGCTGTCAAAAGCTTTTTCATAGTCTATAAATGTTATGAACATGTCTTTCTGTACCTCTTTACATTTTTTTACCAGCATTTTGGTGCAGAAGAGAGCTTCCCTTGTCCCCAATCCGCTACGAAAACCGAACTGTGTTTTTCCGACTGCTTTTTCACATATTGGCGCGATTCTCATATGTATAATTCTTAAAAATATTTTCAGAGTATGACTCATCAGACTAATTAGACGGTGTTCATTTCATTTTTTCGCGTTGTTTTTTTTTTGGTAGTGGTAAGAATGTAGAAGTTAGCCACTCTGCTGGATATGTACTCCAGTTGTAAATTTTATTGAAACTT
Organism: Empis stercorea; assembly: GCA_949752835.1. NCBI lineage: Eukaryota > Metazoa > Arthropoda > Insecta > Diptera > Empididae > Empis > Empis stercorea. Next base: position 29,524,681 of record OX457087.1, on the reverse strand, counting down.
TTTTCCAGAATTACTATGTTATCATCATCTATTAATTTAATTAATTCTGAGGGTATTGAATCAGGACCAACACTTTTTCTCTCTTTTGAATTAGTTATTGCCATTTTTATTTCTTCTTTCGTAATAGGAAGTCTATACTCAGCTTCTGATAATACTACAACATCTTCGGGTCTGTCATTATCTTCAAATAATCCTTTGATATATTGTTCCCAAATATCTTTTTTTGAATTCTCATCTGCAGCAATTATATTGTTTTCATCTACAAGATATGAGACATTTGTTTTACGACTGGTACCAGTAACTTCTTTTACTTTTTTAAACATATTAATGTCATCATGTACAAGTTGTAGTTGTTCTATTTCTTGACATTCTCTCCTGAGCCAGTTGTTCTTTGCTGTGCGTATATTATTTCTAATCATCCGCTGAATATGATTGTATCCATCCCTATTACCACTATTCTTCAAAACTCTTCTTTCGTCCATTAATTTTAAAATTTCGTCTGTCATCCAATTTTTTTTCCTTTTTGATTGTACATATCCTAGTTCTTCTTTGGCCACTTGTTTCAAAATCTCTTTTGTTTCAGACCACACTCTATTTATATCATTTGCATTTGAGTATACATCTTTCAATTTACGATTCAATTCGAATTTACACTTTATTTTGGTATCATCATATTTAAGTTTTTCATAGTTTATTTTATTTCTGATGATTTTATTTTGATAAGCATTAATTTTCACTTTAAAAACAGCCATTAATAGATTGTGGTCACTATTCACGTCGACACCAGGATACGTAGTAGATTTTATTATTGATGTACTGAATCTATTAGTAATCATAATATAATCAAGCTGATTTCTCACAATTCTGTTAATATTATGCTGCGGAGATGTCCAAGTGTAGAGTCTTCTCGGTGGTAGATCAAACCAAGTATTCATAATCTTTAAATTTTCTTCTTGACAGAATTGTATTAATCGATCCCCACTTGTATTTCTCGTGCCAAGACCATACGGTCCTACAATATTGCCAACTCGTTGATTTCCAACTTTTGAGTTGAGATCGCCCATGACAATTGTTATCTCCTGTGGTTTGGTCAATTTCATTAATTCTGAAATTTCAACATAAAATTCTTCAATTTCCTCTTCACTAGCTTCCGCAGTTGGAGCATAAGTTTGTATTAGATTTATATTAATCGGCTTTACATTTAGTTTCAGCAACATTGTTCTGTCTGATCTAGGTATAAATTCGTATACATTTTTGGCTAATTTCTTTGATATTATAAGTGCTACACCTTTCACGTGTCTACTGTCATTATTACCAGAATAATACATCTGTATATCTTGCCTCTTGATAACACCATTATTTGGCCACCACGTTTCACATATACCTAGGATATCTAAATTTACTCTTTTCATCTCTTGGATAACATTCTCAAATTTACCAGCTTCATACATACTTCTAACATTATACGTGCCGAATTTAATATTTCCGTTCTTGTTTTTATTTCTGTTTTTCTTACTATTGTTGTTGTTGTTATTATTATTATTGCTGTTGTTAGCAATGTTACTATTTTTAAATATTTTACCATTAACAATATTGTTAATGTTATTATTTTCCATTTTATATTTATTATTTTTAGGTTATGTTTTACCTCCGGGGATTCTTCGCACCCTCCTAATGCCGGAGACTGAGGGCCATTGGTTATTGTTTTGTTCCATTAGTTTACAAGGGATTTATACTTCTGTGGTTTCCCGTTGCTTTCTGAAGGGTTTGTAGTTTTCCTTCTATTGCTAATTAACCAAATATAGGTGGGTTTTCTTTTCTATATTTTCTCTATTTAAATGTATGCTATCTAGGTTGCATATGCATTAGTAAAGTCGGAGCTAACCCAACTATGTTGAGTATCCGGCGTGTCCTAATACATCACACTCCTAGTTGCATTTCTCTCTTTATCTGTCCCTACCTATTTACTTTACAATTAAATTCTTTTTGTTTTTTTTTTGTTATTTATTTATTTTTTGTTTCTCATTATGTTTCTATACTTAATTCATAATTATTTTATTTTATTCTTTCCGTGTCGTTTAAATCAAATCAATGTCCTTTAGAGTTGCTAGTTCATGCCGTAAACCGTAAATCCAAAATTGAGAAAGGCCAATGTTATTTTTTACCTATAGTCTGTCCATTTTCAGGTTCGTTATTTTCTGTACCTTGAGTTACCAGATGAATTGCATTTTTTTGATTTACTATATTGTTCATATTTTTTTTTGGTCTACCTACACTATTTGTTCTCGGTTTTGGTTTTTTAATTTCTCTTTGCTCTCTGTTAGTCTCCATATTCGGTGGTGATCTACCTCTTTTTTCAGGAATGTTATCTTCATTGATTTTAATTATATCACTTGTTTCAATTGCTGCAGTTATTCCTATTTCGCTGACACTTACAATTTTATTATTCTTAATTGTGACCTTCTGACCTTGCTCTTCAAGTACTTTTGCTGCTTCAAATTTTTTTTACGTTCCTCTTTTTGTATAGTTGTTAGATCATTATTTACAAACCATATTTCATCTTTCAAATTTATTTTGTTTTTCAAAATATCTACTTTTTTCTTAAACGTGGCCAGAGTCACTAGAACTGGACGAGGCTTGTTTGTAATTCCCACTTTGCCAATACGTCTAAGCGAGATTTTCGTCTTCATTTATTTGAATTTTCATTTTTATCCTAAATAGTTTAATAACAAGTGCAATTAAATTTACATGTTCCTCTTCTTGTATGTTGTAAATAATAACATTATTTTTTCTAGCTTGTCTATCCAAGTACTCAACTTTTGCAATTATTTTTTCTTGTTGAGTAACTTTTTCTTCCAACGTCTTCACTTTATCATTGAGAATCTTTATATCTTCACTGTTTTCTTTATTCATTTGAGCTATTGTGCTCACAGCTTCTTTCAAACTATTCTCAAATTTATTTTCTAATTCACTTTTGAAATTCTGCATTTCTTTATTTGTATAAGTGAATTTTTCTTCGATTAATTTAGCTAGAAATTTGCAATCAATTGAGTTATTTTCTTCGCTCATCTTAGAATGTTACCTCTGTTTTTTTTTTGTACTTGAGTATATTAATGTTATTTTTTTGTTGTTGTTTTAGGTTTGCGCCTCGACTGATTAATTTAAAAATAGATGATTTTGATTCAGTGCCATATGGATATAAAAAAACTTAAATTTAAAATAAAAATTGTATTATTGTTGACTATTTTTTAATTATTTAAAATTTTCTTATATAATATTTTTATGTTAATATGTTGATTTTAAATTAAATTAGGATAAGACAAAAATGTCAATACATAAAAATATAACAAAAAATAAATACATTTAAAAAACCTAAGGGTTAAGACTAGAATTAAGATTAGTTATATATGTAAAAAACATGTAACAATTATTTTTGAAAATAAATAACTATATATAATTTTAAACTTTTCGATTATTCTTCTTCTTCTTTGGTTGCAATCCACTATTGGATGTAGCGACTTGATGGAACTTCCTGTTATATATTATTATCAATGTTATTAATAATTATTTTGAATGCTTCTCTGTCTTCCGCTTTTCTAACTAATTCATAGAAGGTAGTGCTGCCGGTCCAAGTTTTAATGTTTTCCGTCCATGACATTTGTGCTCTTCCTACCGCTCTTCTTCCTTCCACTTTTCCTTGAATAATTATTTTTAATAATTCATATTTGCGGTTTCTCATCAGATGACCAAAATAGGCTACTTTCCTTCTCTTAATTGTCTGAATGAGAATTTTTTGGCTGCGGACACGATGTAATACTTCTTCATTAGACACTCTGTCCCTCCAAGATATTTTTAGAAGTCGACGGTACGTCCACATTTCAAAGGCCTCAAGCTTCTTCAATGACGATTTTTTCAGCGTCCATGATTCCCTGCCATATAATAATACTGACCATACAAAACATTTAATAAAGCATTTTAAATATTTTAATATTAAATACCTCGGATACGTAAGTTAAGGTCAAAATCTATGTTACACAGTACTTTTTTAAATTTATAAAATGCGCTTCTAGCCATTTCGATTCGAGATTTTATTTCTTTTTCGCATTTCCAATCGGCATTTAACCAGCATCCGAGGTATTTAAAATTAGATACACGATCAATTTGCTCGTTGTTAACTACAATTCTTGCATTACTGTACTGAAGTTTATTTCTGCATATTATCATAAATTTTGTTTTTGCGATATTGATTTTCAAGCCAAAGTTATTGCTGTAATTGTTTATTATGTTCAGTAGATTTTGTAGAGAATTCAAACTATCCGCTATGATTGTAGTGTCATCAGCATATCTTATGTTGTTGATATTTATTCCATTAATTTTTACGCCTTCATTTAAATTATTAAACGCTTCCTTAAAGATTTCTTCGGCGTAAACATTAAAAAGCATAGGGGACAAAATGCATCCCTGTCTGACTCCTCTACATATATTTATAGTGTTTGTATTCGTGTTGCCATATTTTACTTCTGCCTTCTGTTGCCAGTATAAGTTTTTGATGCAATTGATTAAAAACGGATCAATAGTAAGTTTCTGCAGTATCTCAATTAGTTTTCCATGCTGTACGCTGTCAAAAGCTTTTTCATAGTCTATAAATGTTATGAACATGTCTTTCTGTACCTCTTAACATTTTTTTACCAGCATTTTGGTGCAGAAGAGAGCTTCCCTTGCCCCCAATCCGCTACGAAAACCGAACTGTGTTTTTCCGACTGCTTTTTCACATATTGGCGCGATTTTCATATGTGTAATTCTTAAAAATATTTTCAGAGTATGACTCATCAGACTAATTAGACGGTGTTCATTACATTTTTTCGCGTTGTTTTTTTTTGGTAGTGGTAAGAATGTAGAAGTTAGCCACTCTGCTGGATATGTACCTGAGTTGTAAATTTTATTGAAACTTTTTTCCAGAATTACTATGTTATCATCATCTATTAATTAAATTAATTCTGAGGGTATTGAATCAGGACCAACACTTTTTCTCTCTTTTGACTTAGTTATTGCCATTTTTATTTCTTCTTTCGTTATAGGAAGTCTATACTCAGCTTCTGATAATACTACAACATCTTCGGGTCTGTCATTATCTTCAAATAATCCTTTGATATATTGTTCCCAAATATCTTTTTTTGAATTCTCATCTGCAGCAATATATTGTTTTCATCTAGAAGATATGAGACATTTGTTTTACGACTGGTACCAGTAACTTCTTTTACTTTTTTAAACATATTAAAGTCATCATGTACAAGTTGTAGTTGTTCTATTTCTTGACATTCTCTCCTGAGCCAGTTGTTCTTTGCTGTGCGTATATTATTTCTAATCATCCGCTGAATATTATTGTATCCATCCCTATTACCACTATTCTTCAAAACTCTTCTTTCGTCCATTAATTTTAAAATTTCATCTGTCATCCAATTTTTTTTCCTTTTTGGTTGTACATATCCTAGTTCTTCTTTGGCCACTTGTTTCAAAATCTCTTTTGTTTCAGACCACACTCTATTTATATCATTTGCATTTGAGTATACATCTTTCAATTTACGATTCAATTCGAATTTACACTTTATTTTGGTATCATCATATTTAAGTTTTTCATAGTTTATTTTATTTCTGATGATTTTATTTTGATAAGCATTAATTTTCACTTTAAAAACAGCCATTAATAGATTGTGGTCACTATTCACGTCGACACCAGGATACGTAGTAGATTTTATTATTGATGTTATTATTGAATCTATTAGTAATAATAGATTTTATTATTGATGTTTATTATTGAATCTATTAGTAATCATAATATAATCAAGCTGATTTCTCACAATTCTGTTAATATTATGCTGCGGAGATGTCCAAGTGTAGAGTCTTCTCGGTGGTAGATCAAACCAAGTATTCATAATCTTTAAATTTTCTTCTTGACAGAATTGTATTAATCGATCCCCACTTGTATTTCTCGTGCCAAGACCATACGGTCCTACAATATTGCCAACTCGTTGATTTCCAACTTTTGAGTTGAGATCGCCCACGACAATTGTTATCTCCTGTGGTTTGGTCAATTTCATTAATTCTGAAATTTCAACATAAAATTCTTCAATTTCCTCTTCACTAGCTTCCGCAGTTGGCGCATAAGTTTGTATTAGATTTATATTAATCGGCTTTACATTTAGTTTCTGCAACATTGTTCTGTCTGATCTAGGTATAAATTCGTATACATTTTTGGCTAATTTCTTTGATATTATAAGTGCTACACCTTTCCTGTGTCTACTGTCATTATTACCAGAATAATACATCTGTATATCTTGCCTCTTGATAACACCATTATTTGGCCACCACCCAATAACATTCTCAAATTTACCAGCTTCATACATACTTCTAACATTATACGTGCCGAATTTAATATTTCCGTTCTTGTTTTTATTTCTGTTTTTCTTACTATTGTTGTTGTTGTTATTATTATTATTGCTGTTGTTAGCAATGTTACTATTTTTAAATATTTTACCATTAACAATATTGTTAATGTTATTATTTTCCATTTTATATTTATTATTTTTAGGTTTTGTTTTACCTCCGGGGATTCTTCGCACCCTCTTAATGCCGGAGACTGAGGGCCATTGGTTATTGTTTTGTTCCATTAGTTTACAAGGGATTTTACTTCAGTGGTTTCCCGTTGCCTTCTGAAGGGTTTGTAGTTTTCCTTCTATTGCTAATTAACCAAATATAGGTGGGTTTTCTTTTCTATATTTTCTCTATTTAAATGTATGCTATCTAGGTTGCATATGCATTAGTAAAGTCGGAGCTAACCCAACTATGTCGAGTATCCGGCGTGCCCTAATACATCACACTCCTAGTTGCATTTCTCTCTTTATCTGTCCGTACCTATTTACTTCACAATTAAATTCTTTTTTTTTTTTTTTGTTATTTATTTATTTTTTGTTTCTCATTATGTTTCTATACTTAATTCATAATTATTTTATTTTATTCTTTCCGTGTAGTTTAAATCAAATCAATGTCCTTTAGAGTTGCTAGTTCATGCCGTAAACCGTAAATCCAAAATTGAGAAAGGCCAATGTTATTTTTTATCTATAGTCTGTCCATTTTCAGGTTCGTTATTTTCTGTACCTTGAGTTACCAGATGAATTGCATTTTTTTGATTTACTATATTGTTTATATTTTTTTTTGGTCTACCTACACTATTTGTTCTCGGTTTTGGTTTTTTAATTTCTCTTTGCTCTCTGTTAGTCTCCATATTCGGTGGTGATCTACCTCTTTTTTCAGGAATGTTATCTTCATTGATTTTAATTATATCACTTGTTTCAATTGCTTCAGTCATTCCTATTTCGCTGACACTTACAATTTTATTATTCTTAATTGTGACCTTCTGACCTTGCTCTTCAAGTACTTTTGCAGCTTCAAATATTTTTTACGTTCCTCTCTTTGTATAGTTGTTAGATCATTATTTACAAACCATATTTCATCTTTCAAATTTATTTTGTTTTTCAAAATTTCTACTTTTTTCTTAAACGTGGCCAGAGTCACTAGAACTGGACGAGGCTTGTTTGTAATTCCCACTTTGCCAATACGTCTAACCGAGATGATTTCGTCTTCATTTATTTGAATTTTCATTTTTATCCTAAATAGTTTAATAACAATTGCAATTAAATTTCCTCTTTTCCTCTTCTTGTATGTTGTAAATAATAACATTATTTTTTCTAGCTTGTCTATCCAAGTACTCAACTTTTCCAATTATTTTTTCTTGTTGAGTAACTTTTTCTTCCAACGTCTTCACTTTATCATTGAGAATCTTTATATCTTCACTGTTTTCTTTATTCATTTGAGCTATTGTGCTCACAGCTTCTTTCAAACTATTCTCAAATTTATTTTCTAATTCACTTTTGAAATTCTGCATTTCTTTATTTGTATAAGTGAATTTTTCTTCGATTAATTTAGCTAGAAATTTGCAATCAATTGAGTTATTTTCTTCGCTCATCTTAGAATGTTACCTCTGTTTTTTTTTTGTACTTGAGTATATTAATGTTATTTTTTTGTTGTTGTTTTAGGTTTGCGCCTCGACTGATTAATTTAAAAATAGATGATTTTGATTCAGTACCATATGGATATAAAAAAACTTAAATTTAAAATAAAAATTGTATTATTGTTGACTATTTTTTAATTATTTAAAATTTTCTTATATAATATTTTTATGTTAATATGTTGTTTTTAAATTAAATTAGGATAAGACAAAAATGTCAATACATAAAAATATAACAAAAAATAAATACATTTAAAAAACCTAAGGGTTAAGACTAGAATTAAGATTAGTTATATATGTTAAAAACATGTAACAATTATTTTTGAAAATAAATAACTCTATATAATTTTAAACTTTTCGATTATTCTTCTTCTTCTTTGGTTGCAATCCACTATTGGATGTAGCGACTTGATGGAACTTCCTGTTATATATTATTATCAATGTTATTAATAATTATTTTGAATGCTTCTCTGTCTTCCGCTTTTCTAACTAATTCATAGAAGGTAGTGCTGCCGGTCCAAGTTTTAATGTTTTCCGTCCATGACATTTGTGCTCTTCCTACCGCTCTTCTTCCTTCCACTTTTCCTTGAATAATTATTTTTAATAATTCATATTTGCGGTTTCTCATCAGATGACCAAAATAGGCTACTTTCCTTCTCTTAATTGTCTGAATGAGAATTTTTTGGCTGCGGACACGATGTAATACTTCTTCATTAGACACTCTGTCCCTCCAAGATATTTTTAGAAGTCGACGGTACGTCCACATTTCGAAGGCCTCAAGCTTCTTCAATGACGATTTTTTCAGCGTCCATGATTCCATGCCATATAATAATACTGACCATACAAAACATTTAATAAAGCGGATACGTAAGTTAAGGTCAAAATCTCTGTTACACAGTACTTTTTTAAATTTATAAAATGCGCTTCTAGCCATTTCGATTCGAGATTTTATTTCTTTTTCGCCTTTCCAATCGTCATTTAACCAGCATCCGAGGTATTTAAAATTAGATACACGGTCAATTTGCTCGTTGTTAACTACAATTCTTGCATTACTGTACTGAAGTTTATTTCTGCATATTATCATAAATTTTGTTTTTGCGATATTGATTTTCAAGCCAAAGTTATTGCTGTAATTGTTTATTATGTTCAGTAGATTTTGTAGAGAATTCAAACTATCCGCTATGATTGTAGTGTCATCAGCATATCTTATGTTGTTGATATTTATTCCATTAATTTTTACGCCTTCATTTAAATTATTAAACGCTTCCTTAAAGATTTCTTCGGCGTAAACATTAAAAAGCATAGGGGACAAAATGCATCCCTGTCTGACTCCTCTACATATATTTATAGTGTTTGTATTCGTGTTGCCATATTTTACTTCTGCCTTCTGTTGCCAGTATAAGTTTTTGATGCAATTGATTAAAAACGGATCAATAGTAAGTTTCTGCAGTATCTCAATTAGTTTTCCATGCTGTACGCTGTCAAAAGCTTTTTCATAGTCTATAAATGTTATGAACATGTCTTTCTGTACCTCTTAACATTTTTTTACCAGCATTTTGGTGCAGAAGAGAGCTTCCCTTGCCCCCAATCCGCTACGAAAACCGAACTGTGTTTTTCCGACTGCTTTTTCACATATTGGCGCGATTTTCATATGTGTAATTCTTAAAAATATTTTCAGAGTATGACTCATCAGACTAATTAGACGGTGTTCATTACATTTTTTCGCGTTGTTTTTTTTTGGTAGTGGTAAGAATGTAGAAGTTAGCCACTCTGCTGGATATGTACCTGAGTTGTAAATTTTATTGAAACTTTTTTCCAGAATTACTATGTTATCATCATCTATTAATTTAATTAATTCTGAGGGTATTTCATCAGGACCAACACTTTTTCTCTCTTTTGACTTAGTTATTGCCATTTTTATTTCTTCTTTCGTAATAGGAAGTCTATACTCAGCTTCTGATAATACTACAACATCTTCGGGTCTGTCATTATCTTCAAATAATCCTTTGATATATTGTTCCCAAATATCTTTTTTTGAATTCTCATCTGCAGCAATATATTGTTTTCATCTAGAAGATATGAGACATTTATTTTACGACTGGTACCAGTAACTTCTTTTACTTTTTTAAACATATTAAAGTCATCATGTACAAGTTGTAGTTGTTCTATTTCTTGACATTCTCTCCTGAGCCAGTTGTTCTTTGCTGTGCGTATATTATTTCTATCATCCGCTGAATATGATTGTATCCATCCCTATTACCACTATTCTTCAAACCTCTTCTTTCGTCCATTAATTTTAAAATTTCATCTGTCATCCAATTTTTTTTCCTTTTTGGTTGTACATATCCTAGTTCTTCTTTGGCCACTTGTTTCAAAATCTCTTTTGTTTCAGACCACACTCTATTTATATCATTTGCATTTGAGTATACATCTTTCAATTTACGATTCAATTCGAATTTACACTTTATTTTGGTATCATCATATTTAAGTTTTTCATAGTTTATTTTATTTCTGATGATTTTATTTTGATAAGCATTAATTTTCACTTTAAAAACAGCCATTAATAGATTGTGGTCACTATTCACGTCGACACCAGGATACGTAGTAGATTTTATTATTGATGTACTGAATCTATTAGTAATCATAATATAATCAAGCTGATTTCTCACAATTCTGTTAATATTATGCTGCGGAGATGTCCAAGTGTAGAGTCTTCGCGGTGGTAGATCAAACCAAGTATTCATAATCTTTAAATTTTCTTCTTGACAGAATTGTATTAATCGATCCCCACTTGTATTTCTCGTGCCAAGACCATACGGTCCTACAATATTGCCAACTCGTTGATTTCCAACTTTTGAGTTGAGATCGCCCACGACAATTGTTATCTCCTGTGGTTTGGTCAATTTCATTAATTCTGAAATTTCAGCATAAAATTCTTCAATTTCCTCTTCACTAGCTTCCGCAGTTGGCGCATAAGTTTGTATTAGATTTATATTAATCGGCTTTACATTTAGTTTCTGCAACATTGTTCTGTCTGATCTAGGTATAAATTCGTATACATTTTTGGCAAATTTCTTTGATATTATAAGTGCTACACCTTTCCTGTGTCTACTGTCATTATTACCAGAATAATACATCTGTATATCTTGCCTCTTGATAACACCATTATTTGGCCACCACGTTTCACATATACCTAGGATATCTAAATTTACTATTTTCATCTCTTGGATAACATTCTCAAATTTACCAGCTTCATACATACTTCTAACATTATACGTGCCGAATTTAATATTTCCGTTCTTGTTTTTATTTCTGTTTTTCTTACTATTGTTGTTGTTGTTATTATTATTATTGCTGTTGTTAGCAATGTTACTATTTTTAAATATTTTACCATTAACAATATTGTTAATGTTATTATTTTCCATTTTATATTTATTATTTTTAGGTTTTGTTTTACCTCCGGGGATTCTTCGCACCCTCTTAATGCCGGAGACTGAGGGCCATTGGTTATTGTTTTGTTCCATTAGTTTACAAGGGATTTATACTTCAGTGGTTTCCCGTTGCCTTCTGAAGGGTTTGTAGTTTTCCTTGTATTGCTAATTAACCAAATATAGGTGGGTTTTCTTTTCTATATTTTCTCTATTTAAATGTATGCTATCTAGGTTGCATATGCATTAGTAAAGTCGGAGCTAACCCAACTATGTTGAGTATCCGGCGTGTCCTAATACATCACACTCCTAGTTGCATTTCTCTCTTTATCTGTCCCTACCTATTTATTTCACAATTAAATTCTTTTTTTTTTTTATTTATTTTTTTTTTCTCATTATGTTTCTATACTTAATTCATAATTATTTTATTTTATTCTTTCCGTGTCGTTTAAATCAAATCAATGTCCTTTAGAGTTGCTAGTTCATGCCGTAAACCGTAAATCCAAAATTGAGAAAGGCCAATGTTATTTTTACCTATAGTCTGTCCATTTTCAGGTTCGTTATTTTCTGTACCTTGAGTTACCAGATGAATTGCATTTTTTTGATTTACTATATTGTTTATATTTTTTTTTGGTCTACCTACACTATTTGTTCTCGGTTTGGGTTTTTTAATTACTCTTTGCTCTCTGTTAGTCTCCATATTCGGTGGTGATCTACCTCTTTTTTCAGGAATGTTATCTTCATTGATTTTAATTATATCACTTGTTTCAATTGCTTCTGTCATTCCTATTTCGCTGACACTTACAATTTTATTATTCTTAATTGTGACCTTCTGACCTTGCTCTTCAAGTACTTTTGCTGCTTCAAATATTTTTTTACGTTCCTCTCTTTGTATAGTTGTTAGATCATTATTTACAAACCATATTTCATCTTCAAATTTATTTTGTTTTTCAAAATTTCTACTTTTTTCATAAACGTGGCCAGAGTCACTAGAATTGGACGAGGCTTGTTTGTAATTTCCACTTTGCCAATACGTCTAACCGAGATGATTTCGTCTTCATTTATTTGAATTTTCATTTTTATCCTAAATAGTTTAATAACAAGTGCAATTAAATTTACATGTTCCTCTTCTTGTATATTGTAAATAATTTCTAGCTTGTCTATCCAAGTACTCAACTTTTCCAATTATTTTTTCTTGTTGAGTAACTTTTTCTTCCAACGTCTTCACTTTATCATTGAGAATCTTTATATCTTCACTGTTTTCTTTATTCATTTGAGCTATTGTGCTCACAGCTTCTTTCAAACTATTCTCAAATTTATTTTCTAATTCACTTTTGAAATTCTGCATTTCTTTATTTATATAAGTGAATTTTTCTTCGATTAATTTAGCTAGAAATTTGCAATCAATTGAGTTATTTTCTTCGCTCATCTTAGAATGTTACCTCTGTTTTTTTTTTGTACTTGAGTATATTAATGTTATTTTTTTGTTGTTGTTTTAGATTTGCGCCTCGACTAATTTAAAATTCAGCACTCTATAATAAATACAGGGAAATTTTAGTGTATTATATCTACCACTCCACGTCAGCACAGATAATATATGAAATTTTTCAAATTTTAAATCTTGATATTAATATAATGTATATCTATTTATATAAAACACCTGTATTATTTGTATATCTTTTTATATAAAAAAAACCTGTAGCTTCAGTTTGTATCACTATCGTTTCCTACCTGTATTTATTTTCTTTTTACTTAAAATTGTTTCCACGATTTACACACCAGTATATTTTTCTTTTGTAGGTGCAGGGTATCAAATAAATGAACTCCAATAATTTCTGTATTTTATTTGAATTTTTATCAAATCTTAATTTGCTGTTGTTACTAGATGTTATATGTTCACTTTGATGCTATAATTTTAATTATTTATAACAATTTTCTATTAAATTCACACTGTTCTATTTTCCTCTTTCATTTTCCAACTTGACACTTTGACAACTCAAAAAACAATTATTATTTATGATTATGATTATTATTATTACTTTATTGCAAAACAAATGGAATTTTTTAAAAATATAAATGAAACTGATATTTATTGATTTCATTAATTTATTTTTATATCAATTATTATTATTATTACGTTCTTGCAAAAGAAACCAAACAAATACCTTTTACTTTTCATCCTTTTTTTTTTTTGTAAATCTAGTGTCGAAAGCCATATAAATGCGTTTGTCTGTGCTGGACCAAAAAAAATTTCCATATCATGTATTTGCAAAAAAATTATAAACTAGATAATGTAAAGAAAAATAGTAATATAAAACAACTAAAAAAAAGTAAAAGGTATTTGTGGTTATTTTTTTGCAATAAAGTAATAATAATATTCGACATAAAAATAAATTAATTGAAATCAAAAGTAGCCATATAAATGAGTTTTTCTGTGCTGGACCAAAATTTTTTTCCATATAATGTATTTAACAATTATTATGCCTGTTGATTTCATATTCATTATGATTTTATTATTATTGTCACAAAAAGACAAAAAATGAAGGGCACTATAAATATTTTGTATATAAAAGAAGACTGATAATATCAAATATTTTATACAAGCAGTATGGATCTACATTAGGCTAGTAACCTACAATTTCAACCACCTACCTTGGCAAATTTAGCATTAAGATCTGCTTTTAATGCTCATATTTACACGTATGATTTCTGGCTAGAATGTATTTCACAAAAAAGTCTACAAAAACGTTACTTATTGGATCAACAAAAATACTATCTTCATTATTTCAGCTGTGGTTTGTTATTTGACAGCCAAAGGGCCCTTTTTGAGGAATATACAATACCACAACTTATATATTATTGTGAAAATAGTGAATATTTTAATATGATGAATATTAATTTGGATCCTGTTTTATTTACATAATAAATTTAAAGTATAAATAGCTTCGCAAAATTTAAATAATTATCATTTATAATCACAAAGTTTATAATAAAACATATTTCAACATGGTAAGACATATTTATTAAATTTAATATATTTTTTGTTGCTAATATTTATTTTTCTTTTTTATTTTTTATTTTTGCTTAGAATTTCTTAGAATCTTTTGAGACAACTGCTGCAGGAATTGACAGCAAATATACCAAACTGGACGACTTGACAATAGGAACAGTATACCAAATTGCACAATTCGCATTTAAAGAGACGAAATACGGTAAAGCGGTAACCGTCTCTTTAATAAACACCGTTGGACTCCACCAACTTCTGGTTTACCTGCCATCAAGAATTGCGGAAAAAATAACATCACCAGAAGAACTGGAACAGTTAAACAAAGCAGGCTACTCTTTAATTTTTCGAGGACGCGATCCGAATATGAAGCAGATGACAATAATTGATTTTAAGAAAAATTTAAATTAAAATTATATTAAACTGAATATTTTAGTTGACAATAAATTTAAAAAAATGGAAAAAAATGTGTTTTCTCTTTTTAAAAAAAAATTCAGATTTCCTTTAAAGATTTGTCTGTGTTGTTGGGGTTTTTGTCTGTTCTTAAATATTTTTCTGCTTTTCTATTGGTTTAGCTTGATTTTTTTATAGGTTCTTTGAAAAATTATAAGATTTATTTTATTTTGTTCAATAATAAAAACAAAACAAAAATTATAAAAAAGGTGTTTTTCCTTTTTTTTTTTTTAAATCAGATTTCATTTTAAGATTTTTCACTTGTCTTTTTGAATTTTTCAGCTTTTTCTGCTTTTCTCTTGTTTTAACTTAATTTTTTTTACTTTAATCCCTAGGTATAAATAAAAAATATTATAAATTTTTATATTTGTTATTTTTTTATAGAAGTCTATAAATTAAATTTATCAATATCTAAACTATTGTATAAAAAATATAAATTTAAAGAAAAAAATAATATTTATATAATCATTTTATTACTTGAAATTCAAGTGACTCGGTGGCTTAACTGGTACTATGGTCAACTGACAAACATTTTGTTCAGCGATCGATTCCTGACATGCGCAATATTTTTTTTTTTTTTTTTAAATAAATAAAATATTATAAATTTTTGTATTTATTATTTTTAACTGAAGTCGAGAAATTAAATTTAGCAACACATTGTAACTGTTGAAATTTTATAAATAAATTCAAATCAAGAAAATTAATTAAAAAAAAATGAAATTTATATAATCATTTTATTACTTGAAATTCAAGTGACTCGGTGGCTTAACTGGTACTATGGTCAACTGACAAACATTTTGTTCAGCGATCGATTCCTGACATGCGCAATATTTTTTTTTTTTTTTTTTAAATAAATAAAATATTATAAATTTTTGTATTTATTATTTTTAACTGAAGTCGAGAAATTAAATTTAGCAACACATTGTAACTGTTGAAATTTTATAAATAAATTCAAATCAAGAAAATTAATTAAAAAAAAATGAAATTTATATAATAATTTTATTACTCGAAACTTAAGTGACTTGGTGGCTTAACTGGTAGTATGGTCAACTGACAAACATTTTGTTCAGCGATCGATTCCACATGCGCAATATTTTTTATATAAATAATTGCAACAAAAATTAATTGTGTAATTATTTATCGTACTTTTGTAATCTTATTTATTTATATTAAAAACTTAGTTAAAGAAATAAACTAAAAAATCATCAAAATCGAAACAACCAAAGTGAAAAAGTAACCAAAATGAAAAAAACGAAAAAGTGAAACAACCAAAATGAAAAAATATAAAGAAAATTTTTTTTTTGTGAAATAACCAAAATGAAAAACAACCAAAGTGAAGCAACCAAAGTGAAGCAACCAAAGTGAAAAAAAATTATCAAAAGTGAGACAACAACGAAAGTGAAAAAATCCTCAAAAGTGCAACAATTAAAATAAATAAAATATAAAAGACAATTTTTTTTATAAAATTATTAAATTCTTTTATTTTAAAAAAGTATATATGTATGTATTACAAATTATTATAGTATATTATTTAGTTCCGCCGTCCTGTCCTATGGTTGGTGTATCGCTGCTTTACCATTTCAGTCTGCTCGCCATCATCCCCTGAGCCTCTTCTGCAATTACAACAAGATTTTCTGTAAAAAAAATAAATAAAATTCTAATATAAACTTACTCGCTAATTAAAGATGTCTTAATGTTGTACCTCGATTCTTCCGACTCCAATGACTCCGATGCTGGTTCCCATGTTGTTGTTGTTGTCGTCGGTGGTGCCTGAGTTGTTGTTGTTGGTTTCCTATTCTTTCTTGGTCGTCTTGTAGTTACTGGTATCAGGTCATCCTCCTCCATTGACATATCTGGAACAGGTACGGGACCAATATATTTTACCTGGACAGCACCCCAGATATTGTTATTAAAAATAATTCTGCTATTTCGATTATTTGTTAGCAGTTCGATTTTTACATCTTTGGTCTCCTGACCAGAAGTTATAATTATCATTTTTAACATTATTATTATTATATTTATATAATATAATGTATTCATTTTTTTTTGTTTTTTTTAGCTTTTCAAATTACTTTATCACTGAAATAATATTTTTAAAGTGATTAGAAATAAATTTCAACTTCTAATTTATACCCTATAAATGCTTACCTTTGCAATATATTTTCACACGGTTTTAAAAATATTGAATTAAATTTAATTTATTATATTTATACTGAATGTGCAAAAAAAAATATAAATTTAATATTATATATATATATATATTATATATATATATATATATATATATATATATATAATTATATTATTCTCAAAATAATATGTATATATGTTATTGATATAAATTTTTTAAGTAAATTTATATAAAATATCATATTATAAGATTTAATTCTTTTAGCATACCTTAGCTTACAAAAAATATTCCCATCAGACATATAATATTCAATATTATATTGTAATGCTCAGGAAACACGCGTACAAAAAATATATACACGCGCAAAAAAAAATATAAAATACAAACCGTTATGGGAAATTAAAAATAAAATTACTTAATTAGCAAAGACTTAAGATATTTGCAAATTTGTGTAAAAGAATATACTACTTTTTTGTATATCTACAAAATTGCATAAAATATAAACTTCATTATCGTATTTTATTTTTCTCTAAATTTAAAGATTTTTGAATATTTTATAATTATGGTTTGTTACCCTATAAAATAAATTCATATATAAAAATATTTTATTGCATAATTTTTTACATGTACAAAATAATGTTAATAAACTTTAATAATATGCCCTTGAATTAAAAATCAAGTTAAATTTAATAACTTTTCTGTGAATGAATAAATCAATATTATCATTGCATAATTTTAACATGTAAAAAATAATGTTAATAAACTTTGATAAGTAAACCTTAAAATATAAAAATCAAGTTCAATTTATTTACAACTTGTTTCCTATAAACACGTGTTTATTATCTTTGATAACAGGTTTTGTTTTTATTTTGTAAACAAAACTTTTATTTACAAAGGCGGAGCTTTAAAAAAGCTGTCAAGCAGCCATGAAATTTTTGTTTTCTTGTTGTTTTATCAATAACATATATAATTAGCAATTCTTTTCGATACACAATTTTTTTGTGTACACAAAAGCGTTCATAAGAAAAATATACCGTATTTGTTGTTGCAATTTTACAAAAACAAATACACGCTATTCGACCATGATGCTATATAATATATACAATATACAGATATCAAGTTTCTTGTATACATAAAGAAATCGGCAAATAAAAACTACTATGTTCTTTTGTTGTTTATATTTATATATATATCATATATATATATATATATATATATACAATATATATATATACAATATATATATATATACAAGTTTTTTTCCGTTAAGTCCATTCTAATTTTACTTTTCTTGTATACAAATGCATAATACAAAAATTATATTATTCATTCACAGAAATCTCATATATACTATGCAAATAATTGTATCTTTTAATTTTAATAATTGTAAATAATTGTACACAATCATCTTTTCGATTGCATACACAAATTACCACATATTGCCTTTCACTGTTGTGGCAAAAAATTTTACAATATATGTAATATGTATATATATATACTATATTTTGTGGATGCAAGAAATAATGGTACATAAACCATATGCATATCCACAAGCTAAATAAAAATATAATCTCGTATATTAAACCTCTTTGCAAAAAAAAAAAAACTAAATAAAAATACCTTAATGCATAGTATCGTTTACAAAACAAAACACACAAAAAACCAAGGTCATATTATTCATTCACCGAAATCTCATACATATATAAAAAATACTATGCAAATAATTGTATCTTTTAATTTTAATAATTGTAAATAATTGTACACAATGATCTTTTCAATCGCATACACAAAATTACAAAATATCAAAAAACTAAATAAAAATACGTTAATGCATAGTATCGTTTACAAAACAAAACACAAAAAACCAAGGTCATATTATTCATTCACCAAAATCTCATATATAAAAAATACTATACAAATTGTACGCAATGATCTTTTCGTTGGCATACACAAAATTACAAAATATCGCCTTTCACTTTTGTAGCTCCATTGCATACTATATGCATATACACAACACCATTAATCACTAATTGATCAATGGCGCCTCATTAATGGCACCTATTAACCACACAATTGAACACCATTAACCACACCCTTAACCGCACCAATTAACCGCTCCATTTAACACCATTAACCACACCCATTAACCGCACCATTTAACTCTTTGGTGATATATGGCCGATTCAGTTTCCTGCACAACGTGGCCCTATAACTACTTCAGATAATGCAACAAATTTTGTTGGTGGAAGTAACCAACTGCAAGAACTTTATGAAATGTTTAACAAACGACAATCAGCTAGTAAAATACATTCAGGAATTCAGAATGTATTGCCCGAAGTGTAGAATTTCTGTTCATTCCGCCACGAGCTCCGCATTTCGGTGGCCTGTGGGAATGTGCAGTGAAATCAACCAAGAATTTGTTGTATAAAACTATGGGAGCTGCATCTCTTACATATGAGGAATTGTGTACTTTGACAGCGGAAATTGAAGCAATTTTAAATTCACGACCTCTCACTCCAATTTCTTCGAATGCAAATGACATAGCAGCATTAATACCAGCCCACTTTCTTATAGGAGAACAGTTGACAACTGTGGTTGATCCGGAACTTGAAGTCAGGAATATAGATAATCTCACGAGATGGAAATTGGTCAGCCATATTAAAAGTGAATTTTGGCGGAGGTGGCAATGTGAGTACATATCAAGTCTTCAACAGCGTTACAAATGGAAATCAAAATGTCAAAACGCAATGCCTGGATTAATGGTTCTGATCAAGGAAGACAATCTTCCTCCAACACAATGGCGACTGGGACGAATTGAGAAAACGTACAAGGGTAACGATGGTCTAATTAGGGTGGTTGATGTTAAAACTGCCTACGGAACTTTTAAACGCCCAATTCATAAATTGTGTCCAGTGCCAATTGATGATGAACATGGCGGCAGTAAAAACAGCGAAACCATCTTGGAGGAAAATCAACATATTGAGGATGAAAACATGACGCAAGATTCAAAAAACCATTTCCTTCGGAGCAACACACGAAAGTCTGTAAGTGTAGGAATGGCTGCATTACTTACGCTTTTGGTTCTACCAATGTATGTCAACGCAAATATCCAGTCATCAGTAGATATAACTAGATTCACTTCTTTTCCTGGAGTGTATTTCGAAAGTTTAGGCATGGTAAATTTAGTTACCAATGAATGGCAATTAGTTGTTTATTACGATTTGAAAAATTATTGCGAAGAGCTGAAAGGTTTTGAAAGTGGTATTGAAACACTTCAAAATTTGTGTAACAGGATGAAAAATGGAACATATTGTAAAAACATACTTTCCCTTTTCGAACACAATTTTAGCAGAGATTAGAGTATATAACGACATTATGCTTAATTCTAACTCAACTAACCAAAGATATAAACGAGGAGCATTTGACATTATTGGAACAGTGGCAAAAAAAATGTTCGGTGTGTTGGATTCTGAATATGCAGAAAAAATGAGCAATACAATTCAAACTATTGGCAGAAACGAGAAAACATTATCAAATTTATTGAATAATCATACGTTGATAATAGAAGCCACGGCAAATGTCATTAAGAAAACACAACAACAAGTTAATCAGCAATTTGAAATTTTTGATAAACATATTAACGAAATTGATCACAGCATCATTGCAATAGAAAACTATGTAAACCAACAAGAAATTCATCATATGTTCTCATCATTGGCAGTTCAAACTCTGCTAGGGATGAGCAATTATCAGAAAGTTCAAACTAGTATATTTGATGTTTTAACAGATTCTCATCAAGGCAAAATAAATCCGTTACTGCTAACACCAACACAACTAAAGAATGCTTTGTTCACAATAAAGGACAACCTATCACCAGATCTCAAGCTACCATTTTTCGGCCCATACCAAACGGATTTAAGCAACGTGTATAATCTACTGCATGTACAAGGTCGATTATCAATGGGACATATTATATTTCGAATACAGCTTCCATTAGCTTCAAATAACGAATTTGAAACATTTCGCTTGATCCCAATACCAGTAAAGGTAAGTCAAAATTATGTAACCATTAAACCATCTTCTTCTTACTTAATAGTTAGCTTACATCGAGATCTATTCTATCCAATGAGTGAAGCTGAAGCCGCTTCATGCATCAAGGTAGAAATAAACAGTTTACTATGCAAGCAATCACATCCTCTATACAATATAAACTCAAAAATCAGTCAGTGTGAAATGGCACTTCTTAACCACCAACCAATTAATTCTACTTGCGAGATGGTCAAATCGCGTGAAGCGGCTGAATGGATCCAGTTGTTCAATCCCAATCACTGGATATTTTCTCTGAGCCAAAATACTACTATCCAGATCGTATGCAAGGATGAGTCTTCAGCTGAAACGTTGTCCGGAATGGGAATACTCAAAATAAAGAATAATTGCGTGATTAAGCATGACTCGTTGACAATAACTTCACACAACGTCCATCCAACACAATTGCGAAAATCATTCATTCCAACCGTAGATATAAACAACTTCGTAAATGAACCGAATGTCCATGAGGTGAAAAATCACTCAAAGCAACCAATCGTGCAAACCCAATTGGATGATATAATCAAAATTCAAGACCAGATACAAGAAATAAAATTAAAACAAGCAGAACCAGATCAGCTCGACTCATATGATGTTCATCAATACACAATTGGATATCTTGGAGTTATTATTGGTATGATTGTTGGTATCGGTTTATTATGAAGAAAATATAAATCCAATAAACAAGGTATCCAAAATAAAATGCCTGTGCCAACGCCCAGAAAATATGCAGTCGTCACTGATCCTGACTTTACTTTTAACATCGATAATCAAACATCATTGCATAATTTTAACATGTAAAAAATAATGTTAATAAACTTTGATAAGTAAACCTTAAAATATAAAAATCAAGTTCAATTTATTTACAACTTGTTTCCTATAAACACGTGTTTATTATCTTTGATAACAGGTTTTGTTTTTATTTTGTAAACAAAACTTTTATTTACAAAGGCGGAGCTTTAAAAAAGCTGTCAAGCAGCCATGAAATTTTTGTTTTCTTGTTGTTTTATCAATAACATATATAATTAGCAATTCTTTTCGATACACAATTTTTTTGTGTACACAAAAGCGTTCATAAGAAAAATATACCGTATTTGTTGTTGCAATTTTACAAAAACAAATACACGCTATTCGACCATGATGCTATATAATATATACAATATACAGATATCAAGTTTCTTGTATACATAAAGAAATCGGCAAATAAAAACTACTATGTTCTTTTGTTGTTTATATTTATATATATATCATATATATATATATATATATATACAATATATATATATACAATATATATATATATACAAGTTTTTTTCCGTTAAGTCCATTCTAATTTTACTTTTCTTGTATACAAATGCATAATACAAAAATTATATTATTCCTTCACAGAAATCTCATATATACTATGCAAATAATTGTATCTTTTAATTTTAATAATTGTAAATAATTGTACACAATCATCTTTTCGATTGCATACACAAATTACCACATATTGCCTTTCACTGTTGTGGCAAAAAATTTTAAAATATATGTAATATGTATTTTTTAAAATATATGTAATATGTATATATATATACTATATTTTGTGGATGCAAGAAATAATGGTACATAAACCATATGCATATCCACAAGCTAAATAAAAATATAATCTCGTATATTAAACCTCTTTGCAAAAAAAAAAAACTAAATAAAAATACCTTAATGCATAGTATCGTTTACAAAACAAAACACACAAAAAACCAAGGTCATATTATTCATTCACCGAAATCTCATATATAAAAAATACTATGCAAATAATTGTATCTTTTAATTTTAATAATTGTAAATAATTGTACACAATGATCTTTTCAATCGCATACACAAAATTACAAAATATCAAAAAACTAAATAAAAATACGTTAATGCATAGTATCGTTTACAAAACAAAACACAAAAAACCAAGGTCATATTATTCATTCACCAAAATCTCATATATAAAAAATACTATACAAATTGTACGCAATGATCTTTTCGTTGGCATACACAAAATTACAAAATATCGCCTTTCACTTTTGTAGCTCCATTGCATACTATATGCATATACACAACACCATTAATCACTAATTGATCAATGGCGCCTCATTAATGGCACCTATTAACCACACCATTGAACACCATTAACCACACCCTTAACCGCACCAATTAACCGCTCCATTTAACACCATTAACCACACCCATTAACCGCACCATTTAACTCTTTGGTGATATATGGCCGATTCAGTTTCCTGCACAACGTGGCCCTATAACTACTTCAGATAATGCAACAAATTTTGTTGGTGGAAGTAACCAACTGCAAGAACTTTATGAAATGTTTAACAAACGACAATCAGCTAGTAAAATACATTCAGGAATTCAGAATGTATTGCCCGAAGTGTAGAATTTCTGTTCATTCCGCCACGAGCTCCGCATTTCGGTGGCCTGTGGGAATGTGCAGTGAAATCAACCAAGAATTTGTTGTATAAAACTATGGGAGCTGCATCTCTTACATATGAGGAATTGTGTACTTTGACAGCGGAAATTGAAGCAATTTTAAATTCACGACCTCTCACTCCAATTTCTTCGAATGCAAATGACATAGCAGCATTAATACCAGCCCACTTTCTTATAGGAGAACAGTTGACAACTGTGGTTGATCCGGAACTTGAAGTCAGGAATATAGATAATCTCACGAGATGGAAATTGGTCAGCCATATTAAAAGTGAATTTTGGCGGAGGTGGCAATGTGAGTACATATCAAGTCTTCAACAGCGTTACAAATGGAAATCAAAATGTCAAAACGCAATGCCTGGATTAATGGTTCTGATCAAGGAAGACAATCTTCCTCCAACACAATGGCGACTGGGACGAATTGAGAAAACGTACAAGGGTAACGATGGTCTAATTAGGGTGGTTGATGTTAAAACTGCCTACGGAACTTTTAAACGCCCAATTCATAAATTGTGTCCAGTGCCAATTGATGATGAACATGGCGGCAGTAAAAACAGCGAAACCATCTTGGAGGAAAATCAACATATTGAGGATGGAAACATGACGCAAGATTCAAAAAACCATTTCCTTCGGAGCAACACACGAAAGTCTGTAAGTGTAGGAATGGCTGCATTACTTACGCTTTTGGTTCTACCAATGTATGTCAACGCAAATATCCAGTCATCAGTAGATATAACTAGATTCACTTCTTTTCCTGGAGTGTATTTCGAAAGTTTAGGCATGGTAAATTTAGTTACCAATGAATGGCAATTAGTTGTTTATTACGATTTGAAAAATTATTGCGAAGAGCTGAAAGGTTTTGAAAGTGGTATTGAAACACTTCAAAATTTGTGTAACAGGATGAAAAATGGAACATATTGTAAAAACATACTTTCCCTTTTCGAACACAATTTTAGCAGAGATTAGAGTATATAACGATATTATGCTTAATTCTAACTCAACTAACCAAAGATATAAACGAGGAGCATTTGACATTATTGGAACAGTGGCAAAAAAAATGTTCGGTGTGTTGGATTCTGAATATGCAGAAAAAATGAGCAATACAATTCAAACTATTGGCAGAAACGAGAAAACATTATCAAATTTATTGAATAATCATACGTTGATAATAGAAGCCACGGCAAATGTCATTAAGAAAACACAACAACAAGTTAATCAGCAATTTGAAATTTTTGATAAACATATTAACGAAATTGATCACAGAATCATTGCAATAGAAAACTATGTAAACCAACAAGAAATTCATCATATGTTCTCATCATTGGCAGTTCAAACTCTGCTAGTGATGAGCAATTATCAGAAAGTTCAAACTAGTATATTTGATGTTTTAACAGATTCTCATCAAGGCAAAATAAATCCGTTACTGCTAACACCAACACAACTAAAGAATTCTTTGTTCACAATAAAGGACAACCTATCACCAGATCTCAAGCTACCATTTTTCGGCCCATACCAAACGGATTTAAGCAACGTGTATAATCTACTGCATGTACAAGGTCGATTATCAATGGGACATATTATATTTCGAATACAGCTTCCATTAGCTTCAAATAACGAATTTGAAACATTTCGCTTGATCCCAATACCAGTAAAGGTAAGTCAAAATTATGTAACCATTAAACCATCTTCTTCTTACTTAATAGTTAGCTTAATAGTTAGCTATTTTCTAGGAACCAAATTACTGGAACAGCACAGCAAAAGTTAATAGTTACATCGAGATCTATTCTATCCAATGAGTGAAGCTGAAGCCGCTTCATGCATCAAGGTAGAAATAAACAGTTTACTATGCAAGCAATCACATCCTCTATACAATATAAACTCAAAAATCAGTCAGTGTGAAATGGCACTTCTTAACCACCAACCAATTAATTCTACTTGCGAGATGGTCAAATCGCGTGAAGCGGCTGAATGGATCCAGTTGTTCAATCCCAATCACTGGATATTTTCTCTGAGCCAAAATACTACTATCCAGATCGTATGCAAGGATGAGTCTTCAGCTGAAACGTTGTCCGGAATGGGAATACTCAAAATAAAGAATAATTGCGTGATGAAGCATGACTCGTTGACAATAACTTCACACAACGTCCATCCAACACAATTGCGAAAATCATTCATTCCAACCGTAGATATAAACAACTTCGTAAATGAACCGAATGTCCATGAGGTGAAAAATCACTCAAAGCAACCAATCGTGCAAACCCAATTGGATGATATAATCAAAATTCAAGACCAGATACAAGAAATAAAATTAAAACAAGCAGAACCAGATCAGCTCGACTCATATGATGTTCATCAATACACAATTTTGATGAACATCATATGAGTCGGTATCGGTTTATTATGAAGAAAATATAAATCCAATAAACAAGGTATCCAAAATAAAATGCCTGTGCCAACGCCCAGAAAATATGCAGTCGTCACTGATCCTGACTTTACTTTTAACATCGATAATCAAACAGTTGTTTGAGCTCACAGAGCTCAACGGGGTGAGTATGATAAAATATACAATATATTTTAATTTCTATTGTAATTCCTATTGACATTTTGGTAGTGTATATCAATATAGTGCATGTGTACTTTACGAATATTATATTCATAAATTTTCGTGTGATGTGTAATTTTTAAGATAATGTAATTTTTAAGATTTTTTTATTTTACTAATTTTATAATTTCTTTTTAGAAATAAATATACCAGAAATATACACGGTGTCACATAATTCGTTGGTTTTAATTGTTGAAATAAGAATATATGATAAGAAAATGTCATAATTCATAGATCTATATCTTATTGAGAGTATATTATATCAGAAGGGGTCCTGAATTAGTGTATGGAAAAAAAAATTAATTATGGTATGGAATTGTTCATGTAAATTTTGCAAAATATGAATTACTGTATGTAAATAGAACAAATTTTCTTATTACAGAAAATGGATTAGTGTATGCATACCCTCATTCATATTTTAGGCCATATACACTAATTCATTTCACAAAACGAATTAGTGTATGCATAATTAATTCAAATTAAAAAAAATTAAATAATATAAAAATAAAAGAATTAGGTAAAATTTAGGGTGTTTTCGATAATTCAGTTCTAACTTAGTTCTAAGTTTCTTCGTGTCTATGGGGCGTGAGTGATCCAAACGGCAACCACAAAAACAACAACATGATGATACTTCCACAAAATCTTCCAACAAAAGAAATTTTTTAGGAAGTATCACCATGAGGATCCATCCTGAGAATTATGGCGAAATCAGCCACTCATATTTTTTTTCTAGGAACCAAATTACTGGAACAGCACAGCAACCCAACGAAGCACTCTATTAATTTAAAAAAAAAGATTTATTAAAAAAAAAAAAATTTATAAAAGAAAAACACAATCATTCTTAATTTTGGTTTTATTGTTTTCTTTAATTAATTAATATAATAAAAAAAAAAAAAATTCGGTGGTGCATAAAAATTTGAATTTTTAATTTTAGATAATAATTTTAATAAATTTTTATTATTATGGTATAAAAACTTTAATAAATTACTATTTCGAATACAGAGAATAAATAATTGTATATAAATAAATGAAATTACTTAATAAATAGTATAAGAATGGTAATCGAATTAAATAATTAATAAATAACAACAAACTTTACTTTACTTATATTAAAAAAATTTAAATAATTTCCAAAAAAAACGAAGCAAAAGCAACTAATATTTAAACGCGACACCAATAATAAATATTTTTACTACAAATTTAAATTGGTAAGTCTGCTTCCTGCTCCGGACATGTCAGGACGGGAACCAGCTACCGGGGTACCTATAATATGCAAACTACACAAAAAAATCACCACCACAATTACAATTTATTAAATAAAAAATTGTTGACTCCGACGCGTGTTATTATATTAGTTTGGTGGTTTTTTATATATTTTATTTATTTATATGTATGGGTATGTTTGATACCCCTGGATTGTTGTTATTTTTTTTATATATAGGAACCATCTAATTAAAACAATTTTGTTTTCAAAATTGTATTTCATGAATACATTTTAACACTACTCCCTTTATTTTGGGATATTCTTTTTTTCTCCTTATAATATATTTCTCTACTCGTTTCTGTTGTTAAATATATAATTTTTTAAATTTAATTACAACCAAAATAATTCCATGGCAAAGTTCCAAGTAATAAATAAAATCAAAAAAAAAATCTACCAAAAAAATTTTTTTTAAACAAAAACTAAATTTTAATTAAACAAATACACTTGCCCGTCCGGCTTCACTCCCCAAATACAATAAAATTTTCACTTTTTTCCAATTCGAAAACTATTGTTTCCTCGATCGCGTGATCTCTTGACTTTCGGAATCAAAACATGGCCCATAAGGGCAACAAAGGTTGTCTATTGTTTTCTGTTCCGAAAATCAAGAGACCGCAGCGCCAACGGAAATTTGAATTACTACCTACAGGACTACCAACCTAACAAATAAACCTCCGCGCCTGTCTGCTGATGACATCTGGAATATGACATGTCGGCAGAATAATAACATCCAGATGGACGTTGTAAACAATTAATGGTGTGTTTCTTATTTATGCTCAGACCAGTCTGATCAATCTGATTAATCTGAAACTGTTTCTTATTTCTGCTCAGATCAATCTGATCACTCTGATGGCTGTTTCTTATTTCAATTTCAGATTAGTCAGATTGATTTTTTTGGTCCGAGAATTTTTTCAGATTTTTCAGATTTATTATTGTTTGTGCTTAACTTTGTGCTTGATTTTGTTGTTATCGCTAAACTATTATCAGATTGTCATATCTCAATAATTTGTTTAACCAATTTTTTTTATTATTTATATTTTTTGTAAATTATTAATAATAAAATATTATAAAAAGTAATATTTAATAAAAAATATTACAGAAATTGTTTGAAAAAAATTTAAAAATAATTTCGAAAAATTGAGAATTCCAGAGTTGCCGACCAATATTTTCATTTTACACGGCAACATTGTAGCATTTTTTTATCTGAAAAAAATCTGACTGTTTCTTATTTCCCTCGACAGATTAATCTGATTTCAGAAAAATCTAGTCGATCTACACATTTAAATAAGAAACACACCTTAAATAAGGTAATTTTTAAGATTTTTTTATTTTACTAATTTTATAATTTCTTTTTAGAAATAAATATACCAGAAATATACACGGTGTCACATAATTCGTTGGTTTTAATTGTTGAAATAAGAATATATGATAAGAAAATGTCATAATTCATAGATCTATATCTTATTGAGAGTATATTATATCAGAAGGGGTCCTGAATTAGTGTATGGAAAAAAAAATTAATTATGGTATGGAATTGTTCATGTAAATTTTGCAAAATATGAATTACTGTATGTAAATAGAACAAATTTTCTTATTACAGAAAATGGATTAGTGTATGCATACCCTCATTCATATTTTAGGCCATATACACTAATTCATTTCACAAAACGAATTAGTGTATGCATAATTAATTCAAATTTAAAAATTAAATAATATAAAAATAAAAGAATTAGGTGAAATTTAGGGTGCTTTCGGTTCTAACTTAGTTCTATGAGTTCTATGCAATGTGTTCGAAAAAAAGTACCCACCGCAAAAGCAGTATATTCGCAAATTTCAACTGCGTTTGAAGTTTTAACGTAATTTTGCAGTTTTTATTTTACAACTGCATTCACATATTATTTTTAATTAATACCAATCTCTTTTCAGCTACACGTTCTTACAATTTCTTACACTTTCTTACACCCACCACGGTGTAAAAAAAATGTGATTACACCCTAATACATAGGCGCCTAGTATAAGTGTTCACACTTTCCTACACACTCAAATTTGAAGGCTTCGAAAGTGGTGATATAATTATAATTTTTATTATTCCTGCATTAAATAATGTTTTAAAAACAAAATATAGAAAAAAGTATTAAAATTTAAAATTACTTATAAATAGACCTCAAATTTACAACTTAACAACTGATTTGACTCTTGTTAAAAATTAATAACAAGTGCCATAAGCATAACAAGCAATCGTAAAAATGCTATTGCACTTGTTAAAAAGTATGTGGTGAATTTTGCTTGTTAAAATGTGAAGGAAAAATCGTCAAATTGTGAATAAATTTTCTAAATAACCGGTTTCTAAAACAGAAATTTTGTGACTTTTTTTATTTGAATTGAAAAAATTAATTTTTTAGTTGAAAATTTTATGTATTTTTTAAAAACTGGCAGTAAATAGTAGTTTATATTATTATATTTATTTATATTTAATATATTTGTATGTATGTATGTATGTATATATATATGTATATTTTGTGTTTAAAACATATATATGTATATATTGATACCTTCCCGGAAGAATGTATTAAGCGACAATATTTAATTTGGAGGTCGTGAAAAAGTCTGGAATTTTTTTTAAATTTTTTTCAAAAAGTAGTATATGTACATACTCGACGTGAAATGAAAATTATTTATCAGAGACATGAACCTTAAAAAAATTAAACGACTATGCTAATGCTGTACATTTATTGAACGTGAAAAATTAATATTATTATCAAATATTTAAAATTTTATGAATTACTGGATTATAAATTTCAATATGAATGAAAACGATTATGTTGCTAGACGAATATGAGTTTGAAGAAAATATATTATATATATTTGACTTTTTACAATAAATATATTCGACTTTAAATTTGGGTTTTTTTTTTATTTTGTCAATTTCAAACTGCAGTCAAAATTTTCAGTAGGTTTTAAATGTACAAATTTTAAATAATTTTTTCACGACCTTTTCACTTTCTATTTCTATCTGTACGTACAAACCGACTTGTTATCTTGTTAAGCTCTTAAATCGTTATTTAAAAAGCAAAATTGAAAATAGCTATACAAATTGTTAATAAAATTGAAAATTTAAAATTAATCTTGTAAGGCTTGTTCAGTATGAACTGTCATTGTTATTTAACAAGTTGGTATATTATAAAAATTCACAATGTCAAAAATTTGTATGAAAAAATTCACAATATTGATAAAAATTCACCACGTCTTGTTAAAATCGCTATTCGGAAATTGTTAAGATAATTGTTAAGTTGTTAAATTGCTTTTTTGACACTTGGTATTTAACATCCAGATTTGAGTGGTTGTTATTTAACAATTACATATAAAAGTGATTTTTCTTTAATAAAAATTGTTAATAAAAAGTTGTTTTAAAAAAATTTAAGAGTGTTTTTATTTAAATTTTTTAGATGATTATAGGTATCAATTATGAAATATTAAAAATGTATTTTTCTAGTTGAAAATTTTATGAATTTTTTTAAAAACTGGCAGTAAATTTAAATTGTAGTCTTATATACAATATATATATGTATTATATATATATATATATATATATATATATATATATTTCTTTTTTTTTTATTTCTTTGTTTATAGAGGATCGCCAATCAGTTTTGATTTTATGGATCCTCTGTAGCTTTATTTTGTTGTTATTTGATTGTTATTACTTTAATTTAATTATATGTTTATATTTTTTTAATTAGTCCTTTTTTTGTTAGATAGAGTTTTAATTTTTTAATGGTGATTTCATTTAGAATTAATTTCCTTTATGTTAGTTTTAATTCGTTTCTCTCTTTGCTGTAGTTTTTACAATGGATGAGGAGATGTGGTATAGTTATTATTTCATTGCAACTTATACATCTTGGTGGTTCGCTTTTTTTTAAATAGGTGTTCGGGTGTGATTTTAGAGTGTCCAATTCTTAATCGTGTAAGGCTTGTTTCAAATTTCCTATTATTTTGGTTGCTTGTTTTCCAGTTATCCAGGTTATCTTTGATGTTGTATAATTGCGGTTTTATTCTGCTGTATTCGTCTAACCAAATGTTATTTAGTTTATTAGCTGCATATTTTATGATATCTTGATATGTTGGAAGAAATTTATATGATATTTGCTTTTCTAACGATCTTTATATCAGAAATTACTTCAAGACTGGAAGCTGGGCTGGATCTGAATGCCCCTGTTGCAATTCTAAGAGCTGAATTTTGAACTGAGTTTAATTTTTTTAGAATAGTTTTATTAGTTGTGGAGTAAATAATAGATCCATAGTCCATAATAGGTAGGATTATTGCTTTGTATAATTTTAACAAAGTACTACTGTTTGTGCCCCAGGTGGTGTTTCCTAAACTTTAAATCATATTTAATGATTTCGTTGCTTTGGTTTTAATTCTCTCAATATTTGGTATCCAGTTTAATTTCCGGTCAAAGGTTACTACAAGTATTTTTATTTCATTTTCAATTTTTAAACGTTTTCCGTCCAACAATGGCATTGGTTCATAATCTATTTTGTATTTTCTTGTAAACAGTGCTGCTTTGGTTTTTTCAGCTGAGAAAATGAAGCCTGTTTTTGTTGACCATTCTTTTAAATTGTCTAATGTTTGTTGTATATTATCGTCAATAGTTTTCCCATTTTTGTTTCTCATAAAAATTGTGTAATCATCTGCGAATATTAAATTTTTTACTGGTTCTTGACAGTTTTGTGTAGGGTAGAATGGGGTGCATTCGTCACTTTTTTTTTAATGGAGATTTTAAGAAATCCAGCCAATATTTCTAGTTTTTGTAAATGGCATAATATAATTTAGTTATTTCTTATTATTTTGCTATATTTACAATTTTTGTAAATTTTTGCGAAAAGCGTGTTTTTTTTAAATTAGAAAAAGCTTAAAAATTGACGAAAGTTCCCCGAACTGGGGTAGCTCAGTCACCTTATGGGGAACATTCGTCAAACATTTTATTTAGAGGTATGAATCGCAAATAATTATTTTAACATATTATAATAACATAATTATTTAAACAGCATTGCATTTATTTCCGTTTACCTGATGTAGTTACGAACCATAAGGATATTGCTGTAATTTAAATACTAATGGGTACATTCGTCAAATGACTAATGTACCCTTAGGGGATCATTCGTCAAATGAGAAATGTACTCTTAGGGGAACATTCGTGTAGATGAATGTTCCCCGGAAGACCATGACGAATGTAACCCGAACTACAAAAATTTCTTGTTTTGCTATAATAAACACGTGCAAAAAGTTTATTTTGTGGAAAGTAAAAAATATTAAAGATAATTGATTACTTTCAACATATTTTGGGAAATAATTTTTTTTCTCGAAAATACTATATAAAAAACGGACTACATTCTTACCAAAAATATTATACTGGGTTCTTCAATTTCGAGGAATCGCGTCTTGCTCCTATGACTGACGACGTACAACTGCAAAATTACAGTAATCAAAAGACAATTCAAAAAGGGTAATTCACAATTTTTTTTGGGAATTTTAATTCAGAATTAACTCGGTCAAATTGAAGTAGACATATGTGCCCCAATGACGAATACACCCCATTCTACCCTAATACTATTTATTGCGATCAAGAATAAAGTGACACTCATCACAGATCCTTGTGGTATTCCATTTTCTATTTTAAATTCACTCGATTCCACATTGTCGACCAACACTTTTATTTTTCTATTTTCTAGAAAAGATTTTACAAATTGTATCATTCTTCCTTTGATACCTATTCTTATTAATTCTGTTAGGATTTCATGTTTCCATGTCATGTCATATGCTTTAGTAAGGTCTAGCGCTACTAATAGATATTCTTGATTTTTATATGCTTCTAAGATTTAATTTTGTAGGTGTAATAGGTAATCCGTTGTTGAACGTGATTTTAGAAATCCGCACTGGTATTTTTAGAAGAATTTTATTTGTTCAAGTTTCTATATTAGTCTATTGTTGACCATTCTCTCTAATGTTTTTGATAGGCATGATGTTAGTGATATTGGTCTGTAATTTTCTGCTTGTTCAGGTTCTTTTCCTGGTTTTAATATTGGTATATAACACTAAGGGCTGTTTTCCATTTTTCCGGTTTTTTTTCCTGATGTCCATATTATGTTAAATAGTTTTAGAATTCTTGTTTTATCTGTGAAATTTAGATTTTTATTAATGATAATTGATTTCGTCTATACCTGGTGATGATCCTTTTTTATTACTTATTGCCAATTTCAATTCTTCCATGGAGAATTCTAGGTTATACAAATCATATGGTTATAATTACTAAAAATTATTTCCTTATTCTATTCTCACTTTTTATGATCCAGAAAATTCTTCTGATAATTATCTGTTGCTGATGTTTTTGCAAATTATATCCTTAACTTTTCAGCTATTTCAAATTTATCTTCCGTTATATGGTTATTTTCTCTAAGAAATTTGATTTTTTGGTATGGTTTTTTGGAATTTATTGATCTTATTTTATTCCATACTGAGGTTATAGGTGAATTTAGGTTAATACTATCTACATACCTTTCCCAACTTATTTTCTTCGCTACTCTCATTTTTCTTTGTGCAATAGCTTTTAATCTCTTGTAATTTATTAAGTTTTCTGTGCTATTAAAATAGCAATCAAAAATAGGAAAAATGCTCAAAAAAATTAAAATAGCAATCAAAAATAGGACTAAGAAATTAGTAACTTTTTTTGAGCATTTTTCCTATTTTTGATTGCTATTTTAATTTCCTCGTTCCACCATGGAACTAGTGGTCTTTTAATCACAGTTGGGGTTTTAGGTATACTAATATTGGCGGCATTAAAGATGCCTTTATTAATAATTTCACATTCCATTTCAACATCACTTGGTATTGGATAGTTGAGAAGTTTATTTCTTTTACAAATAATACCCAATCGGGTTTTATGTTAATCCATCTTGACCTACATTGTTCCGGTTCTGTCTGTGTTGTTGTTTTTATTAAAATTGGGTGGTGGTCACTATTCAAGGATTCCTTATATGTATCCCATATATAATTTGCGTTATTTATACCTTTATACTTAGTGTTATATCAATATGTGACATATATCCATTGGATATGTTAATATGCGTTGGTTTTCCATCATTCATGCATGATATATCAAATTTATGTAAAATATTTTCAATGATTCTGTCTCTTCTGTCATTTATAGTAGAACCCCACAAAGTATTGTGAGGTCACTATCTAGGTCACTAAAACTGATTTGCTTTGACTTGGGAATGTGTATACAACATACTGTTACTTTGATTGGATAATCAATTGTTATCGCTACCGTTTGGTATTCTGAATTATTTATATTTACTTTCTTGAATTTAATGTAATTTTTTATTGCAATTAAAACACCTCCACAGGTGTTATTTCCTCCTTCGTAATCATTTCGTATTATTTCATAATTTTTAAGTTAATTGGTTGTTTACTTTTAATCTTGTCTCTTATAGGCATATAATTAGAGGATTAATTTTGTTAATAATTATCTGTAAGTCATTTAGTTTTGCGTAGAACCCATTTAGGTTCCATTGCATTATAAATATATCTGTGTTATTCATTTATATTTTTTATAGTGAAGGGGTTACCTCCTCTTCTGGTAGGTGAATTTCTTTACGTCCTTGAGCTTGTATTTTGTTGATTAATATTTGTTGAATATATTTTAGTACTGTTGAGGTTTTCATGGCTTTGACTGAGTATAAATCTGTCAAAAGCATCTATATTGTTTTGTTCATTTTCATAGCTAAATTCCATTTCTTCTTCTGTCATATTATTGTTATTTTTTGGGTTATGTATTGGTTTTTTGGTTTTATTTATAGTAATTTGATTATTTTCGCCGGTATTTAAATTAACTTGAGGTAAAGATAAAGATGGTGATGAAGCTCTAGATGTTCTCTTTGAGTCTTGGTTACCTGAAATTGGAGATGGTTTTCTTTTGTTAGTTTTTTCTAGGTTTAATTTTCGTGGCCTTCCTCTTTTTTTATATTATTGAGTCTAATTGGGATTTGATTGTTGAATTCGTTTATTTTTAATGGGTTTCTTTGGGATAATTCTGGATAGTTTTCCTCGTTTATTTCTAGACTGGCATAATAATTTTAATTTGGGTGGGCATAGCCAGTTATATAAGCTCCTTTTGGAAATCTTAGAGCAGCTTCGCTGTACGTTTTGTTATAATAAGCCATTTGAGTTTTCATTTCTTTTTGGCGAAGTTTTTCTGGGCGTATATTTGAAGTTGGTCGATGCTTGTTTTTGCAGTTTATGCAGTAGAGGTCGTATTGATAATTTTCGTGCTTTGGTGATTGGCCGCATTGTATGCATGTTGCAAATCCACGGCAGTGTTTAGTAATATGGCCATACTTCCAGCAGTTTCTGCACTGTTTTACTGGTTCTATATACGGTTCACATCTGATGAAATTGTGGAACAGAATTTTGCTACCTAAAAAGTAAATAACTATAGTTTTACTGTCTACAAATGAAATTTTATTTTCTTCATCAATTTTTATCTTTTTTAGCATACAGATCCTTTTAATTTGGAAATTATCTAATTGGATATTTTCAATCAATGTTTCGTTATCATAATTAATTTCTATCCCTCTGACTAAAGCAGCTCTTGTTGCCAACGAATACGGGATGAAGCAGTCATATCCTAGAGCTTTTAGTTCTGAATTTTTTGCTATTGAATTTGCAAGTTCAGGAGTTGAACATGAAATTATAGCTTGATTTCTTCCTGCACGTTTGATTTCGTCAATGAATTCAGATTTTTCTTTATAGTTGTTATCTAAATGTTGACCTAAATTTAATGTACTTAAATATTTTGAATTAATTGCTCTGGCAATGACTTTATATATTTTTTTATGATCAGTGTGATTATATTCATTTATAGAGGTTATGTTGTTACTATTTTCAGTGTTTTTTTACACGTCATTTGCCACTTTATCAGGCTGCATGTTTTGCTTGAATTAATGTCAGTGTATATGCCTTCGTTGAGACATATAATTATTAAAATATTATATATATTATATAGTACTTAATTAATTATTTTAAAGTTTTGTAAGAATTTAATTTAAAATTTTATTAATTTTTAGAATTTAAAACAACTAGCTTTCCGATTTTGTCTGTCCGTACTACTCCGATGTTGAGAGAGAACTGTGATATATTTTCATACCGTGTAAATAAAGTGTACTGAAAAGAAAACATCATAAAAAATTTTGGAATTTTTTTTTTTCTTTTTTTATGGCACTTGTTATTAATTTTTAACAAGTGTCAAATCAGTTGTTACGTTGTTAATTTGTGAATAGGTCTATAAGTCTAAAAGAATTTTATCAGAGTGTAATAAAAGTATGTTTTTTCATACCTTACACTTTTGCTACACGACAGATTTTTGACACCTTCTATCTTGGTAGGGTGTAAATAAAGTGTACTGAAAAGAAATTGGCATAAGAAAAGTAAACTACAGCGGAAAGAAATGTCAACACTGTTTTGACTGCAAAAGAAAATCTTTCATGTTTTGTAGTTATGCGCAAAAAGTTTTTATAGTTCTAAGTTAGATCTTGCAGCGCAGGCTGCGTTATCGAAAATGATTCTTGCACAATTTTCTGTGCGCAATTTTTGTATGTGCATTGGTCACCGAACCTGTGTTGCGCAGCCATGATTATAGTAGGCATGATTATAGTTATAGCAGCCATGATTATTATAGTTATATAGTAAATTACGTATTATAACTTTTTGGGTTGCTTTTAGTTGCTATTACGTGGAATTGTTAATCACAGTTAATAAAACGCTGGTATTAAGAAAATTGTAGCACATTAAATTAGGTATGTATTTACAGTTTTATATAAGGGGGCATTATCGGCTGTACAACAAAATTGTGAGCCTCCATACACTATATTCCATACACTCCATACACACACTTCAGCACTCGTTTACCTAACCACCCCCTTACCTTCACCTTCTTCTCACCCAAACAATTGTTTTGATTTTCATGGAGATACTTGACAACCTGCATGGCCAACTATTTATTAGGTACACTTTAAGAAACGCAGCACGTAAGGTCCGCCGGAAGCAACAATTTGACATACAAAACCCTTTTGAAAAAAGGGTGCCGTTTTAGGTGGCACGAATACGAACCACCAACTGAGTTATTTTCTCATATACCCGCCAAGCATTTAAAAGTATACTCTCAATTCCGAACGAAAATGTACTGTTAACGTAAAGTTTTTTTCCACTATTTGAAGTTTACGCTAATTTCTTTACGGAAATGTTAAGTTTACGAACGCCTAAGATGTTACGAAAATTTCTTAACCAAAATGTAACGTTTGCGTACACATACATTGTATGCGCTAAATTCCGAACGAAAATGTGATGTTAATGTAAAGTTTTTTTTCCACTATTTCAAGTTAACGCTAAATTTTTTATGGAAATGTTAAGCTTACGAACTCCTAAAAATTTACGAAAAATTTTGTAAAAAGTTACAATTTTTTTATTTATTTTTTTTTTATTTTTATATATTAATATAATTTATTTATTTAAGTTTGGAAATATATTATAAAAATAACTAATTTGTGTTTTAATTATTAAATAAATACGAATACGCTACATTAAATCAGTACGAAAAAATTACTCTACATTAGTACGTATACGTTACACATACGAAGTACGTACAACTTACGCTAAATATGTCCGAATAGATTACACCTAAACTGTACGAAAACATTATACTTAAACAGTACGAAAACATTACACCTTAATCCTTTTTCTAGAAGACTTTTGTTAGAACAATTTGATTTTAAAAAAAAAGTCATGAAGCTTTGCTCTATTACACTAAATAAAAAAAATCCACTTAACGCTTACCGTTATGAAAATACGGGTAAAATATTCACTACACCTCTATATCTAGTAATTTACAGTTTTAGACGACTTCTTAAAAAAATAATTAAAATTTTTTTTTTCATAATGGCAAAAATATGAATTTTTTAAAAAAAATTGTAATGCATTTTTCGGCCACTAGATGGCGTTTGCGCCATTATTCGGAGCCCTTACGTCATAAAGTACCGTTATGTAATGACGTCATCCTAAAAGCTCGGGCCCGATATTCGGAAGTATCCCCAATATAAATTAATGTTTATTTATTTTTTTAAAGTGGTGGAAATAAATTTATTGACAAATATAATATATTTTATAAAATCTGCGGGGCGAGTGGCGACGACCTCCTAGTGTGCGTGACGTGCCCATCACGCCGGTTCGCTCCGGGCAATGCGTTCAACCTGGTTTCGTTCAACGTTGCTAACTGTCGCCTAACCTCTCCCATTCCTCCAAATTCGCATCCTGTCTTCTTTTCCCGTCTACAATTCCAATATCCTCTTCCCACACCTAATTTCAGTGGTGGTGTGAGCACCGTGCCGAGAACTGAAAGGCGAAGGGTTAAACCAGTCGCTAACGAGCTCCCCCCGATGCCCGGGAAAGGCCGGTTGTATAAGTGCCTTATCCAAGTATGTCGGCTCTGCTAGGACGGACTCTCTCTTCCGGACATTCTCGTGGGAACAAAAATGGATAAAATCAACAACAAAAAACAAAACACAACAACAACAAATATTGGAGCCATGTTGATTATGAACAAGATTGTTCGTAATGAGGCTGACGGTATTGGCAATGAGAGGGACAAGGAGGACCGCGTGAGATGCGCGGAAATTATTAGGCAATATGAGACGCATATTGCTGCTAAAGAGAAGCCGTCCGTGTCGTCTAAAAGGGACAGATCTCATGACGACAGCACGGATAGACCAAAACCTAAACTTGCCAAGACGGAGGCAGGTAAAGGTACCGCAGCTCAGCGCAAATTTAGTGAAATTGTCAATGATCACTTGGCGCTGACTGTGGTTAACGACAAGGGGGAGTCTCGGAAGGTTACAGCTGAACTCTGGATCAAGATAGAAGCCAAAATGTCAGAGTTGGTTATGGAACACGTCCATGAGTGCAAGGGGCCGCTCCCCGGCTTTGATTCAACCGATGTGGTCAGGGGCTACCGGATAATCCGATGCGAGGACCAGTTCTCTAAGGATTTTCTTAGCGTCAGCGTTCCTAAGATCAGTGATGCTTCGGAAGAAGCCAAGATTGGCTGAAACCCCGCTAAGGAGATCCCCGTGAGACCTAGAGTCCGTATCTGGTTACCCGGGATGGACATCGAAGGGGGAAGCTTCTAAGACGCCTTCAGCTGCACAACCGGGACGTGCCCATGAGCAACTGGTAGGTGATTAAGAGGGATGAGGGAAGTGGAGATAACCAAGAGCAGTTTCTCGTTCCTCCTCCTGATCAATGAAGAATGTCTCCAGCCTCTGGAACGGCTGGATTTTAAGTTGCGGTTTGGTATCAGGCAGTCCAAGCTTAAAATATTCCGGGATGCGCAGGAGGATGATGGTCCATACGAGGTCAACGACCTCTTAGAAGAAATGTTTCTTGCCACAGAGACATTACCAGAAGCAGCAAGTGATGGCGATGATGAAAGTAGTTCAGGTAAATCTTAAGCATTCTAAGAATGCTTCGGATAACCTGCAGGTCCTCCTGGCTGAAGATGACCTGGACATCGCCATCATTCAAGAGCCATGGGTAAACATCTCCCTTATCAGAGGTCTGTCAAGCCGCAGATATAACCTATTCTAGAAGCCCGTAGATACAGTTGGTGGTAAGCCCAGAACATGTATTCTGGTTAAAAAAACACATTAAAGCCTATATTTGCTCTAATTTCAGTTCTGCAGATCTGACCGTTGTAAAGGTCGAACAGAAGGATGGCAAGGAGCTATACATAAGTTCAGTGTATTTGTCTCATGATGAACCTGCCCCTCCACTGGAATTTCAGCAGCTAGTCCATGCCAAAGGCAACAGTCTGGTTGCTGGTTCCGACGCAAATGCCAGACATACCCTGTGGGGTAGCTCTGAAAACAATGAAAGAGGTGAGTCACTTTTTGATTTTATACTAAATACTAACCTAATAATCGGAAATAGAGGTAACACTCCCACTTTCACTTTCCCAATTCGGTCAGTTGTCCGGGTTGGGAAGAAGTCTTTGATATTACCAGCATTAGTAATAAGGAAACCTTGAAATTAGAGAACTGGAGGTTGTCCGAGAAAAGGTCTTTCTCAGACCATAGCTGGATACTCTTCAATGTTAACCTTACGCGTGGTAGTTCCGAACCCTATAGAAACTGCAAAAGTGCAAACTGGACGACCTTCCAAAATGTACTAAGACAGAAATTATCAGCCATGAATGACTCGGATTCAGACATAGAATCCATTACAGAACTTGAAGAGCAAACTGACAAGTTCACAAGGGCTATATTGGTATCCTTCAAAGTTTCTTGTCCTATTAAGCGCAGCAAAATAATTCCCAGTGTGGTGGAATGACAACCTATCCAACTTAAGAAGGAAGACTAGAGAAGCTTTCAACGTCTGTTACAGACTGAACAAGTGGCAACTCTACAAGGACCTCCTTAACGACTATAAAAATACGGTCAGCCAAAACCCAGTCTTGGCAGGAATACTGTGAAACTATTCCAAATAGAAAGGACTCGGCCAGACTAAGCCAGGTAGTCTGGCCGAGACAGGTAGTCTCAGGCTTGGCTATATTCCGCAGTCGTGGAGAAGGGCCAAAGTAGTATTTATGCCGAAAGCAGGAAGGAGAGGACACGAGACGGCAAAAGATTCAGGCCGATTAGTCTCTCTTCCTTTATGCTGAAAACATTGGAACGCATACTCGAAGCTGAACTAAGGAAAACATTGGAGAGCAGTCCACTATGTAAGTCCCAACATGCCTACTGCAAAGGTAAGTCAACCGAGACCCCGCTAAGTGAAGTGGTGCGTAACGTCGGAAAATCATTGCAATACAAAGAATATACCTTAGCCACTTTTTTAGACATAGAAGGTCCCTTAAAAACATACAAGTCAGCGCTATTCAGGAGTCTCTGAGCGAACTAGGAGTTTGCCCAACTCTATGTAAATGGATAGATAATATGCTACTTTCTGGGGAAATCCAGGCAGATCTTGGTAACAGCTATATTACCAGATTTTCTAAAAGAGGTACGCCGCAGGGGGGCGTGTTGTCCCCCCTGCTATGGCTAATAGCGATGAATAGGGTTCTCAAATAACTTGAGGTGGAGGGAATTATTACGATAGCATATGCGGATGACCTAGTGATATTGGTCTTAGGCAAACATCTTGACACAATAAGCGAAATTATGGAGAGAGCTCTTAAAATAGTAAGCAGTTGGGCCGCAGACTGTGGTCTTAATGTTAATCTGAAGAAAACGGAATTAATGCTGTTTACAAAAAAAACTAAAATACCTGTGTTCAACCGTCCTAAGTTGGACGGTGTAACACTTAACTTATCCTCCAATGTGCGGTATCTCGGTGTAATGCTTCACCCGAAGCTAAACTGGAGACTTAACACGGAAGATAGAGTAAAAAAAGCCTGTATAGCTCTGTACTCATGCAAAAAAATGTTAGGAAAAAATGGGGCCGGAAGCCTGGTATGGTTCTATGGTTGTATACTGCTGTTGTACGACCCATCCTCACCTACGGATCACTGGTGTGGTGGCCTGCCATTGAAAAACAATACATTCGTTCCATGTTATCCAGAGTACAAAGAAGCGCTTGTTTAAGCATCACTGGCGCATTGAGAACGACATCTAGCGCTGCCTTAGACACGCTTCTACACCTTTTGCTAGCAAAAGGTGTAAAAGCAACGTGTAGTGCGATCAGACTTAAGGAGAATGAGCACTGGCAAGTGGAACCTTACGGACACGGTAATGTTTTAGGCGCCACTGCTAGGTACCTGGGGACTACCATCACTGACTACACCATTGCTAGACTAGAGATTGACAAGAATTTTAAAGTCAAGATACCGTCAAGGAATGAATGGAATGGTAACAACCCCCTTACCAATATAGGCACAGTACTATACACAGACGGCTCCAAAATGTAGCAATAGTCTCAGATAGTCAAGCTGCTATCTTGGCTCTGAACTCAACCGTAATATCCTCAAAAATAGTTAAGCAATGTCACAGTAAACTCTTGGGCCGATTGAATAAAGAAAAGTAAATGCTTTTACTTGCAAGATTCAAGGAAATACTTTACTTTAAGTGAATAAAAAAATAAAAACTTACTTAAACTTGAAGTAATAGAAAAGACAAACAAGTATTTACTAATTGATTATATTCTTTCAGTATTTACTTAAAATTAAGTGAATAAAAAAATTTACTCGAATTTAAAAGCAAATGCTATAATATTTTTAAGTGTAGTTAATAGCAGTTTAAATTTTTTTTTCCTTTAAAAATCTATAAATCAATATAAACCTTCAAAATATGGCAGCATTTATAAATATTAAAAGTAAAAAAATATGAAAAAAGTACAGTTTCAACCACTAACAACTATAAGGATCTACATCGATTTACGGAAGAAAATGTTGAACAAATTGCACATCATTTTCTTGGTGAAAACAATGAAAGACGTGGTGGCGCATTAACCTCCAAGAAAAGAATGGAAATTTTCTTAAGATATATAAACGATCCAGGCTTTCAAATTGGTGTTGGAGAAGAAAATCGTGTTCATAGAACTACTGTGTGCTAGACAGTTAGCTTCGTAATGTTAAAAATAGTGGAAAAATCACATATTTGGATAAAATTTCCTCAAACAAATACGGAAATTATAGCTGCAAAATCTAAATGGAACGAAAAATTTAAATTTCCATCAGCGATTTGTGCAATTGATTGTACGCATGTTCAGATATTGAAACCTCGACTTTTTGGAGATGAATACATAAACAGAAAAGGATTTGCATCTATTAATGTTCAAGCTACTTGCGACTCAAATTACGTTTTCACCAGTGTTGATGTCCGTTGGCCTGGTTCTGTTCATGATAGTAGAATTTTGAAAAATTCTTAATTATTTGATTTTATGTGTAATAATAACACTTCTTCTATTATTCTTGGTGATAGCGGTTATGGATTGTATCCCTGCCTGATGACGCCATTTAAAAATCCAATCACAGAGCAAGAAATATATTTCAATAGAATTCTCACACGTGAACGTGTTGTGATTGAAGCAGCATTCGGACAACTGAAACGACGTTTCCCATTTATTGGTTACAAAGTAAGAGTATTACTAGACAAAATACCAAAATTTATTCTATGCTGCTTCATACTACATAATGTGGCCAAAACATTAAATGATCCAGACGATTTTTCTAACACGGAAGAGAGAGATAATATTTTAATTAGGGCAGAGCTAAAAGAAAAAGAAATGATATTGCTAATTTATTGTTTAACAATAGAGAAAATTAATTGTTATTTTATTGAAAATCATTTTCAATAAATAAATACATTGAAAATAATTTTTTAGTCCTTTCCATTTGGAGAGTTCGGTTTGTTAATTTTGTTCAATTTAATTTTTATTTCTTCAGTTTGAAGCTTGATTAATTCTAGCTGCTTTATTAAAACTAATCTCTGGAGCTCTGCTAAAGACAGATCTTTAGTTTCAGTACTCTCATTTGACGTTTTTGCAGGTGTATGAAAATTTGGTTTTCGTGAATTTCGTACTGGATGAAGTTTTATGAGATTGGTTGATAATTTTTTTGGTGTATTTATTTGAACTGTCGAGAATGTTGGGCTCTTGTCATCTTAATTAGTAACGAATCCACCTACGATTGATCCTTTCACTTGATGGAAAACCGGATTGTTATCTTCATTCAAAATATCAAAAAATTGTTGCTCCCAAGCTTTAAGAGCAATTTTTTTGTTTCCG
The DNA here is from genome assembly GCA_949752835.1 of Empis stercorea. Lineage (NCBI taxonomy): Eukaryota > Metazoa > Arthropoda > Insecta > Diptera > Empididae > Empis > Empis stercorea. The sequence continues at coordinate 29,480,354 of OX457087.1, read as the reverse complement.
GTTTGTTTAATGTCACTTTTCTTTTTAACTTGAGTTTTCATATTATTTACTTTTTTCTTCAATTGAACTACAGTTGTCGCTTTTCCAAATACTTGCTCATATCTATTTACGATGGTTTTGTAAGCATTATCCTTTTTCTTTTTGATCTCCGGCTGTTGACTTTTATTCAGTATTATTTTATTTTCTTCTATTAATTTCAAAAACTAGGTATTTTGGTCAGATTCATCTTGAACGTTGTCGTTTCCATCAATATCGCTTGAATCATTTAGTGTTTTTTCATTTGACTGCATACCGGTAACTATTTTAGGAGTGTACTAATAAAATTATAATAATTTAAATAGTTTAATTTAAATTATTAATAATTTTAAATGAATTTAATTTTTTATTATGTTATATATACACATAAATAATATTAAAACTATTTTGTGTTTGAATTTTGTGTTTTGTGTCATATGTCATTCCCAAAATATTTATTACGTATTCATCGTAGGTGAACACTAGCAAATACTGAAAATTATTAGACAATACTTGATAGTACAAGAAAAATTTTATTCACTTAAAATCAAGCATTTACTTATAGCATTTCTTTATGCTTTAAGTAAATGCTTTTACTTGTACTTTTTTCTTTCAGCATTTACTTGAATTTTATTCACTCGGCCCCTTATATCTAGGAAGTAAGCTCAACATTACACTAGTCTGGGTTCCCGGTCATAGGAACATTCAGGGTAATGACGGGCCGACGAATTGGCCAGACAAGGCTCAAGTTTGCACCAGACCTTGGCAGAACAGGTACAGCTACCAATGAATACGGTCAAAAGAGACATTTACTTACACTTGCTTTCCTTAGCCAACTCAAGATGGGTTGGTCTAAACCCATGTAGCACGGCTAAAAGTACCTGGCCGTCGTACAGTAGAAATAGATCAGAACAGCTGGTAAAACTACCTCGGAAGGTGATGTCCAGAACGGTAGCTGTGCTCACGGGTCACTGACCGATTGGCGTGCACGCCTCCAGCCTCACTATCCCTTTTAACCCCTCATGACGCAGTTGTAAGGTACCAAATGTAGAAGAAACAATAACCCACTTTATTTGCGAGTACCTAGCGCTGGCCAGGGCCAGGCTCCGCTCACTCGGAAAGCCTTCTTTCAATGCGTTAACCGATATAGCCAAAATAAACCCTCGGGATATGGTACATTTCTTGAACAACACGAGATGGTTCTATAAACGTACCCTACTTGCCTTTCTAAACAACCTACTGGTCGCGAGAGTGAGTGGTATTAAAACGGCGTTCTTACGCTAATTGTAGTCATTGACCAGGGGTCGGTGACTAGCCACTTAAACCAACCAACCAACCAACCAACCATAAAATCTGCAGATATATTTTTATTTTTATTGTTACTGATGTTTTGAAAATATATTTCTCTTATAAAAGGTTTAATTTTACGCGCTACCTTTTCATGGCACTTTGGCGGCATAATAACATAGGAAAACGTAGGGTTATTTTTGGACGAAAGCGGCAGAGGTTGGGAAAAGAATTTTAAAATGAAAAACGGCACTCCAACAAGTTCCTGTCTTCAAAACGCAAAGGTGGTACGTTATTATGTCGCCAAAGCGGGCGAAAACTGAGCCGGATCTTTTAGGATCCAGGTTCCTACTGTATGGATTTTTTAATGTAAATTGAATTACTTTTAAATAAGTTATGCATATACTATTACCAATTTCTTTTCAGTATACACTTTATTTATTAAAAAAATTTATAATTATATCTCCAATTTCTAGAATGTGTAGTAAAAATCCACAATTTTTTTAACTACACATTTATACTACACATTCTATGTAATAATAACACTTCTTCTATTATTCTTGGTGATAGCGGTTATGGATTGTATCCCTGCCTGATGACGCCATTTAAAAATCCAATCACAGAGCAAGAAATATATTTCAATAGAATTCTCACACGTGAACGTGTTGTGATTGAAGCAGCATTCGGACAACTGAAACGACGTTTCCCATTTATTGGTTACAAAGTAAGAGTATTACTAGACAAAATACCAAAATTTATTCTATGCTGCTTCATACTACATAATGTGGCCAAAACATTAAATGATCCAGACGATTTTTCTAACACGGAAGAGAGAGATAATATTTTAATTAGGGCAGAGCTAAAAGAAAAAGAAATGATATTGCTAATTTATTGTTTAACAATAGAGAAAATTAATTGTTATTTTATTGAAAATCATTTTCAATAAATAAATACATTGAAAATAATTTTTTAGTCCTTTCCATTTGGAGAGTTCGGTTTGTTAATTTTGTTCAATTTAATTTTTATTTCTTCAGTTTGAAGCTTGATTAATTCTAGCTGCTTTATTAAAACTAATCTCTGGAGCTCTGCTAAAGACAGATCTTTAGTTTCAGTACTCTCATTTGACGTTTTTGCAGGTGTATGAAAATTTGGTTTTCGTGAATTTCGTACTGGATGAAGTTTTATGAGATTGGTTGATAATTTTTTTGGTGTATTTATTTGAACTGTCGAGAATGTTGGGCTCTTGTCATCTTAATTAGTAACGAATCCACCTACGATTGATCCTTTCACTTGATGGAAAACCGGATTGTTATCTTCATTCAAAATATCAAAAAATTGTTGCTCCCAAGCTTTAAGAGCAATTTTTTTGTTTCCGGTTTGTTTAATGTCACTTTTCTTTTTAACTTGAGTTTTCATATTATTTACTTTTTTCTTCAATTGAACTACAGTTGTCGCTTTTCCAAATACTTGCTCATATCTATTTACGATGGTTTTGTAAGCATTATCCTTTTTCTTTTTGATCTCCGGCTGTTGACTTTTATTCAGTATTATTTTATTTTCTTCTATTAATTTCAAAAACTAGGTATTTTGGTCAGATTCATCTTGAACGTTGTCGTTTCCATCAATATCGCTTGAATCATTTAGTGTTTTTTCATTTGACTGCATACCGGTAACTATTTTAGGAGTGTACTAATAAAATTATAATAATTTAAATAGTTTAATTTAAATTATTAATAATTTTAAATGAATTTAATTTTTTATTATGTTATATATACACATAAATAATATTAAAACTATTTTGTGTTTGAATTTTGTGTTTTGTGTCATATGTCATTCCCAAAATATTTATTACGTATTCATCGTAGGTGAACACTAGCAAATACTGAAAATTATTAGACAATACTTGATAGTACAAGAAAAATTTTATTCACTTAAAATCAAGCATTTACTTATAGCATTTCTTTATGCTTTAAGTAAATGCTTTTACTTGTACTTTTTTCTTTCAGCATTTACTTGAATTTTATTCACTCGGCCCCTTATATCTAGGAAGTAAGCTCAACATTACACTAGTCTGGGTTCCCGGTCATAGGAACATTCAGGGTAATGACGGGCCGACGAATTGGCCAGACAAGGCTCAAGTTTGCACCAGACCTTGGCAGAACAGGTACAGCTACCAATGAATACGGTCAAAAGAGACATTTACTTACACTTGCTTTCCTTAGCCAACTCAAGATGGGTTGGTCTAAACCCATGTAGCACGGCTAAAAGTACCTGGCCGTCGTACAGTAGAAATAGATCAGAACAGCTGGTAAAACTACCTCGGAAGGTGATGTCCAGAACGGTAGCTGTGCTCACGGGTCACTGACCGATTGGCGTGCACGCCTCCAGCCTCACTATCCCTTTTAACCCCTCATGACGCAGTTGTAAGGTACCAAATGTAGAAGAAACAATAACCCACTTTATTTGCGAGTACCTAGCGCTGGCCAGGGCCAGGCTCCGCTCACTCGGAAAGCCTTCTTTCAATGCGTTAACCGATATAGCCAAAATAAACCCTCGGGATATGGTACATTTCTTGAACAACACGAGATGGTTCTATAAACGTACCCTACTTGCCTTTCTAAACAACCTACTGGTCGCGAGAGTGAGTGGTATTAAAACGGCGTTCTTACGCTAATTGTAGTCATTGACCAGGGGTCGGTGACTAGCCACTTAAACCAACCAACCAACCAACCAACCATAAAATCTGCAGATATATTTTTATTTTTATTGTTACTGATGTTTTGAAAATATATTTCTCTTATAAAAGGTTTAATTTTACGCGCTACCTTTTCATGGCACTTTGGCGGCATAATAACATAGGAAAACGTAGGGTTATTTTTGGACGAAAGCGGCAGAGGTTGGGAAAAGAATTTTAAAATGAAAAACGGCACTCCAACAAGTTCCTGTCTTCAAAACGCAAAGGTGGTACGTTATTATGTCGCCAAAGCGGGCGAAAACTGAGCCGGATCTTTTAGGATCCAGGTTCCTACTGTATGGATTTTTTAATGTAAATTGAATTACTTTTAAATAAGTTATGCATATACTATTACCAATTTCTTTTCAGTATACACTTTATTTATTAAAAAAATTTATAATTATATCTCCAATTTCTAGAATGTGTAGTAAAAATCCACAATTTTTTTAACTACACATTTATACTACACATTCTAGAAATTGGAGATATAATTATAAATTTTTTAATAAATAAAGTGTATACTGAAAAGAAATTGGTAATAGTATATGCATAACTTATTTAAAAGTAATTCAATTTACATTAAAAAATCCATACAGTAGGAACCTGGATCCTAAAAGATCCGGCTCAGTTTTCGCCCGCTTTGGCGACATAATAACGTACCACCTTTGCGTTTTGAAGACAGGAACTTGTTGAAGTGCCGTTTTTCATTTTAAAATTCTTTTCCCAACCTCTGCCGCTTTCGTCCAAAAAAACCCTACGTTTTCCTATGTTATTATGCCGCCAAAGTGCCATGAAAAGGTGGCGCGTAAAATTAAACCTTTTATAAGAGAAATATATTTTCAAAACATCAGTAACAATAAAAATAAAAATATATCTGCAGATTTTATGGTTGGTTGGTTTAAGTGGCTAGTCACCGACCCCTAGTCAATGAATACAATTAGCGTAAGAACGCCGTTTTAATACCACTCACTCTCGCGACCAGTAGGTTGTTTAGAAAGGCAAGTAGGGTACGTTTATAGAACCATCTTGTGTTGTTCAAGAAATGTACCACATCCCGAGGGTTTATTTTGGCTATATCGCTTAACGCATTGAAAGGCTTTCCGAGTGAGCGGAGCCTGGCCCTGGCCAGCGCTGGGTACTCACAAATAAAATTTCTAGAATGTGTAGTAAAAATCTACAATTTTTTCTACATCGTGGAAGGTGACAGAAAATATATAACTGAAAAGAAATTGGTATTAAATTCATATTTTAGCAATGCCTAAATGTGTTTCTATATCATGTCTGTCATAGTCGTCCATAGTTCCAAATACCCATTTCAGAACAGTCTCTCCTAAATTTATTAATCCTCTCTTATATCTATGTGGAACTATTGTTTTGATCTGATTTTTAATATTTAATATTTTTTTATCTGATTTTTAATATTTAATATTTGGTGAATTGCGATGTCTTTATTAATACCAGGTTCGAGTGTGTTTATAATTTCTTCTAATTTATCAATTACTATTAATATTTCCTTTGGATAAATTATATGTAGAATAATATCAAAATTATTAACAATTTCAACTTCATCCATCTGAATTTTAGTATAAGCTGATTCTGAATTTGTTTTCTCAATTGTCAGCATTTGTTGGCTGAGGGGAATCATTAGAATTATGATTCCTATTGTTATCATTACGTGAAAATTTACAACACCTTTTAATATTTGTTTCATGAATTCCGTGAAGCTTATTGATTCGAAATTTGGGTACTTCTTTATGCCTAACCGCTTTATAGTTTTTGATGAATCCCTCTTCCCTTTTTTCATTATAGTTTTCTCTATTTTCATTTAGTTTATTTATAACCCGGGCTTTTATAATTTCTAATCTTTCGCGAATAGTTTTATGATCTACTTTAAAGTTCTGAACTTCTATTGGAGTTGTTTTAATAGTTGAATAAAATGAATTATTATAACAACTAACTGCTTTAAGCATTTGCATTTTAATTGGTAACTTTTCATCAAGATTAAGTGTTCTAATTCGTTCTGTTATTGTATTATGGAAGCTTTCGATATCAGAATTACCTGTGTGACTGTTTGGCTTTGTAGTAAGGTATTCAATATTTTCGTTAGAAAGAAATTCTCTAATATTTTTTTGTGTTAAATTCATTATCAAAAACAATTTTTTTTATTTTTCCTTTTATTGCTAAAAACTGCCTAACTTTTTCAGTTATTGTGTGATTGTTATGATCTTCTAAATAAAATTTGATTACATGTTTGGAAAATTTGTCCATGAAATTTATAAAAGAATGTTTGCTATAACGTAAGTATCGACATGAATTACTTCATTTATGGTCGATGGAGTTTCTGTTAAATAAAATGTTTTTCTAATTAGGATCCTATCATATTTACCTGCTGCACAAATGTCACAATTATTTATTATTTTATGAACAGTTATTTTTAATACTGGACTATAAACCCTATTTTTAATACCTTCATAAGTTGCTATTATTCCTGAATGTCCTAGTTAATTTTTATGATACAGTGATATTTTAATTTTTTAATTTTTTCTTCATCTTCAATATCTGTTGCTAAATCACTACATTTCACAAATGTTATACTATCATTTCTTGGATAAAGCTTAATGATAATATTTTGTAGCTTATGGTATTCATGTTCATTTGCTTCAGAATAAATTCATACGTTCCCTTTTAAAATATACCTTCGTAGTATCTCGTTAACATTTTCATTTTCTATATCCTGTAAATCGACAAAAATTCTTCTATTTTTAAAAATACTTTCAAACTCTTTTTCTTTGGATACTTTTAATATTATTTGGTTTTTAAACCTATTAACGATTGTTTGTAATATTGGTATATGATTTTCGAAATTCTCTTCTTGAGAATGAGCAGTTTCATTTATTAATGATTCGTTTAAGACATTTAATTCTTTATTCTTATCATTGTTATCGCAAAAATGTCGTTTAAATCTAAACTCAAATTTTCAGTTTCTAAAACGTTTTTATCTACTTAATACATTAATCTCATTTGTCTCCGAATTTATTCTGCTTAAAAAGTCTGCAATTTTATTATCTTTTCCTTTTATATAATCAATTTTCATATTATATTCGCCCAGAGATATTAACCATCTTTGTAACTTTGGACTAATATCTTTCCCAGCGTATTTTGTTTGTAGCCATTTAATTGGTTGGTGGTCGGTTTGTAAATCAAACTCTTTCCCGAATAAGGATGGTCTAAAATACTTTGTTCCCCATACAATACCTAGCAGTTGTTTCTCTATTGTCGAGTAATTTTTTTCATGTTCGTTTAAAGTTCTGGACGCAAAGCAAATTGGATGTCCAACCTGTGTTAGGACTGCTCCTATTGCAAAATTGCTTGCATCTGTCACTAATTTAAATTTTTTATTAAAATCTGGATATTTTAAAATTGGATGATTGGTTATAATATCTTTTAATTTTTCAAAAGCGCTAATATAATTAGGATCATTTTTATTTACAATCATTCCTTTCTTTAAATATTTATTCATTGGATAAGCTACTTTAGCAAAATCCTTAATTTTCTGTAATATCCACTCATACCGATAAATTGTTTTATTTGTTTTGAATTATTTGGGAGTCCTGAACTCCTGAATTATTTTTATTTTATTGGGATTGGGTTTGATTCCTTCTGGTGTTAGAATATGTCCCAAAAATTCTGTTTTTTTAAATAGAAATTACATTTATTAATTTTAATTTTTAGACCAGCTTTTCTAAGTCTATCAAATACCATTTTTATGCTAATAATGTGTTCTTCTAAAGATGTAATGAAAATTAATATATCGTCAAGATAAACTACACATATTTTGTTAATGAGGTCTCTTAATATAGAGTTCATTAATCTCTGAAATGTTGAAGGGCGTTTTTCAACCCAAATGGCATCCTTAAATATTCATAATGACCAAAAGGTGTCGAGAAAGCTGTATTCTTTCTATCTTCTGGTTTTAATAATATTTGGTGGAATCCTTTTGCCAACTCTATTGTAGTAAAATATTGTGCTTTTCCTAATTTGTCAAGAATACTTTCAATATTTGGGATTGGATATTTATCGCTAATTGCCACTTCATTCAGTTTCCTGTAATCAGTAACTAAACGCCATTTTTGTTCACCCGAATTATCTTTCTTTTTTGGAACAATCCATAAAGGACTGTTATATGGAGAATTGCTGTTTTATTATATTTTGGTCTAACATTTCTTTGATTTGTTTTTCGATTTCCTGTTCATGAATACGAGGATAACGATAAATTTTAGAATAAATAGCATTATTTGTTGTTGTAAGTATTTCGTGTTGTATTTCACAAGTTGACGTTTGTGTTGTATTTCACAAGTTGACGTTTGTTTTAATATTACTTGTTTCAAAATTTGTTTTTCATTTTATGGATATCAAGTTCTTCTGTGAGTGTTGTGGGGTGTGCACGCAAACAGAAATTGCGCATAAAAAAGAATATAAAAAACAAAAAAACTATTGTAGTATATTTTGTATTTGGTTTACATTAATTATGAGTATTCTAAATTCAGAACTTAATTTTGATCATCAAGAATTTAAAAACAACAACTATCCTTTTAATAATTCTTACATCAACAATAATAATTGTGAAAGTGTTTTTCATTCTAACCATAATTTATTTAACAATATATTTATTATTCAGCAAAATATTAGAAGCCTTACGGAAAATTTTGATTTGTTTGTGTCCCATTTAGAAGCTTTTGCAAATAAACCACATTTAATATTTTTATCTGAAATATGGATTTATGATCGCGAAAAAAATTATTACAATATACCCGGGTATAATTAGTAGTATAGATATGTATGTTCTGGCTCACTATTTTCCATACAAAATACACATTTTTTGAAAATTTAAAATTCTCAGTTGAGCCAGAAAATCCATATACTTTTCTGTAGAGTAGCTATGGGAGTTCTGGGTCAATTTTACGTGTATTTTTAAGGGGCGGTCTAGAAGTACTTTTCCGCCATCTTGGATTTTTTGTAAACCATTAAAATGATCAATCTTTCGCATGCACACAAAGGTTTAACCCTCTCTCTGACTCTCACACTCACACACACACACACACACACACACACACACACACACACACACACACACACACACACACACACACACACACACACACACACACACACACACACACACACACACACACACACACACACACACACACACACACACACACACACACACACACACACACACACACACACACACACACACACACACACACACACACACACACACACACACACACACACACACACACACACACACACACACACACACACACACACACACACACACACACACACACACACACACACACACACACACACACACACACACACACACACACACACACACACACACACACACACACACACACACACACACACACACACACACACACACACACACACACACACACACACACACACACACACACACACACACACACACACACACACACACACACACACACACACACACACACACACACACACACACACACACACACACACACACACACACACACACACACACACACACACACACACACACACACACACACACACACACACACACACACACACACACACACACACACACACACACACACACACACACACACACACACACACACACACACACACACACACACACACACACACACACACACACACACACACACACACACACACACACACACACACACACACACACACACACACACACACACACACACACACACACACACACACACACACACACACACACACACACACACACACACACACACACACACACACACACACACACACACACACACACACACACACACACACACACACACACACACACACACACACACACACACACACACACACACACACACACACACACACACACACACACACACACACACACACACACACACACACACACACACACACACACACACACACACACACACACACACACACACACACACACACACACACACACACACACACACACACACACACACACACACACACACACACACACACACACACACACACACACACACACACACACACACACACACACACACACACACACACACACACACACACACACACACACACACACACACACACACACACACACACACACACACACACACACACACACACACACACACACACACACACACACACACACACACACACACACACACACACACACACACACACACACACACACACACACACACACACACACACACACACACACACACACACACACACACACACACACACACACACACACACACACACACACACACACACACACACACACACACACACACACACACACACACACACACACACACACACACACACACACACACACACACACACACACACACACACACACACACACACACACACACACACACACACACACACACACACACACACACACACACACACACACACACACACACACACACACACACACACACACACACACACACACACACACACACACACACACACACACACACACACACACACACACACACACACACACACACACACACACACACACACACACACACACACACACACACACACACACACACACACACACACACACACACACACACACACACACACACACACACACACACACACACACACACACACACACACACACACACACACACACACACACACACACACACTTTTTAACAGAAGCCATAACAGGGGGGACAACACCCCACCTTGAGGTGTGCCCCTGATAACTCCTCTAGCAATTCGGAAGTTACCAAAATCCGCTTGGATTTCCCTTGTTTTCAGCATAGTAGCTATCCACCTGCTGAGAGCTGATTCAACTCCTAAATCATTCAGGGACTCTAGGATAGCTTCATTCGTTATATTGTTAAAGGCACCTTCTATGTCTAAAAAGGTGGCCATTATATATTCCCTCTCTAATGGCTTTTTTGTATTCACGGAGACGGTCCTTATAGAGTCGCCACGTGCCTAGCCTATAGCAGACATTGTAGGCATCCCTAGTCACCTTCCGTAGCTGCGTAAGGCTGTCGTCCTACCACGGTGGAAACGACTTTCTACTACGTTTAATTGGACACGCTACTTTAAGGGAAACCTCCATGGCCTTCGTAAACTTGTCCGTGGATATTTCAAGGTCATTAACGGATCTCAAATCGCTACCTATGACTGGGAGCTTTTGTTTCAGAATCTATCTAAACTTAGACCAATCAGTGTTTTTGGGGTTTCTATGGGGCTTGGGTTTTCCTGACTCAAGATTAACACTGAAGAGTATCCAGCCATGGTCAGAAAATGATTTTTTCTCGGATACCCTCCAGTTCTCTACTTTCAGGGATTCGTTATTGCTACCTACGGTAATATCGATCACATCTTCCCACCCGGGGAATGTGTCCGAGCTCGGAAAAGTGAATGTTGGTGTGCAACCTCTGTTGCATACTGATAAGTTTGTATTTAAAATAAAATCAAAAAGTGACTCACCTCTTTCGTTAATTTCAGAGCTAGCCCACAGGGCATGTCTGGCATTTGTGTCGCATCCAACTAATAAGTTTTTTCCTGTGGCTAGGATAAGTTCTACAAGTTTAGTTGACGGGGCTGGTTCATCATGAGGCAGATACACCGAACTGATGTATATCTCCTTGCCGTCATTTTGTTCCACCTTTACCACGGTAATATCCTCAAAACTAAAATTAGAACAAAGGTGTGTATTTATATGTTTCTTAACCAAAATACACGTCCTTGGCTTACCTTGCTCTATATCTACAGGCTTGTAGAATAGGCTATAGTCTCTGTGATTAAGACCTCTTATTCTGGAGGAATTAATCCAGGGTTCTTGGATTAAGGCAATGTCGATGTCTTCCACCCTTAGGAAGATCATCAGGTTGTCCGAGGCGCATCTCGAGTGCTTGAGATTAACCTACCTTCATCGCCTGCTATTAGTGCTTCTGCTCCTGTCTCTCTGGCCAGAGACATCTCCTCGAGCAGGTCGCTTGCCTCATCCATCTCGTCAAGCTCATCTCTATCCGCTTGGAAAATTTTGAGCTTGGCGTGACGGATGCCGAATCTTAGTTTGTACTCTCGCTTTTCCTGGGGCACCAGGCTTTCCTTGTATATTAAGAGGAGGAAGGACACACTGTTTTTCTGCAGCTCCGTCGTGTCCTTCTCCTTTTTTATGACAGCCCAGTTGTCCATCGGGACATCTCCATCGGGACATCTGGGTTGTGTAGCTTTAAGCACTTCAAGAGTTTCTCCTCAATATCCATCCTGGGCAACCAAATGCGCGCTCTAGGTCTCCTAGGAATCTCCTTAGCTGGGATTAGGCCAATCTTGGCCTCCTCCCAGGTGTCACTAATTCTAGCGACACTGCTGCTTAGGAAATCCAGGGAAAACTGATCTTCGCACTTGATTGCCCGGTAGCCCCTGACCACCTCGGACGAGTCAAAGCAAGGGAGAATCCCTGAAGTGCTCTCCAGAATATGGTTAATGACTATCGCTGACAGTTCCGCTTCTATTTTCACCCATAGCTCGGGTGAAACTTTCAAATTGCTGGCTTTTTCGTCAATGGCCCTTATTGTGAATGTCGAGGCGAGAGTCGATTCTGTACTAAAATCGTCTCATGTGATTATGAATGGCGTTTTTAATAGATCAGCCCAATCCATCCAGGGGTGCTAGAGAAAATCCCAGATGAAAATATGACCATTCATCATTTCATCCAGACCACTAACTTGAATGTGTTTACCAAATATCAGCCCAAGTTAACTGCTTAATTGAAAATAAAGCACACATTTCGTTGTCTGTCGCGAACAAAAATGTAATCGCCATAAAATATCAATTTTATCGACAATTGTCTATTAAAATCGCCATACATAATCACATACGACCCACAATTAGTCTAAAATGTAATATAATTTGAAATGGGATATGGCAATACTTTTTAGACGAGGCGATATAATTAGACAATACAAAATAAAAATCGACACGACCAGACTATCGACTATCGACAGCAAATAAAATCGCCACTCACAATAAGGGGGAATGATTGCGACACGACCAGACTATCGACTATCGACAGCAAATAAAATCGCCACTCACAATAAGGGGGAATGATTGCGACATTTAAGTGACATCTAACTATGTCACTTAACTTCTTCGCAGACATCTTTGGTTTGTCGCTGGTCTCCGTCTTGGCGACCTTGGTTCTTTGTGCGCCTACCCCGGACTCATCTTGAGACCTGTTACTCTTGGTAGGTCGCACCTCAGGATCTGCGATTTGAGCTTCAAATCTCTGCACGATCCCGGCATATTTTACCTTGTCTTCGACATCCTTCTCATGCGCTGAAGGGAAAAGCTTCATTTCGAGCGATCTTGTTCAAAATGAATTTCGCATTAGAATACTCACGCTTGAGAAGAGCGCCGGCGCTTTTTTGTTTTTTCACAGTACCGGGCTTGGTACTTGTTTGACTTGGATGTAAGGTAGTACTATGGCTGGTACTTGCAATACATCCAGGCTTAATATTGATTGGCGTACTATGGCTGGTACTGGTTTCGGTATCTTTAACAGGAGTACTGAAACTGGTACTGCTGCTTGCTCCATCTATAACAGTCTCCTGGCTGGAGACTAAAAGCTCATCCTCCGAGGATGAACCGATGTTTGTTGTTGTTTTTGTTTGTTTTTGTTTTATTAAATTTTTCTTCATATTTTGGTCCACGAGTATGAACGGAACTGTTAGTCCATCATGGCAGAGCCGACATACCATGATAAGGCACTTATACAACCGACCTTGCCTGGGCATCGGAGGGAGCTCGTTAGCGACTGGTTTTACCCCCAGCCTTTCAGTCCTCGGCACGGCGCTCACACCACCACTGACATTAGGTCGCACACTGCATATTCGATCTGTGTCCATGTTTAATATGTACACAATTCCAGGGGCCACCACGAGGAGATAATGTAGGCACTTGGCTAGGAACTTCTATAGTTGCAACATTTATACCCTAGGATACAAATGCCTACCCTGTAGAATCCCCACCCCGACCCCCATGTATATATGTAGTATATATGTAGTAAAATCTCTCATCTTTAACAACTACTGTCTTTCTGATCGATGCATATGTATGTATATATTAAAGAGATTTATAATTCAAGAGAATTGCATATATGTAAAAACAACATGAACATGGATTTCAAAAAAACTGTAATTTCACAATTTTACGTAATATGTTAAATCTAAAAATTAACTTTAGAACATGGATTTCAAAAAAACTGTAATTTCACAATTTTACGTAATATGTTAAATCTAAAAATTAACTTTACCATGAATTTATTTATCTCCTGAGTTTTTAACTTTTCTTTACAATCTTTTCCTAAATTGCTAAAAATGTAAATATATACCTACACATATATATATCTAGCATATTAATATACCTAAAAATCAAGTTCAAGTATTTATTTATTTTAATATAGTGGCAACAAGTAAAAGTAGCTTATGTCGACATGAAGAAAAATTAATATTTTCCATTTTTTTCTATTGCTTCAAACTTTTTTCGTCATGAAGTTAGTAGGCTTTATGCATTTTCGATTTTATTCAAATAATATATTTCATCTTAAATAATTTTTAAATAGTGATCCACTTGCAATATTAGCTTATATTAACATAATATCTTATGTCTAGATAAGGTCAAAAAAATAAGTCGTAGTATTATCTTAAGTCAAAAATCTGTATGACATAAGTGTAGAGAAAATGAATAATAATATTTTTTTTAAAACTTAATTTAATGTTGTTTTTTAAATTTAAATTTAAAAAACAACAACTTAAATTTATCTTACTTAAGTCTACATAAGTCCCTACTCTATTTTAATTATTCTAAATATAAATATTTTTTTTTTTGTAAAATAGCTTAAGTCTTTTAAACACTTTTATCTTAGTTATAACTATGTTTTAAGGTTTTCCATACCTTTGCTCATGTATATTCAAAAAATTCATATTTTAGTCATGAATTTAGTTTATGGATTCATTTGTTATCATATATTTAATTATAAATAATTTAATTTAATTTTACGATTTTTAATACTAAGGAAATCTATAGTTTATATAAGTTTACATATATAAAGTTTTTTTACTCATTCTCAAAAATGAAAAAGCTGCATCTTATTATATTATATAAATGATAAATATCATTGGGGGAGGGAAAACTTAATAGCAAATATTGAAACTTTAAACTGTAGCTACACATTAACCATTCTTATTCGTAGCATTAACCGCTTGCCACCTAAGTTTTATTATTATATAAATACAATTACAATCCATATTTTTATAATCGGATAATATAATTTTTCAAATGAAATATGGTATTGTAAGTACATATATATTATTTAAACAAAAAGATAAATATTTAAGAATATATCTAATTTGAAAACTTCCAAAATTTAGTTTATTTACTTCTTGAATCAAAATTGAAAAAATGAATGCAAAAAATTTAAAAATATATTTTGAAAAATAAATTTTGTAAAATTCTTAGTTTATTCAGTTTGATTTTTTAAAAACAAAAAACTATATGTGCACGTATGTATATTTATTGCAGCATATTTGTTTACTTAACCAAATAATAAATTTATTTGATTCGAAAACTGATTTATTTTTAAAAATAATTTTGTTAACAAATGAATATTAAAAGGCGTTTATTATAATAATTGCAATATCAGTCATTGGTTTGCATAACCTAGTAAACAGATTATATTTTGCTCTTGAATATTTTTTTTTTGTAGTAAGAAATATAATACACAAAGAATCAATAATGTAATCGTAGTGCATTTATTCGCTAGCCGCTACGTAGTTTTCTTATTTGTAATAAATATTACCTAACGTATATAGATTTACAATATGAAAGAAACATAATATAGTTCGAATCCACACAAGACAAAAAAACAACAACATTTTTTTCACCTAAAATTGAAAATAAAACAAAATTAAAAATATAAATTTTTTAAATAATTTTTTATTTACTAATTTTATAAAATTTATTTCATTTCAAATGTTTATATAGAATTATTTTTATTTATGTATTTGTAAAGATATAAGCTTATTATATTATTTATATTTATCAATATCCATCCACTATGACTATACTATAATGACCGCTCGGTAAAGTTTCATAAGTATGTCTTATTATTTAAAAATAAAGATTTAATTAAAAAAATAATTAACTATATTTAAAAATATTGAAATAATTTAAGTTCCGTTGATTGAAAACTCCGTTTTAAAAATTTATTTTCAAATTATGTTAAGTGAATATAATGAGAAAATTTGGAAAAATGAAAATATTCTATATAATATCAAGTTTATCTACGTATGTATATAAATAATTATGTTATATATTTTACAAGTTTCATTTTAAAATCTTTTTCATTATTGAATCTCAGTGTATATCAGAGTTTTGAGATAACTTTATATGTATTGATAAAAATATAAAATTATTTTTAAATTTATAATAAGTCTGATTTATTTAACCATGAATTGTGACTTGCTGGAAAGCCAAGCCATTTCACAGAAACTTTATCATTTTTAATTTTTAAAATTTTTTCCACTAAATATACATCTTTATGTTTACCCTTTATTAATTCCTCTTCATAAAAACCTCCTGCAATGGGGTGACCTTGATAATCTTGTATTATATGTATATGTTGTAGGATTGGTAATTTGAATCTTTTGTATTTTAAAAATTTCAATCGTCCAATTGGGTGTGTAACCTTTCTCAAGAACATGTTTGAACTTGGTTATTCGAACTGAGTCACCAATTTTGAATTTCGTTGTTCCAGAAATTTTAATGTGATTATATACGGTTGAGAGCAATTCGAATTTTTTTTATTAATATTTAATGGTCGTCTTCGAATAGTTCTATGTACCGTACAATTGTAATCTTTTACGAGATTCTGTATTATATCGAACCATTTATAATTACCATTGAAGCTGAATTCTTTCCACATCTTTTCTTTTAATGCTCTATTAAAACGTTCAACAATTGAGGCTTTCAAGTAGCTAAATGTTGAGTAATGATTGATATTATATTTTGCCATCAAATTTTTAAAAATGTTATTATAGAATTCTTTACCATTGTCAGTTTGCAAATTTTTTGGATATCTTTTGGATTTTATAAAAATGGATTGTATTGCTGAGGCAACATTTTCTGCAGTTTTATTTTTTATTGCAATACAGCCCAAGCATATTTTGAAAAAGTATCAATCACAGTTAGTAGAAATCTAAATCCTTTATTTTGTTTGGCATATGCTCCCATTTCCACTAAATCAGCTTGCCAAAGATCATCAAATCCTCTAATGACAACTCTACGTCTTTTAAAATTTCTACGCGCTGGTTTATGAAGCTCTTCAACAACTTGTCTTTTACTCATGTTAAATACAAATGATACGTTTTATTTGTATAATGGGTTATTTATCTATTTCCAGACTAGTTAAATATTTAACATAATAACTCGCAAGTTAATATTAGCAATCAACATTATATCTTTATGAGTTTAAAATGATATAATGTTTTATTAACTTTTAAATGCAAGAGAAGTAATATTTATAATAATTTAACTTCTACAGTATATAAAAAACAGTCATGACTTGAAATGTATTATTTTTTGGAACACAAAGTTGAAGTCTATGGTACATAAATTTTTATTTTCATATTTTTATTTTATTTTTAAATATAAAATACTTGGGTTTTAATGGATTTATAATAAATATTAGTTTTTATAGAAATATGAATTTTTTATATAGCACTCCAATATCATATTTTACCCACGAGTTTAATATATAGATAAAATAGCGTAGATATTTAAATCAGGGCGGGACTAATTGGGTTGAATACAGATAAAATTCAGACGAGGCGACGTAGGATGTGCTCAGTGTGCAATTTAAATGAGGAAGAAGATGTGACTCACTTTGCAGGCTTTTAAAAATTATAAGACAAAAATACTTTAAAAATTATATATTGTAAGAAAACAAATTAGTTGCAATTTCAGAGTATTTGAGAAAGTTGTAAAAATAACCAGTCAAATAATTCAAGTTTAAGATATACAATAGTAGTAGATTAAGAGTGTAAAATTTTGAAATGCATTTATATGCAAATTTTATTCATTACGAATACGAAAATAAATAAGAAAACAAAAATTTTATATTTACTATTTTATAAGCGATATTGAGACGCCTCTAGAGTTCAATAAGCTTTTATGGTACAAAAAAATTTTATGCATAAATATTTTATTTTTTCCATAGAGTTCAATAAGCTTTTATAGTACACATGCATACATACATATATGAGTTTCTTAGTTTACACTTCTTACTTAGAGTAAAAGAGAGAATTTTACTATAACGAGAATTTTTTCAAAACTAATTGATCAAGTTTAGATACCTAAATTCAAGAAATTAAAATATTCTTTATAATATAAAGTTTTTTAACTATGAATAATCATGATATATAAATAAAATATATACATATGTAATTTTTAAAATCTTGTATCATTATTCATTATTATACAAAATAAAATTTATTTTAACATTAAAAACCAGTCAAATAATTCAAGTTCAAGACATAATTTAATAGTACTGTTAGAGTCTAAAAAATTCACTCAGCTTTTAAAATGCATAAATCGCAAAGAAGGTGAATTGGAAGACACTTTCAAAAAATTCGTTGAAAAGACGCGGAAAATATGAAAAATTGTCAATTATACTTACCAAAGCCGAAATATAGCCGTCGCAATTACAATATTTTATATACAGTTGTTGAGTAAATTTTTTTTACTTTTAATTATAATAATAAACATTTATACAAGAATACAACAAATATTAAAATTACTCATCTGAACAAATTAAATTGCTTATAAAATCTCTAAAGAGGTAAAGGAAATTGTAAGTGATCTAGGTAATTATGGAGAATGAAAAAATTAAAAAAACCTAATTTTTGAGGCAACTCAAATTATCTACAAACTACACTTACAAGTGCTTTACTACAATTGCAAGTGCTTTACTACAATTGCATTGAGGTGTTCATGCTTTGGTATATAAAAACGGGATTTAAAAATTATTATAAATAATCTTAGTTCATTATGTTTATTCATTCAATCAGTAATTATTGAGTGGGGAGTGTTGTGGAATAAATGTTTCCAAACATTTATCCCGCAACATAATCAAAAGTATATAATCAATATTATATGTACTTTTGATTATATATATATAAAAAAAAAAACCTATAATAAATTCTTATATACTAATTCATATAAATATTCTTTTATATTGGAAATGCTGAAAATGCATAAAAATCAATAAATAAAAAACAATTGATTTTTTACAGGTAGAATATTTATATAGGCCAAATTTAATATTAATATTAAAGAAAAAAAGTGCTAGTGTGGGCATTTTTCGGCTAATATAATAATTGAATAAAACCAATACCGATATTATGTTATTATTAATATTATTCAAATAAATAATATTGATAATAACATTTTTAATTGTATTTGTGCCGGAAAATGCACTAAAAATCGTATAAATTAGCTCGATTTTGGGCAAATATGGTCATTAAATTTTGATCAGTCAGACGTATTATTCTAAAATATTAAGCTACGCTTTCGCTATATAGCTTTTATTTTAGATATTAAAAGTTAAACTGAGAATAAATATTATATCAAAAAAGTAAATTATCGACTTTTATAAAACTGAGGAAATCAAACAGAATAAAAAAAGGAATCAAACGAAACCTAGTTAACTAGATAACCAAACATTGGACAAAAACAGGAATAAAATGTAAAAGGTAAATATTTATGTCTGTATAAAATATTATACAACATATGGCGCAGCCGGTGACCAAGAGATTGCTATTTCTTGTCGACGAACTACGTGCTCTTTTCTTTTATAAGAAAAATAAACGCCCAACTGTAGGCTTAAGCCAAGGATAAAAATTTATTGCAGTAATGCAACAAAGTCTATTTTTTTTATAGAAAAAGAAAAATACATCGGAAGACATAACAACAAATAAATGGAAGAAATAAAAAAATTAATAAAAAAGGATGACAAGATAAACCCTAAACCCATAACAATAGAGTAATATAAAGAAAGACAACGAGCCAACAACAGAAGAAATCAAGAAACAGAACAAAAACCGGCTAAAACGAGAGGAGGAGTACAGCTCAGGATAAAACAAGAAATAAGGGAGCTGTACAAACAAAAGACAATAGCAACATCAACTGAACAAAGAATAGCCATCGTAAATAAAATTAAAGGCTTAAAGAAACAACAAAACAGCAGAAGAAAACAGAAAAAATTTTAACAACTGTTCAATAAATGCGTAGAAACAGCGGAAAACGCGATAAAAAAATTAGAGGAGATAGAAAATAAATAAAAATAAATAAAACTAAATCAAAATAAAAAATATATAAACTAGAAAATTATGGGGATTGTTAAAAATTATAAGATGATAAATAAAATTTTTTTTAAATTATAAGATAAAAAACAAAAAACAGTAGAATATTATTTTTTAGAACATTTTTTTTGAAAAGAAAAAGTAGAATTTTTTTTATTAAAAATGAATAAAATTAAAAAAAAAAAAAAAAAAAAAAACTTCCGAAAATTCCTTTTTTATATATCCATTTTTTTTCTCTCTTCTCAAGTTGGAATTATTTCAATTGGATTTTTTTTGTTTTTTTTTTGGTTCTTACAGTATATAATTTTTTTTTAACAGTTAAAGTAGATTAAAATTTTTATTTTGTCGTAAAATAAATTCTGATAGGTAGCATTACTATAGTAAAGAAGCATTTTTTTTCTACATTTCTAAAAAAAAAAAAGGGGTAGTAAAACGTTTTTTTTTGTAGATGCCAGTGGTGCTTAGGACAGTAGGGGAAGTCTTTAATACTGAGCACGGCCCAGTATGCGGAAATTGTATAAATAACTGGAGAACTGCCCGTGTACCAAAAGGGGAGAAAAAAGACAATAGATGTATAATTTGCGATAGAATCCTTCTGTGGCTTAAAGAATAATTATTATGTAAAAATAAATAAAAAAATAAAAAATAAATAAAAAAAAAAAAACAATTTTCTTTTTATATATACATAAAATATCCACTTGATAGCTAAGTTAATGTCGGAAATTAAGTCAAAATTTTACAAATTCATAGATTCTTTTTCTTTTGACAACGCAAGCCCAGAAATTTCGAAAAGTTCTGAAGAAAGTCAGATCATCGAAATTACAAACCCTATGTCATCCACACCACAAGTACCGAGTGCTAGTGGTGCAATAAGAAAAAAACGAGTAACATTTGGCGAAACGGAAACAACGGGCCCTAAGAAAACCCATATAGGGAAATTTTTAGTAAAACATAATTATAATACGAGAAGCAAAGGACTTTAAATTAATTTGGTAGGAAAAGGTACACCAGAATTAACAATGGCGGAAGGAGGCGAGGCAGCAGCACCAATAACAACGGAAGTTACCCCAGTAACTACAGTAAGACCCAATTCGGAACAAAATAATAACGAAAATAATAATAAAAAAGATGACCCAATATATGACTTAGTAGACGATGGATTTAGCGACAGAGAATCAGCAAAATATCAACGACTGGCAACAAATCTTACACGTAGAACATACATGAATACGGACAATTCATACAATTTTAGTACACGTAACATAACATTGCCATTGAGTACAACGTTCTCATTATATTTGAATGGAGTTCCAACATATACGGGGAAGGAAACAGAACCGTATTAGAACTCCAGAGTTTTTTAGATTTAGCCCACGAAGCTTACTTTAAAACAGACATTATTGATCGGGAATCTGATTTAAAACAGTTATTAAGGGGAAAATTGAGAGGAAGAGCTGCGGAGCTATTCCAAGACAGAAATATAACTACGTACGAAGAATTTAAAGAAATTTTAGAAGAAAATTTCATTCCCAAAAAAAGCATAGCGTAGTTGAAGGCAGAATTGGAAGGGTGCTTCCAATCCATAGATGAATCAATTAACACATTTGGAGACAGAATAAAAAGAAAATGCTATTGCCTAAAAATGGGAATAAAAAAGAAATACGTCAGGGAAGCAGGTGCTATGCTTCAGGATGCTGAAGAAACAGCACAAAGAGTGTTCATCAGAGGATTACGGTCCGAATCCGTAAAACATTACGTTCTAGGACAAGACTATCAAGAACTAGATGACTTATTAAAAGGAGCCAGAGTGTTCGTGGAACAGTTGGATTCGATTGCAGTCAGGAAAACACCAAATATATCAGAGAATACAAATCTAGAGCAAATGCTTTCCAAATTGTTATCAGCATTTGACCAAGTAATAATTACCAATGATAACTCCAGACAACACCCAGTATCGAGTACCATAAATAGGAATCGCTTCGATCAAAATGCGATCAACAGCAGGAACCCCAACAGCAGGAATCCAAACTTCTATAATAACAACTTTAATAATAATGAACACTTTAATAGAAATAATAATAACATACATAATAATAACAATAATAGGGGTTTCAATAACAAAAATAATTTCAATGGAAATTATAATAATAATGGAAATTATAATAATAACATTAGAAATAATAATAGAAATAATTTTGCAGATAATTTTCAAGGAAATGCCAACAATAGAGGAAATTTTAAACCAAATAACAACAGTCCACATAGAATTTACAATGGAAACAATAATAATTTTAGGAATAATAATGACATGAATGGTAATTCTACCAATAATTTCCGTAACAATCAAAGAAATACAAACCAGGATGGAACACCTAGCCGGACAATAGTATGCTACAAATGCAACCAACCGGGACATATTAGTAGAGATTGCAGAATGGAGGTAACAAGGCCAATTAAACAAGAAATAAAATGCCGAATATGTGGTCAGGAAGGACATTATGCTGCAAATTGTAACGTAAAAAGAATACCTACAGTTAATATAACAAGAACAAACTGTTGCAACTGGTGTGGAAATCCAACCCATTTAGAAATCAACTGTCCAGAAAGACAAATATATCAAGCTAGAAAACAATTTGAGTCGGAAAACGAAGGAGGAATGACACAAAACCCCTCCTGTCATTCCTAAATCAACAAAAAGACGAGGTGGGTCCAAAAAGATACGAAATTGGACCAGATGCAATTGTAACGCTACCATTAGATAATAGCAAAAAGAAAGAAGTACAACTAATAGTGGATACGGGTGCCCAAATATGCCTATTAAATAAGGATAGCGTTGCGGACATGAGCAAAATTAACAAAAACAATAAAATTAACATACAAACACTAAATAGCCAAAGTACTACAATGGGCACATGGCAAGAGGAAATTTTTTAACACCAAATAAGTTGGATTGTCATTTCCAAATTATAACCAATCATAATTTGCCAGTGGATGGAATTCTAGGAAATGATTTTTTATCAAAGAATTGTGATATACTAGGTCCAGAGAAAAAATTACGATTTCCAGTAACACAAGATAACTCGA
Source organism: Empis stercorea (assembly GCA_949752835.1). Lineage (NCBI taxonomy): Eukaryota > Metazoa > Arthropoda > Insecta > Diptera > Empididae > Empis > Empis stercorea. Next base: position 29,456,726 of record OX457087.1, on the reverse strand, counting down.
GAATTTTCGATACCTTTTAACGAATCAGGAGTAATAATGAAGGAAGATAAGAATAGTATAGAAGTAAATAAAATAAGAGTTAAAATTGAAGAAAAAAGTGAAAATAAAATTGAGGATAAAATTGAAGAAAAAGTTGAAATTGAAAAAACGAAAGAAAAAATTGAAGATAAAATTGAAGACAAATTGAAAATGAAGTTAAAATAGAAATTGAAGAGAACATTAAAGAAAATACAGAAGAAGAAATGGAGGACATAGAAGAAGAAGAAATTAAGTTAGAAATATTGAATAAAGAAAATGAAGTTTTGAAGGCCGAATACGAATTAAAAAAGAAAGAATAAAACGAGGAATTCAAAATAGGAAGGGATAAAAAGGATAATTTTGTTGAAGAAAACGATTATGAAGAAGAAATGAAAAAGTTCAGAAATATTGAGTTACAGGAGGACGATAGAAAAGAAAAAAGGGAGATTTTAAAGGACGAAAAACAAATTACGTTAAATGGAAGATGCGAACAATTTATTAAGGTATCAAGTACAAAGAATGAAGAATTCTTATGAAAAAAATGGAAATTGCACCAGGAGTATATATTGGAAATGGAATCGTAAAAGCTGAAAAAGGACATATATATTGTAGTATACTAAATATAAATCACGAAAAAATTAAGATAATGGAACCAAAACTGGAATTAGAACCACTAGACGGCTATAAAATAATGGAAATAAACACAGAAGAAAAACATATGAAAAGGAAATACACAAAAATAAAAAACGGACAACAAAAGGACGAAAAATTAGCGAGCGTTAGAAACATATTCACTAAAACGAAGAACGAAGCAGTAACAAATCACAGGAGTAAAATAATAAAAGAAAAACTAGAATTGGATGAAAATTGGAATCCGGAAGAAAAAGGAGCTGTTGACGAAATTTGTGAAGAATTTAATGACATATTTCACTTACCAGGTGACAAATTAAGTTGCACCACAGCAATAGGCCATAAAATTCGAACGCCAGAAAATAATCCAGCAATAGCACAAGCTAATTACAGACTACCGGAAAACCATCGCAAAGAAATACACGAACAAGTAGAAAAAATGTTGGACGACGATATAATACAACCAAGCAGCAGTGCATGGAACGCACCCCTGCTAGTAGTACCAAAAAAGGCGGGTCCTGATGGAAAAAGACGATTCAGAGTGGTAATAGATTACAGAAAATTGAACGCTATCACAATAAAGGATGCTTTTCCATTACCCAGAATAGAGGATATTCTACAACAATTGGGAAACTCGAGATATTTTACCACATTGGATTTAGCAAGTGGCTACCATCAAGTACTAATAGAAGAAACAGATAGAGAGAAGACAGCATTTAGTACTATATTTGGACATTATGAATTTAAAAGGATGCCATTTGGATTAACAGGAGCGCCCGCTACTTTCCAAAGACTTATGAATTACGTGTTGTCAGGACTACAAGGACTAAAATGTTTTGTGTACTTGGACGATATTGTCATATACGGACGAACGTTAGAGGATCATCAAACAAAACTAGAAGCAGTTTTAGAAAGGTTACGTGAAAATAATTTAAAGTTACAACCCGACAAATGCAAATTTTTAAGAAAGGAAGTAATATATTTAGGACATAAATGTACGGAAACAGGAGTACTTCCAGACCCAGAAAAAATAAAATGTGTAAAGGAATTTCCAATTCCAAAAAGTACGACCAAACTACAGTCATTTTTAGGATTGGTAAATTATTATAGATCAAGTACACCACATTTGGAAAAAATAGGGGAACCATTATATAAATTGGCTACGAAATCAAAAAAGTTCAACTGGAGTGAAATTTGTCAAAAAGCGTTTGAAGAAATTAAGGAGGTATTGACAAACCCACCATTACTACAATATCCTGATTTCAACAAGAAATTTATTTTAACTACGGATGCTTGTAACACAGCATTAGGAGCTGTACTATCACAAGGGGAAATAGACCAAGATCTTCCAATTGCATATGCAAGTAGGGTATTAAATTCAGCAGAACGAAACTATAGTACAATAGAGAAAGAAATGTTAGCCATATATTGGGCTATAATTAACTATAGATGTTACCTATTTGGACGAGATTTTGTAGTATACACCGACCATAAGCCATTAATAAGTGAATTTAACAAACGAAATCCTGAAGGAAGGCTAAACCGATGGAAGATGAGATTATCCGAGTATACTTATGAAATAAAATATAAACCGGGTAAACGCAACTCAAACGCGGACGCACTTAGTAGGATACCTTACAAGGACATGGAAAATGCCGAAAATAATAAAAAACAAATAGAACTTTACGGCGCAGTACATGTAGTAACGAGAGCGAGTGCAAGAGCAGCAGAAGAAGAAGAAGAAATGGAGGAAGATTTGGATAATGAAAACAAACCAACTGAGCAACATAAGGACAAGGTAACATTGACAAATCCGGAAGAAATAAAACTTATATTAAAAGAGTATCATGACACCCCGCTTGGAGGTCACCTAGGAGTGAACCGAACATACAAAAGAATTAGCAGATTTTACTACTGGAAGAAAATGTTACAAACAATAACAAAGTACATCAAGGCTTGTCCACAATATCAAAAAAAAAAAAAAAAAAAGAGGAAAAGTTACGAAAATGACTATGACAATAACGGACACTGCGCAAAAGCCATTTTTCAAGGTCTATTTAGACATAGTTGGACCTTTTCCAGTTACGCATAACGGAAATAAATACATTCTAACATTTCAAGACGACTCAACCAAAATATTAGACTGTATTCCGCTTCAAGATATGGCAGCCAAAACGGTCGCGGAACATTTTTATAAGAAAATTATCTTAAAATATTCAGTAATTCCAAGAAAGTTAATAACCGATCAAGGAACGAACTTCACAAGTGAATTGTTTAATAAACTATGTAAATTATTGGGAATTAAGAAAATTCAAACCACCGCGTACCATCCACAATCCAACGGATCATTGGAAAGACGACATGGACCACTGGTGGAATATTTAAAAATGGTCACAAATAAGAATTCGCAAACATGGGATGACTGGTTGGAAGAAGCAGCTTTTTCCCATAACCACACCCCACATTCAGGTACGAAATATTCACCTATTTTCGCACTATACGGATTTTGCGATCCGTTACCAAGTCGTTTAGAACGGAAAGCCGACCCTGTATATAATTACAACGATTTATGCGCACAGGTAAAATTCAAATTACAATCTATACATCAGATTGCCAGACAAAACTTACAAAGTAGTAAGATAAAATCAAAAGAAAACTACGATATAAATTCAACGACTGAAAAATATAAAGTTGGGGATAAAGTATTGTTAATAAATCCCACTAAACTCCATAAGCTTAGTAGTAATTGGACAGGACCGTATCAGGTAATCGAAGTACCCAATATGAATAATACAGTTATAAAAATAGGGAAGAAAAATAGAAGGGTTCATAATAATCGAATTAAAAAATGGACAGAATAATAACTTAAAAATGATACTTTAACAAAAGCTGAAGGACTCTTTAGTAAGTTACAATAAAGGATCCAGACAAGATTATGTAAATATTCATATATAAATACAATTTTATTAATAATTTTATTTTTTTTTCTGGGTTCTCTTCTTACGCACAGAGCCTAACTCGAAAGAGTAGGTAAATTTTCTCAAATATGCTTGAGAAGTGTAACCATTGCTAAGCAGCAATAAAAAACTGTAAGAAGGAAAACCCTTAGAGATTTTTTTTCTCTATTACTTATGTTTAAATTAATTTTTTGTAGTTCCACTTTAACAAATACTTTACGTTAACTTTAACAAATACTTTACGTTAATTTTTTTGGACTTCTAAAAAAGTTCCACTTTAGCAACGCAATTTTCTCAAATTTTGTTCTTAAACAAAAGAGAGGTAACCGAAAAAACATACATATAGTGACAGTACAATAATTATTAAGTAGAAGTATCATTATCAGGACTGTGAACCAAAAATGATACTAGGATAGAAAATAAGTATGAAAATTAGTAAAAAAACCTAACATGTTACGAAATATTAGGTTTGCAGATAAAACCTAATACTTCAAGTTTATTATACCGAGGATACCGTGCATAATACAAAAAAAGTTTACATCATGAGCTACGTTAAATGCTACGGTATTAACTACTTTAATTACAATTTTTAAACAACAAACTCGGTTTATTTTTAGGTGTTTATTTATTTTATTTAATTAAGAAAAAAGAAGTAGGAAATCAGAACAACAAAATTGACTCACAAATAAAACTGTCCCACGTTGTTAATTTATATTTTTTATATTGAAGATCTGATAATTTATATTGAAGATCTCTGAAGAGGATCCCACGATGCAAAGTTACCTAAAAAATCACAATTTTATTAGAAAAAATTTTAAATAGAGAAAATATAATAATATAAAATATTTTGTATTTTAACAAAAATTAATCCAACAAACTTAGTTAAAGAATTTTCCGGGAAAATGGTAAAACCCAAAAAACAAAAGAGTATACCTAAAAAGAAAAAAAAAAAACACAAAGAATCTTGTCAATAAAATAGAATAAAATACTTATCTGAATTTTTATTTTCAAATATTAATATTAGGCGCTCATACTACCACGTTATAGAACTATAGTTATTTTTAGGAAAAGTGAACTTTGCAAATGAGTTTTTAAAATATTTTTAATACAACTTTTCAAATGAGTTTTTAAAATATTGTTAAATTAATGAGTTTTAATATATTTTCCTTTAAATATATATCTTAATTCTTATGTTGTAATAATTTTTACCTGAAAAAAAAAAAAAAAATAATTTTTACAAAAATTTTTTAATACAATTAGTTATAAAATATAATATTTCTTACGTCATCAATTCAGTGATGTATACATTACCGTTATATCAACAATCGAAAAACATAAGAATATTAGCTTCAAACTAAAAAATCTGAAAACATCAAAAAATTTTTTGGTATCAAAATCTGAAAAATCTGAAAACATAAAAAAAAAAAGCTATTTTTAGACAACAATATTTTAAAAATATAAGAATATAAGTAACAATATTTTGAAAATATAAGAAAAATATAACTCAATAATCAAAAAAATAAGTAACACAACAACAACAAAAATAGTCAACCAGAAATATCCTTTTTAGATTTTTTTAAGTATACAATTTCATTTATTACAATTTCAAAAATTATTATTCTTCAACATTATAACTGAAAGATAAATTACAAAGAAAGTATATACAGTAAAGAGTAAAAAGTGAACAACAAGAAAAAATTGTATCTATAAGAATGGTTGAATCTTCTTTTTCCATTGAATTTTTTTTTCTATATAAATTTTATTGTCCTCATAAAATAGACAACAATAATTTTTAACATTATATACAATATTTTTTATACTTGAAAATAGGAAAAGGATAAGTTGAGTAAACTATACAAGGAAAAACAGAAACTTTTTTAAAAAAAATCTTTCATACTTAGTTTAGTTTTGCTTATAAATACAAAATATGAAAAAATTATTATTATTGTAAAATTGGGATAAAAATATTGTTTTGAAAATGCATATACAAAGAAAATGTAAAAAGTAAAAATAAATTTTTCATTTTATTTGCAGTTTTTGCTATAGTAATTTTGCGTAAATACAAAAATAAAATAATGAAATAAGGAAATTACATTATAATTTTTATATCCAACAACAGAGAAGTAGTTTAAGTAGTAAAAATTATTTCATTTTATATCTATAATTGAAATCGGTTTTTAAACTTTATTTTATTGTTCGCCTATATAAGACTGAAACATAGACAAAAAAGAAGTTAAACATAAAAATAATAATATGTATAATAATTGTTGTTATATTGATTTTAGTAGAATTTTTTTATAATTTTGAGATTATATGATAATATTACATAAATAATTTGACTTTTATTTTGGCAAAAACAACAAATTTAAACCAAGAATTTTATTTCTGTTTAGCAACATTGTTGGTATAAAAAAAAAAAACAACATAAAAGGTTTAACAATATTATGAAAATATTGTTTAGCAACATTGTTGTTGAAAGAGAAAGAAAAAAACAACAACCAAATGTTTAAACAAACTGCAAAAATTTTGCACGTAAATGAAAATTTTTCCTAATTAAAGGATTAAAGGAAAAAACTCTATACAAAAAACACCCGAATGAATTAATTTATTATGATCGGTCCAATCATAAAACCACCAAGGTATCTTCTTGGGTATGGTGGTCGTTGTGAAGAAGTAGAAGGGTGAATTAGATAGAATTTTTAGAAAACTTTGTTAAAAATTTAACAAAAAAAAATCAGGATAGGGAAGATAAATAAAGAATTTATCTATTAATAATAACATAGAAGTTATTATTAGAAAAAAAAATTTAAATTTTTGCATAGCCAGTCACACCTCGTGGCTATGCGAAATAAAGAATAAATAAATGAAAAATGGTGACGAAACGTCAATAAATTTTTAGTGTAACCATCATAGAAAAAAAAAAACAAAAGGGTAACACATAAAAAGTAAAAAGAGGAATGAAGTTTTTTTCCAAAAGAGGGGGTTAATTAAATAATCTTAAAAAATTATTATTTTTAATTTTTTAAAATAAAACAAAACTTACCATGATTTTCAGCATGGTATACCACTACACATTATGCAACATATTTTTTATTATACAACATATGTATATAATATACAATTTATACCACATTATATTAAATAACACAAACTTTGATTTTTTAAGCATGTTTCACTAAATTTCATGTTCAAAATATTTTTTTTCATTTTATACGTACAACATATAAAAGATTTTTTTGCACTAGAATTTTTCATTTTACACTAGAATTTCTCATATAAAAAGATTTTTTGCACTAGAATTTTGCTAAACATTATACACTTTATACATTAGAATTTATCATATCACTATAACTTATTGTGTTTTTTTTATGAAAACAAAACAAAAAACCAGCATGAATTCACTAACTAAACAACAATATATTTTATAGTTTTCAATTATTATTATTAATACTAGATCAAAATTAATAATATTATTATTATGTCCGACATAATAATGGCGCGCAACTAATTTCGAGTATGACATAACAATCCGGACAACCCATCAGTTAAAAATTCGAGTTGCGAGAAAAAATTTTGTTCGGAAATCTTGTGGAAAATTTTTTTTTACGGAAATCCCTTTTACAAGAAAATTTTTTTTACGAGAATTTTTTAATTTTTTTTGGTACAGAATACAAATTTTTACAAGATTAATAATAAATAATAACGTTAGAGTTAACAATTAGAATAAATTAGCTATTTTTAGGTTATTAATTATGAAAGTTAAATTTTTTTTAGAGTGTAGTTATATAAAAAATTATAAAATAAGGTTAGATTATCAGTAATTAGTATAGATTAATCATATTTAGTAAATAATAAGTACGCTTAGCATAGTAATTTTAATTTAAAAAAAAAAAAAAAAAAAAAAAATATATTAATAAGTACGGATTTCCGTTTCTTTTGAAAAAAGGTTTTTTATATCGGGTACAAAAGAATCGATACTTTTTACCTATAAATATAAGGAGTAGCAATGCTTACATTTTTTTATGGAAGCGCGATAGGTATTTTTTGGAAGGTACTAGAAAAAATCATAAAAGTACTATAACAATAAAACTATAATTAATAATTTGTTAATTAAAAAATATTAAAATTATTAACGAAATTAACATTTTCAGAAAATGCTTGTAACACAGCATTAGGAGCTGTACTATCACAAGGGGAAATAGACCAAGATCTTCCAATTGCATATGCAAGTAGGGTATTAAATTCAGCAGAACGAAACTATAGTACAATAGAGAAAGAAATGTTAGCCATATATTGGGCTATAAAGAACTATAGATGTTACCTATTTGGACGAGATTTTGTAGTATACACCGACCATAAGCCATTAATAAGTGAATTTAACAAACGAAATCCTGAAGGAAGGCTAAACCGATGGAAGATGAGATTATCCGAGTATACTTATGAAATAAAATATAAACCGGGTAAACGCAACTCAAACGCGGACGCACTTAGTAGGATACCTTACAAGGACATGGAAAATGCCGAAAATAATAAAAAACAAATAGAACTTTACGGCGCAGTACATGTAGTAACGAGAGCGAGTGCAAGAGCAGCAGAAGAAGAAGAAGAAATGGAGGAAGATTTGGATGATGAAAACAAACCAACTGAGCAACATAAGGACAAGGTAACATTGACAAATCCGGAAGAAATAAAACTTATATTAAAAGAGTATCATGACACCCCGCTTGGAGGTCACCTAGGAGTGAACCGAACATACAAAAGAATTAGCAGATTTTACTACTGGAAGAAAATGTTACAAACAATAACAAAGTATATCAAGGCTTGTCCACAATATCAAAAAACAAAAAGAGGAAAAGTTACGAAAATGACTATGACAATAACGGACACTGCGCAAAAGCCATTTTTCAAGGTCTATTTAGACATAGTTGGACCTTTTCCAGTTACGCATAACGGAAATAAATACATTCTAACATTTCAAGACGACTCAACCAAAATATTAGACTGTATTCCGCTTCAAGATATGGCAGCCAAAACGGTCGCGGAACATTTTTATAAGAAAATTATCTTAAAATATTCAGTAATTCCAAGAAAGTTAATAACCGATCAAGGAACGAACTTCACAAGTGAATTGTTTAATAAACTATGTAAATTATTGGGAATTAAGAAAATTCAAACCACCGCGTACCATCCACAATCCAACGGATCATTGGAAAGACGACATGGACCACTGGTGGAATATTTAAAAATGGTCACAAATAAGAATTCGCAAACATGGGATGACTGGTTGGAAGAAGCAGCTTTTTCCCATAACCACACCCCACATTCAGGTACGAAATATTCACCTATTTTCGCACTATACGGATTTTGCGATCCGTTACCAAGTCGTTTAGAACGGAAAGCCGACCCTGTATATAATTACAACGATTTATGCGCACAGGTAAAATTCAAATTACAATCTATACATCAGATTGCCAGACAAAACTTACAAAGTAGTAAGATAAAATCAAAAGAAAACTACGATATAAATTCAACGACTGAAAAATATAAAGTTGGGGATAAAGTATTGTTAATAAATCCCACTAAACTCCATAAGCTTAGTAGTAATTGGACAGGACCGTATCAGGTAATCGAAGTACCCAATATGAATAATACAGTTATAAAAATAGGGAAGAAAAATAGAAGGGTTCATAATAATCGAATTAAAAAATGGACAGAATAATAACTTAAAAATGATACTTTAACAAAAGCTGAAGGACTCTTTAGTAAGTTACAATAAAGGATCCAGACAAGATTATGTAAATATTCATATATAAATACAATTTTATTAATAATTTTATTTTTTTTTCTGGGTTCTCTTCTTACGCACAGAGCCTAACTCGAAAGAGTAGGTAAATTTTCTCAAATATGCTTGAGAAGTGTAACCATTGCTAAGCAGCAATAAAAAACTCTGTAAGAAGGAAAACCCTTAGAGATTTTTTTTCTCTATTACTTATGTTTAAATTAATTTTTTGTAGTTCCACTTTAACAAATACTTTACGTTAATTTTTTTGGACTTCTAAAAAAGATCCACTTTAGCAACGCAATTTTCTCAAATTTTGTTCTTAAACAAAAGAGAGGTAACCGAAAAAACATACATATAGTGACAGTACAATAATTATTAAGTAGAAGTATCATTATCAGGACTGTGAACCAAAAATGATACTAGGATAGAAAATAAGTATGAAAATTAGTAAAAAAACCTAACATGTTACGAAATATTAGGTTTGCAGATAAAACCTAATACTTCAAGTTTATTATACCGAGGATACCGTGCATAATACAAAAAAAGTTTACATCATGAGCTACGTTAAATGCTACGGTATTAACTACTTTAATTACAATTTTTAAACAACAAACTCGGTTTATTTTTAGGTGTTTATTTATTTTATTTAATTAAGAAAAAAGAAGTAGGAAATCAGAAAAACAAAATTGACTCACAAATAAAACTGTCCCACGTTGTTAATTTATATTTTTTATATTGAAGATCTGATAATTTATATTGAAGATCTCTGAAGAGGATCCCACGATGCAAAGTTACCTAAAAAAATCACAATTTTATTAGAAAAAATTTTAAATAGAGAAAATATAATAATATAAAATATTTTGTATTTTAACAAAAATTAATCCAACAAACTTAGTTAAAGAATTTTCCGGGAAAATGGTAAAACCCAAAAAACAAAAGAGTATACCTAAAAAGAAAAAAAAAAAAACACAAAGAATCTTGTCAATAAAATAGAATAAAATACTTATCTGAATTTTTATTTTCAAATATTAATATTAGGCGCTCATACTACCACGTTATAGAACTATAGTTATTTTTAGGAAAAGTGAACTTTGCAAATGAGTTTTTAAAATATTTTTAATACAACTTTTCAAATGAGTTTTTAAAATATTGTTAAATTAATGAGTTTTAATATATTTTCCTTTAAATATATATCTTAATTCTTATGTTGTAATAATTTTTACCTGAAAAAAAAAAAAAAATAATTTTTACAAAAATTTTTTAATACAATTAGTTATAAAATATAATATTTCTTACGTCATCAATTCAGTGATGTATACATTACCGTTATATCAACAATCGAAAAACATAAGAATATTAGCTTCAAACTAAAAAATCTGAAAACATCAAAAAATTTTTTGGTATCAAAATCTGAAAATTCTGAAAACATGAAAAAAAAAGCTATTTTTAGACAACAATATTTTAAAAATATAAGAATATAAGTAACAATATTTTGAAAATATAAGAAAAATATAACTCAATAATCAAAAAAATAAGTAACACAACAACAACAAAAATAGTCAACCAGAAATATCCTTTTTAGATTTTTTTAAGTATACAATTTCATTTATTACAATTTCAAAAATTATTATTCTTCAACATTATAACTGAAAGATAAATTACAAAGAAAGTATATACAGTAAAGAGTAAAAAGTGAACAACAAGAAAAAATTGTATCTATAAGAATGGTTGAATCTTCTTTTTCCATTGAATTTTTTTTTCTATATAAATTTTATTGTCCTCATAAAATAGACAACAATAATTTTTAACATTATATACAATATTTTTTATACTTGAAAATAGGAAAAGGATAAGTTGAGTAAACTATACAAGGAAAAACAGAAACTTTTTTAAAAAAAATCTTTCATACTTAGTTTAGTTTTGCTTATAAATACAAAATATGAAAAAATTATTATTATTGTAAAATTGGGATAAAAATATTGTTTTGAAAATGCATATACAAAGAAAATGTAAAAAGTAAAAATAAATTTTTCATTTTATTTGCAGTTTTTGCTATAGTAATTTTGCGTAAATACAAAAATAAAATAATGAAATAAGGAAATTACATTATAATTTTTATATCCAACAACATAGAAGTAGTTTAAGTAGTAAAAATTATTTCATTTTATATCTATAATTGAAATCGGTTTTTAAACTTTATTTTATTGTTCGCCTATATAAGACTGAAACATAGACAAAAAAGGAGTTAAACATAAAAATAATAATATGTATAATAATTGTTGTTATATTGATTTTAGTAGAATTTTTTTATAATTTTGAGATTATATGATAATATTACATAAATAATTTGACTTTTATTTTGGCAAAAACAACAAATTTAAACCAAGAATTTTATTTCTGTTTAGCAACATTGTTGGTATAAAAAAAAAAAAAAAACAACATAAAAGGTTTAACAATATTATGAAAATATTGTTTAGCAACATTGTTGTTGAAAGAGAAAGAAAAAAACAACAACCAAATGTTTAAACAAACTGCAAAAATTTTGCACGTAAATGAAAATTTTTACTAATTAAAGGATTAAAGGAAAAAACTCTATACAAAAAACACCCGAATGAATTAATTTATTATGATCGGTCCAATCATAAAACCACCAAGGTATCTTCTTGGGTATGGTGGTCGTTGTGAAGAAGTAGAAGGGTGAATTAGATAGAATTTTTAGAAAACTTTGTTAAAAATTTAACAAAAAAAAATCAGGATAGGGAAGATAAATAAAGAATTTATCTATTAATAATAACATAGAAGTTATTATTAGAAAAAAAAATTTAAATTTTTGCATAGCCAGTCACACCTCGTGGCTATGCGAAATAAAGAATAAATAAATGAAAAATGGTGACGAAACGTCAATAAATTTTTAGTGTAACCATCATAGAAAAAAAAAACAAAAGGGTAACACATAAAAAGTAAAAAGAGGAATGAAGTTTTTTTCCAAAAGAGGGGGTTAATTAAATAATCTTAAAAAATAATTATTTTAAACAATATATTTTATAGTTTTCAATTATTATTATTAATACTAGATCAAAATTAATAATATTATTATTATGTCCGACATAATAATGGCGCGCAACTAATTTCGAGTATGACATAACAATCCGGACAACCCATCAGTTAAAAATTCGAGTTGCGAGAAAAAATTTTGTTCGGAAATCTTGCGGAAAATTTTTTTTTACGGAAATCCCTTTTACAAGAAAATTTTTTTTACGAGAATTTTTTAATTTTTTTTGGTACAGAATACAAATTTTTACAAGATTAATAATAAATAATAACGTTAGAGTTAACAATTAGAATAAATTAGCTATTTTTAGGTTATTAATTATGAAAGTTAAATTTTTTTTAGAGTGTAGTTATATAAAAAATTATAAAATAAGGTTAGATTATCAGTAATTAGTATAGATTAATCATATTTAGTAAATAATAAGTACGCTTAGCATAGTAATTTTAATTTAAAAAAAAAAAAAAAAAATATATTAATAAGTACGGATTTCCGTTTCTTTTGAAAAAAGGTTTTTTATATCGGGTACAAAAGAATCGATACTTTTTACCTATAAATATAAGGAGTAGCAATGCTTACATTTTTTTATGGAAGCGCGATAGGTATTTTTTGGAAGGTACTAGAAAAAATCATAAAAGTACTATAACAATAAAACTATAATTAATAATTTGTTAATTAAAAAATATTAAAATTATTAACGAAATTAACATTTTCAGAAAATGCTTGTAACACAGCATTAGGAGCTGTACTATCACAAGGGGAAATAGACCAAGATCTTCCAATTGCATATGCAAGTAGGGTATTAAATTCAGCAGAACGAAACTATAGTACAATAGAGAAAGAAATGTTAGCCATATATTGGGCTATAAAGAACTATAGATGTTACCTATTTGGACGAGATTTTGTAGTATACACCGACCATAAGCCATTAATAAGTGAATTTAACAAACGAAATCCTGAAGGAAGGCTAAACCGATGGAAGATGAGATTATCCGAGTATACTTATGAAATAAAATATAAACCGGGTAAACGCAACTCAAACGCGGGCGCACTTAGTAGGATACCTTACAAGGACATGGAAAATGCCGAAAATAATAAAAAACAAATAGAACTTTACGGCGCAGTACATGTAGTAACGAGAGCGAGTGCAAGAGCAGCAGAAGAAGAAGAAGAAATGGAGGAAGATTTGGATGATGAAAACAAACCAACTGAGCAACATAAGGACAAGGTAACATTGACAAATCCGGAAGAAATAAAACTTATATTAAAAGAGTATCATGACACCCCGCTTGGAGGTCACATAGGAGTGAACCGAACATACAAAAGAATTAGCAGATTTTACTACTGGAAGAAAATGTTACAAACAATAACAAAGTACATCAAGGCTTGTCCACAATATCAAAAAACAAAAAGAGGAAAAGTTACGAAAATGACTATGACAATAACGGACACTGCGCAAAAGCCATTTTTCAAGGTCTATTTAGACATAGTTGGACCTTTTCCAGTTACGCATAACGGAAATAAATACATTCTAAAATTTCAAGACGACTCAACCAAAATATTAGACTGTATTCCGCTTCAAGATATGGCAGCCAAAACGGTCGCGGAACATTTTTATAAGAAAATTATCTTAAAATATTCAGTAATTCCAAGAAAGTTAATAACCGATCAAGGAACGAACTTCACAAGTGAATTGTTTAATAAACTATGTAAATTATTGGGAATTAAGAAAATTCAAACCACCGCGTACCATCCACAATCCAACGGATCATTGGAAAGACGACATGGACCACTGGTGGAATATTTAAAAATGGTCACAAATAAGAATTCGCAAACATGGGATGACTGGTTGGAAGAAGCAGCTTTTTCCCATAACCACACCCCACATTCAGGTACGAAATATTCACCTATTTTCGCACTATACGGATTTTGCGATCCGTTACCAAGTCCTTTAGAACGGAAAGCCGACCCTGTATATAATTACAACGATTTATGCGCACAGGTAAAATTCAAATTACAATCTATACATCAGATTGCCAGACAAAACTTACAAAGTAGTAAGATAAAATCAAAAGAAAACTACGATATAAATTCAACGACTGGAAAATATAAAGTTGGGGATAAAGTATTGTTAATAAATCCCACTAAACTCCATAAGCTTAGTAGTAATTGGACAGGACCGTATCAGGTAATCGAAGTACCCAATATGAATAATACAGTTATAAAAATAGGGAAGAAAAATAGAAGGGTTCATAATAATCGAATTAAAAAATGGACAGAATAATAACTTAAAAATGATACTTTAACAAAAGCTGAAGGACTCTTTAGTAAGTTACAATAAAGGATCCAGACAAGATTATGTAAATATTCATATATAAATACAATTTTATTAATAATTTTATTTTTTTTTCTGGGTTCTCTTCTTACGCACAGAGCCTAACTCGAAAGAGTAGGTAAATTTTCTCAAATATGCTTGAGAAGTGTAACCATTGCTAAGCAGCAATAAAAAACTCTGTAAGAAGGAAAACCCTTAGAGATTTTTTTTCTCTATTACTTATGTTTAAATTAATTTTTTGTAGTTCCACTTTAACAAATACTTTACGTTAACTTTAACAAATACTTTACGTTAATTTTTTTGGACTTCTAAAAAAGATCCACTTTAGCAACGCAATTTTCTCAAATTTTGTTCTTAAACAAAAGAGAGGTAACCGAAAAAACATACATATAGTGACAGTACAATAATTATTAAGTAGAAGTATCATTATCAGGACTGTGAACCAAAAATGATACTAGGATAGAAAATAAGTATGAAAATTAGTAAAAAAACCTAACATGTTACGAAATATTAGGTTTGCAGATAAAACCTAATTCTTCAAGTTTATTATACCGAGGATACCGTGCATAATACAAAAAAAGTTTACATCATGAGCTACGTTAAATGCTACGGTATTAACTACTTTAATTACAATTTTTAAACAACAAACTCGGTTTATTTTTAGGTGTTTATTTATTTTATTTAATTAAGAAAAAAGAAGTAGGAAATCAGAAAAACAAAATTGACTCACAAATAAAACTGTCCCACGTTGTTAATTTATATTTTTTATATTGAAGATCTGATAATTTATATTGAAGATCTCTGAAGAGGATCCCACGATGCAAAGTTACCTAAACAATCACAATTTTATTAGAAAAAATTTTAAATAGAGAAAATATAATAATATAAAATATTTTGTATTTTAACAAAAATTAATCCAACAAACTTAGTTAAAGAATTTTCCGGGAAAATGGTAAAACCCAAAAAACAAAAGAGTATACCTAAAAAGAAAAAAAAAAAACACAAAGAATCTTGTCAATAAAATAGAATAAAATACTTATCTGAATTTTTATTTTCAAATATTAATATTAGGCGCTCATACTACCACGTTATAGAACTATAGTTATTTTTAGGAAAAGTGAACTTTGCAAATGAGTTTTTAAAATATTTTTAATACAACTTTTCAAATGAGTTTTTAAAATATTGTTAAATTAATGAGTTTTAATATATTTTCCTTTAAATATATATCTTAATTCTTATGTTGTAATAATTTTTACCTGAAAAAAAAAAAAAAAATAATTTTTACAAAAATTTTTTAATACAATTAGTTATAAAATATAATATTTCTTACGTCATCAATTCAGTGATGTATACATTACCGTTATATCAACAATCGAAAAACATAAGAATATTAGCTTCAAACTAAAAAATCTGAAAACATCAAAAAATTTTTTGGTATCAAAATCTGAAAAATCTGAAAACATGAAAAAAAAGCTATTTTTAGACAACAATATTTTAAAAATATAAGAATATAAGTAACAATATTTTGAAAATATAAGAAAAATATAACTCAATAATCAAAAAAATAAGTAACACAACAACAACAAAAATAGTCAACCAGAAATATCCTTTTTAGATTTTTTTAAGTATACAATTTCATTTATTACAATTTCAAAAATTATTATTCTTCAACATTATAACTGAAAGATAAATTACAAAGAAAGTATATACAGTAAAGAGTAAAAAGTGAACAACAAGAAAAAATTGTATCTATAAGAATGGTTGAATCTTCTTTTTCCATTGAATTTTTTTTTCTATATAAATTTTATTGTCCTCATAAAATAGACAACAATAATTTTTAACATTATATACAATATTTTTTATACTTGAAAATAGGAAAAGGATAAGTTGAGTAAACTATACAAGGAAAAACAGAAACTTTTTTAAAAAAAATCTTTCATACTTAGTTTAGTTTTGCTTATAAATACAAAATATGAAAAAATTATTATTATTGTAAAATTGGGATAAAAATATTGTTTTGAAAATGCATATACAAAGAAAATGTAAAAAGTAAAAATAAATTTTTCATTTTATTTGCAGTTTTTGCTATAGTAATTTTGCGTAAATACAAAAATAAAATAATGAAATAAGGAAATTACATTATAATTTTTATATCCAACAACATAGAAGTAGTTTAAGTAGGAAAAATTATTTCATTTTATATCTATAATTGAAATCGGTTTTTAAACTTTATTTTATTGTTCGCCTATATAAGACTGAAACATAGACAAAAAAGGAGTTAAACATAAAAATAATAATATGTATAATAATTGTTGTTATATTGATTTTAGTAGAATTTTTTTATAATTTTGAGATTATATGATAATATTACATAAATAATTTGACTTTTATTTTGGCAAAAACAACAAATTTAAACCAAGAATTTTATTTCTGTTTAGCAACATTGTTGGTATAAAAAAAAAAAAAACAACATAAAAGGTTTAACAATATTATGAAAATATTGTTTAGCAACATTGTTGTTGAAAGAGAAAGAAAAAAACAACAACCAAATGTTTAAACAAACTGCAAAAATTTTGCACGTAAATGAAAATTTTTCCTAATTAAAGGATTAAAGGAAAAAACTCTATACAAAAAACACCCGAATGAATTAATTTATTATGATCGGTCCAATCATAAAACCACCAAGGTATCTTCTTGGGTATGGTGGTCGTTGTGAAGAAGTAGAAGGGTGAATTAGATAGAATTTTTAGAAAACTTTGTTAAAAATTTAACAAAAAAAAATCAGGATAGGGAAGATAAATAAAGAATTTATCTATTAATAATAACATAGAAGTTATTATTAGAAAAAAAAAATTTAAATTTTTGCATAGCCAGTCACACCTCGTGGCTATGCGAAATAAAGAATAAATAAATGAAAAATGGTGACGAAACGTCAATAAATTTTTAGTGTAACCATCATAGAAAAAAAAAAAACAAAAGGGTAACACATAAAAAGTAAAAAGAGGAATGAAGTTTTTTTCCAAAAGAGGGGGTTAATTAAATAATCTTAAAAAATTATTATTTTTAATTTTTTAAAATAAAACAAAACTTACCATGATTTTCAGCATGGTATACCACTACACATTATGCAACATATTTTTTATTATACAACATATGTATATAATATACAATTTATACCACATTATATTAAATAACACAAACTTTGATTTTTTAAGCATGTTTCACTAAATTTCATGTTCAAAATATTTTTTTTCATTTTATACGTACAACATATAAAAGATTTTTTTGCACTAGAATTTTTCATTTTACACTAGAATTTCTCATATAAAAAGATTTTTTGCACTAGAATTTTGCTAAACATTATACACTTTATACATTAGAATTTATCATATCACTATAACTTATTGTGTTTTTTTTATGAAAACAAAACAAAAAACCAGCATGAATTCACTAACTAAACAACAATATATTTTATAGTTTTCAATTATTATTATTAATACTAGATCAAAATTAATAATATTATTATTATGTCCGACATAATAATGGCGCGCAACTAATTTCGAGTATGACATAAAAATCCGGACAACCCATCAGTTAAAAATTCGAGTTGCGAGAAAAAATTTTGTTCGGAAATCTTGCGGAAAATTTTTTTTTACGGAAATCCCTTTTACAAGAAAATTTTTTTTACGAGAATTTTTTAATTTTTTTTGGTACAGAATACAAATTTTTACAAGATTAATAATAAATAATAACGTTAGAGTTAACAATTAGAATAAATTAGCTATTTTTAGGTTATTAATTATGAAAGTTAAATTTTTTTTAGAGTGTAGTTATATAAAAAATTATAAAATAAGGTTAGATTATCAGTAATTAGTATAGATTAATCATATTTAGTAAATAATAAGTACGCTTAGCATAGTAATTTTAATTTAAAAAAAAAAAAAAAAAATATATTAATAAGTACGGATTTCCGTTTCTTTTGAAAAAAGGTTTTTTATATCGGGTACAAAAGAATCGATACTTTTTACCTATAAATATAAGGAGTAGCAATGCTTACATTTTTTTATGGAAGCGCGATAGGTATTTTTTGGAAGGTACTAGAAAAAATCATAAAAGTACTATAACAATAAAACTATAATTAATAATTTGTTAATTAAAAAATATTAAAATTATTAACGAAATTAACATTTTCAGAAAATGTTGTACTGGATTTTGGTATTATTGGTGATGGTAGGGGGAAATCATATAGAAGTAATGCAAATAAAGGAAGCGGAAATTTTGTTCGAAAAATTGGGTACAGCAATAGAGTACAAGGATTATATTCGTATATATACAAAAGTGGAAATTACGGAAAGAAAGGAAATTGAAGAATTTTTGAATTTAATCAACCTACAAATAAATACAACATGCGAAAGTATGAAAGATTTTATTACAGAGCATAAAATAACTGCATTTAAAAACGAAGTGAAGTTATGGAATAATAGAATAAGAATGTTAAGTCAAGGTGTAAAAAATTATTTTAACAGAAACAAAAGAGGAGCAATTAATATAATTGGAACAGTATCGAAAATGCTTTTTGGAACCATGGATCAGAATGATTCAGATAAAATATATGAAAGTTTGGAAAAATTAAAAAATAATGAGAAGAATACTATAGAAATATTAAACAAGCAAACGGCAGTAATGGCCTCAAATTTCGAATTCGTGAAAGCAGTGGTTGGTAATTTAACAGTAAGAGCCGAGGAAATAGAAAATAGAGTAGGAGTAATGCAAAGTAGGATGAGATTAAATACAATATTAATGAATAAAGAAATAAAAGAAATAAATGCAGAATTGGAAATGCATCAATTAATGATATACGTATTTGCTGAATTGGAGAGAGTTTATGGACATTTAATAGAAGAAAAGGAGATAATTAGTGCATTACAACAACATAAAATACATCCCTTAATATTGGACACAGAAGTATTGATTAAAATCATAAGAAATATGACCCAAGACCAAGGACATAAATATCTGTATTCAGCCATTATATGAAACCAAATGGTAGAAATAGATCTGACGTATGTAGGAAATGAAATAGGAGTACGAATAAGAATAAAGTTATTAACAACGGAAGAATTTGATTTATATAGAATACACCCGTTACCGAAGAAATCTTCAAATCAACATATTACAGTTATTGATACAGAATGGGGTTATATAGCAAACAACTCCATTAATCAATATAATCTCTATACATTAACAGAACTAGCACGAGCATGCACAGAAATTAATGATGAAGAAAATATGAAGATTAAAATTTGTAAACAAATACAACCAAGATTGTTGAATCCAATAGAGAAAAATTGCATATTAACGATATTCACAAAAAATAAAGACAGTTTGAAGAAATGTAATAGGAAATTAATAAAGGAAGTATAAAATCATCTCATTCCACTACAAAAAATAAATACATGGTTATTTACGTTTTTCACAAATCAGGAAATAACTAGTTTTTGTAACCCAAACACTTACAAACAAGTAATACAAGGAATTGGGATAATAACGTTAAAGAAAAAATGCTCGTTTGTACTAGGAGATAGGGAAATACCATATTATATGGAACAAATGGTTGAGATAAAAAATAATAACAAATATATTTTTGGAGAAATACCAGAGAACCCAATTTAAAGATATGGACATATTAGAATTACCAGTAACAAATAATAAAACAACTAGTATTAAGTCAATTGGAATTGCAGAATTAGGTCAAGAATTTGATAAAAGAAGTAAAGCTATTAGCGAAATTCAAGAGGAAATTAGATTAGAGAAAAATAGACAATCCGAATTAAATGTAATACGAACTGAAACATTGGTAAATACTATTTTGGCAGGAATTATCATAGGAATAATGGTAATATTTATAGTTTATAAAATATAAAAAAGGGGTAAAAGGCTTAAAACAAAAAGGAGAAAAGAATCTGAGAATAATATGTCCAAAAAGGAGACTCATATAAAAGAAGAAGAACCTAAAAACATACATGCAACAAACGACAGAAAAGCATCGAACAATTGCAATAATATTCAATCTAAAATAGTAAGAGAAAAAATAATAACACGGAAAAGTGTACCAGAAAAATCACAATTTTCAGAAAAAAATATGCTTAAAGAAATAAATTCACCAATAAGTCCGCCAACATTATCATTTCGAAGTTAGAAATTAAATATAACATAAATTAGTCTAATAAAGAAAAAAAGAGGGGTTATAAATAATTTTTATAAAGATTTTCTCATGTAAGGTTTAATATTAGTCAAGTTCTACACCTAAATTTATCATAACTAGTTGTAATTCAAATTATATGATTGCATAATTTTAGGATTAGAATTATAATTTTTTTAGGGGTTAATTTAAACATAAAAAAAAAAAAAAAAAATGTTAGGTTTTAATAAAAGGGGAAGGAAAGTGTATATAGAATATATATATATATATAAAAAAAAATTCATTGAGAAGAGAAATAATGTATAAAAAGGTTTTTTTTTGAAGAAAAGCAATAAAAGGTTGCGGAAGGATTGAATTAGTTAAGTAAATGTAATAGTCAAAATATAATAAAAAAAGTTCTACATGAAAATAGTTGGATTAAGTAAAAATGTAATAGCAAAATTTTTAATAATAAATTAAATGTAATAATCAAAAACTATAATAATAGAAAGTTCTACATGAGAATAATTGGATTAAGTAAAATTGTAATAGTAAAAATATCAGTAAATTCATTTTATTTCAATTGTTGTTCATAAATATTTTAGTAATGAGTAATATAAAAAATTTTTTGTTTGAAGAAAAATACTTAAAAAAAAAAAAAAACATATATTTAAATTTTGTATAAAACTATGTATAGCTGTTAACTTAAGATCATAAATAATTTTTAATCTAAATTCAGAAAATATATAATAAAACAATATTAAATATATCAATTATAAAAAAACAAAAAACAAAAAAAAACATTTCTTGTAATAAAAAATAAATAATTTTAAGGCAAATTGTTAAATAGGTAATCTGTAAACTACGATCGACTAATTTATGCGATTTCTTTTTTGAAAAGGTACGATCTCTTCAAGATCGCCCCTTTCCATTTTTAAAAAGGGAGGAATGTTGTGGAATAAATGTTTCCAAACATTTATCCCGCAACATAATCAAAAGTATATAATCAATATTATATGTACTTTTGATTATATATATATAAAAAAAAAAACCTATAATAAATTCTTATATACTAATTCATATAAATATTCTTTTATATTGGAAATGCTGAAAATGCATAAAAATCAATAAATAAAAAACAATTGATTTTTTACAGGTAGAATATTTATATAGGCCAAATTTAATATTAATATTAATATTAAAGAAAAAAAGTGCTAGTGTGGGCATTTTTCGGCTAATATAATAATTGAATAAAACCAATACCGATATTATGTTATTATTAATATTATTCAAATAAATAATATTGATAATAACATTTTTAATTGTATTTGTGCCGGAAAATGCACCAAAAATCGTATAAATTAGCTCGATTTTGGGCAAATATGGTCATTAAATTTTTGATCAGTCAGACGTATTATTCTAAAATATTAAGCTACGCTTTCGCTATATAGCTTTTATTTTAGATATTAAAAGTTAAACTGAGAATAAATATTATATCAAAAAAGTAAATTATCGACTTTTATAAAACTGAGGAAATCAAACAGAATAAAAAAAGGAATCAAACGAAACCTGGTTAACTAGATAACCAAACATTGGACAAAAACAGGAATAAAATGTAAAAGGGAAATATTTATGTCTGTATAAAATATTATACAACAGGAGGTTCATCGAGTTAATATTAAATTTAATTAAACATAAATTTTTACTGTAAATACACAGTTTTATAAGTTCAGTTTATTTTTATACATTAATTTAATTTTACTGTAAATACCCAGTTTTATAAGTTCAGTTTATTTTTATACATTAATTTAATTAGATATAAATAAGTATATAAAAAAAAATTTAATATTAAAAATCTGAATAAAAATCATTTGCAAAAATTTAAAACTTTAATATTCAGATATTAGTGATTAACTGTATAACTCATTATAAATTACTATATAAAAGAAGTATAATAAAAATAAAAAAAAACGATAATAAAATGGATGAGATAATTCAAAAAGTTAAATTGTCAATTGAGAATGATAAAAATAATTCGGAGAAAGTAGAGCAAAATATTAAGAAGTGTTCCAAAGCTACAAGTGAGAGGAACCGATTAAGCAATGGTTTATGTTTATTACAAGGATATCGAACACAATTGAGATTGCAAAAGGGATCAGGCTATAAAAAGCCGTTGAAATTGCAAAAGGGATCAGGCTATAAAAAGCCGCATCTTACCCGTATCAATTATAATAATTAATTATAATAGCAACAATGTCAAGTGCGAGGATGTTCAATCAGCATTCGAAAAGCGCATACGCACTGGGGTGATTATAAATCTTCGCCACAAAGATCCGAAAGACTTTTTACAAGATTGTACTAAGCCATTTCAACGTCGCATTAACAATATACTAAAACAACATGAATCAATTAAGGTTAATGCAATATTTTGCGGAGAATTCAAAATTATAACACAGGGTGAGGAAGTTTTTGAATTAAAATATATGAATACTAAAAATTCTCCCATTTACAAAAATACCAATATTAATGAATGGTTTTCGGATTTTATTGTAAACCCTATCTTAAAAGATTTAGAAGAATTTCAAGAAAAGGATAGTGGTTGGGCATTATCATCAATCATGAACTTGGGCGTTAATATAAACAAATTTACACCTCAGTTAGGATCAACATACATAGAACTTCCGAAGCAAATCAGAGATAAAAAAGCTTGCATAAATATACAAAATAATGATGATGCATATTTTGCCTGGGCTGTACTATCAGCTATACAACCAGCTGCTGAAAACCCTTGTCGTATAGCAAGCTACCCTCACTATTCCAATATAATAAATTTAACTTACATCCAATTCCCAATGACTATTAAGCAAATACCTAGATTTGAAAAGGCGTATAATATCTCAATCAATGTTTACATTTTGAAGTATATAAAAAAAGAACATTTTATAACTTTGATTTTTTACATGTACCACCGTACCTACAAAATACCACTATTTTTGGATTGAAAATCTATCGCGGCTTTTATCATCACAACTTTCCAAACATAAAGGTAAAAAAAAATTTTGCGATCGTTGTCTTCATTATTTCTATACTAACAATGGTTTGGAGAAACATATGGAGGATTGTAAGATCCAGAATATTTGTAAAATTCGTTTACCTACAAAAGAACAATCAACGTTGGAATCTAAGAATTTTAAAAATAAGGTTGCATCACCATTTGTTATTTATGCTGATTTAGAATGTTTATTACAACAAGTAAGTGATGGAAATAAGTATCAAAATCATGTTACATGTAATATAAGTTATTATGTCAAATGCTGATATGACTCCACGCTATCATTTTATAAACATTACCTTGGTGAGGACTGTTTAGATTGGTTTGTTCGCGAATTACAACAGTTTGCTGAAGATGTAGAAACGGTTTTTATTCGTGATCTACCCATAGACCAGCTAACTGGCGAACAAATTAAGGAATTTAAAACTGCTTCACTCTGTCATATATGTAAAAACCCATTCAGTGATAACGATAAAAAAGTACACGATCACTGTACCTAACCGGCAAGTACCGAGGTCCCGCACATGAAGGTTTTAACATTAATTTTAAAGATACTCACACCGTCCCCATAGTTTTTCATAATTTAAGCGGCTATGATTCACATTTTATTATTAAAAACCTGGCATCGGATTTAGAAGGCAGTGTTAATTTATTACCAATTAATAAGGAACTATATATTTCATTTACAAAACATTTAGATGATAATTTAATTAAATTTCGTTTCATAGACTCCTATCGTTTTATGGCTAGTGGTCTTGATACTTTATCATCTTTTTTGACTTCATTTCCCATTTTAAAATCAGAATTTCAAAATCTATCTGAAGACAAATTTGAGTTACTAACTCGTAAAGGTGTATATCCATATGACTACTTTGATATTTCAGACAAATTTTTTGAAAATTCCTTACCATCTATTGATAAATTTTACAATAAGTTAAGTGACTCAGATATAACTCCAGAAGATTATTTACATGCACAAAAAATTTGGAATGAAGTGCGTATACGAAATTTAGGTGAATATTCTGATTTATATTTAAAGACTGATGTTCTTCTCTTGGCAGACATTTTCGAACAATTTCGGGTTAGTTGCCAACAAACATATGGACTTGACCCCGCACATTATTATACACTTCCAGGATTTACATGGGATGCCATGCTTAAACTCACACATATTAAGTTAGAGTTATTGACTGATATTGATATGCTTATGTTCATTGAGCGAGGTATTCGAGGAGGTCTTAGTCAATGTTCAAAGCGCTATTCCAAAGCCAACAATAAGTATACAGCAAATAATGACCCTTCAGAACCCTCAAAATTTCTAATATATAATGATATTAATAATCAATACAGTTGCAGTTGGGCAATGTCTCAACCGCTACCATACAGTGGTTTCAAGTGGGTGGAAAAGCCTCAAAATTTTAATGTTTTAAACATAAAAGATGACTCATCTTTAGGATATATATTATAGGTTGATTTAGAATATCCAGAACAACTTCATAATCTTCATAAAGATCTTCCATTTTGCACAGAAAATTGCTGTGCTCCAGGATCTAAACAAAAAAAACTTATGGCTACTCTATATAATAAGAAAAAATATGTTATTCACTACCGGAATTTAAAACAAGCTCTCAATAATGGACTAAAAGTTACCAAAATCCATAGAATTCTCCATTTTAATCAATCATGTTGGCTTAAAACGTATATAGATTTAAATACAAGACTTCGAACATTGGCAAAAAATGACTTTGAAAAAAATTTGTTTAAGCTAATGAATAATGCTGTCTTCGGTAAAACAATGGAAAATGTTCGGAAACATAGCATTGTTAAATTGGTAACAAAATGGTTTGGAAGGTATGGTGCTGAAGCTCTTATTTCTAAACCTGAATTTAAGGCCTCAACTATTTTCAATGAAAATCTAATAGCTATAGAACTGAATAAAACTGAGATATTTTTCAATAAACCAATTTATGTGGGTATGTGCATTCTCGACTTGGCTAAAACAACAATATATGATTTTCATTATGATTATATGGTTCCCCAATTTGGTTCTAATTGTAGTCTTTGCTATACCGATACAGATTCTCTTATTTATGAAGTAACCTGCTCTGATCTCTACGAAACTATTAAACGTGATTGTTACACTTACTTTGATACTAGCGACTATCCTCTTGATAATAAGTGGAATATTCCCCTCGTGAATAAAAAAGTATTGGGTCTCATGAAAGATGAAAATAACGGTTGCATTATGACAGAGTTTGTTGGTTAACAAAAAACAAAAAAAAACATTTCTTGTAATAAAAAATAAATAATTTTAAGGCAAATTGTTAAATAGGTAATCTGTAAACTACGATCGACTAATTTATGCGATTTCTTTTTTGAAAAGGTACGATCTCTTCAAGATCGCCCCTTTCCATTTTTAAAAAGGGAGGAATGTTGTGGAATAAATGTTTCCAAACATTTATCCCGCAACATAATCAAAAGTATATAATCAATATTATATGTACTTTTGATTATATATATATAAAAAAAAAACCTATAATAAATTCTTATATACTAATTCATATAAATATTCTTTTATATTGGAAATGCTGAAAATGCATAAAAATCAATAAATAAAAAACAATTGATTTTTTACAGGTAGAATATTTATATAGGCCAAATTTAATATTAATATTAATATTAAAGAAAAAAAGTGCTAGTGTGGGCATTTTTCGGCTAATATAATAATTGAATAAAACCAATACCGATATTATGTTATTATTAATATTATTCAAATAAATAATATTGATAATAACATTTTTAATTGTATTTGTGCCGGAAAATGCACCAAAAATCGTATAAATTAGCTCGATTTTGGGCAAATATGGTCATTAAATTTTTGATCAGTCAGACGTATTATTCTAAAATATTAAGCTACGCTTTCGCTATATAGCTTTTATTTTAGATATTAAAAGTTAAACTGAGAATAAATATTATATCAAAAAAGTAAATTATCGACTTTTATAAAACTGAGGAAATCAAACAGAATAAAAAAAGGAATCAAACGAAACCTGGTTAACTAGATAACCAAACATTGGACAAAAACAGGAATAAAATGTAAAAGGGAAATATTTATGTCTGTATAAAATATTATACAACAGGAGGTTCATCGAGTTAATATTAAATTTAATTAAACATAAATTTTTACTGTAAATACACAGTTTTATAAGTTCAGTTTATTTTTATACATTAATTTAATTTTACTGTAAATACCCAGTTTTATAAGTTCAGTTTATTTTTATACATTAATTTAATTAGATATAAATAAGTATATAAAAAAAAATTTAATATTAAAAATCTGAATAAAAATCATTTGCAAAAATTTAAAACTTTAATATTCAGATATTAGTGATTAACTGTATAACTCATTATAAATTACTATATAAAAGAAGTATAATAAAAATAAAAAAAAACGATAATAAAATGGATGAGATAATTCAAAAAGTTAAATTGTCAATTGAGAATGATAAAAATAATTCGGAGAAAGTAGAGCAAAATATTAAGAAGTGTTCCAAAGCTACAAGTGAGAGGAACCGATTAAGCAATGGTTTATGTTTATTACAAGGATATCGAACACAATTGAGATTGCAAAAGGGATCAGGCTATAAAAAGCCGTTGAAATTGCAAAAGGGATCAGGCTATAAAAAGCCGCATCTTACCCGTATCAATTATAATAATTAATTATAATAGCAACAATGTCAAGTGCGAGGATGTTCAATCAGCATTCGAAAAGCGCATACGCACTGGGGTGATTATAAATCTTCGCCACAAAGATCCGAAAGACTTTTTACAAGATTGTACTAAGCCATTTCAACGTCGCATTAACAATATACTAAAACAACATGAATCAATTAAGGTTAATGCAATATTTTGCGGAGAATTCAAAATTATAACACAGGGTGAGGAAGTTTTTGAATTAAAATATATGAATACTAAAAATTCTCCCATTTACAAAAATACCAATATTAATGAATGGTTTTCGGATTTTATTGTAAACCCTATCTTAAAAGATTTAGAAGAATTTCAAGAAAAGGATAGTGGTTGGGCATTATCATCAATCATGAACTTGGGCGTTAATATAAACAAATTTACACCTCAGTTAGGATCAACATACATAGAACTTCCGAAGCAAATCAGAGATAAAAAAGCTTGCATAAATATACAAAATAATGATGATGCATATTTTGCCTGGGCTGTACTATCAGCTATACAACCAGCTGCTGAAAACCCTTGTCGTATAGCAAGCTACCCTCACTATTCCAATATAATAAATTTAACTTACATCCAATTCCCAATGACTATTAAGCAAATACCTAGATTTGAAAAGGCGTATAATATCTCAATCAATGTTTACATTTTGAAGTATATAAAAAAAGAACATTTTATAACTTTGATTTTTTACATGTACCACCGTACCTACAAAATACCACTATGTTTGGATTAAAAATCTATCGCGGCTTTTATCATCACAACTTTCCAAACATAAAGGTAAAAAAAAATTTTGCGATCGTTGTCTTCATTATTTCTATACTAACAATGGTTTGGAGAAACATATGGAGGATTGTAAGATCCAGAATATTTGTAAAATTCGTTTACCTACAAAAGAACAATCAACGTTGGAATCTAAGAATTTTAAAAATAAGGTTGCATCACCATTTGTTATTTATGCTGATTTAGAATGTTTATTACAACAAGTAAGTGATGGAAATAAGTATCAAAATCATGTTACATGTAATATAAGTTATTATGTCAAATGCTGATATGACTCCACGCTATCATTTTATAAACATTACCTTGGTGAGGACTGTTTAGATTGGTTTGTTCGCGAATTACAACAGTTTGCTGAAGATGTAGAAACGGTTTTTATTCGTGATCTACCCATAGACCAGCTAACTGGCGAACAAATTAAGGAATTTAAAACTGCTTCACTCTGTCATATATGTAAAAACCCATTCAGTGATAACGATAAAAAAGTACACGATCACTGTACCTAACCGGCAAGTACCGAGGTCCCGCACATGAAGGTTTTAACATTAATTTTAAAGATACTCACACCGTCCCCATAGTTTTTCATAATTTAAGCGGCTATGATTCACATTTTATTATTAAAAACCTGGCATCGGATTTAGAAGGCAGTGTTAATTTATTACCAATTAATAAGGAACTATATATTTCATTTACAAAACATTTAGATGATAATTTAATTAAATTTCGTTTCATAGACTCCTATCGTTTTATGGCTAGTGGTCTTGATACTTTATCATCTTTTTTGACTTCATTTCCCATTTTAAAATCAGAATTTCAAAATCTATCTGAAGACAAATTTGAGTTACTAACTCGTAAAGGTGTATATCCATATGACTACTTTGATATTTCAGACAAATTTTTTGAAAATTCCTTACCATCTATTGATAAATTTTACAATAAGTTAAGTGACTCAGATATAACTCCAGAAGATTATTTACATGCACAAAAAATTTGGAATGAAGTGCGTATACGAAATTTAGGTGAATATTCTGATTTATATTTAAAGACTGATGTTCTTCTCTTGGCAGACATTTTCGAACAATTTCGGGTTAGTTGCCAACAAACATATGGACTTGACCCCGCACATTATTATACACTTCCAGGATTTACATGGGATGCCATGCTTAAACTCACACATATTAAGTTAGAGTTATTGACTGATATTGATATGCTTATGTTCATTGAGCGAGGTATTCGAGGAGGTCTTAGTCAATGTTCAAAGCGCTATTCCAAAGCCAACAATAAGTATACAGCAAATAATGACCCTTCAGAACCCTCAAAATTTCTAATATATAATGATATTAATAATCAATACAGTTGCAGTTGGGCAATGTCTCAACCGCTACCATACAGTGGTTTCAAGTGGGTGGAAAAGCCTCAAAATTTTAATGTTTTAAACATAAAAGATGACTCATCTTTAGGATATATATTATAGGTTGATTTAGAATATCCAGAACAACTTCATAATCTTCATAAAGATCTTCCATTTTGCACAGAAAATTGCTGTGCTCCAGGATCTAAACAAAAAAAACTTATGGCTACTCTATATAATAAGAAAAAATATGTTATTCACTACCGGAATTTAAAACAAGCTCTCAATAATGGACTAAAAGTTACCAAAATCCATAGAATTCTCCATTTTAATCAATCATGTTGGCTTAAAACGTATATAGATTTAAATACAAGACTTCGAACATTGGCAAAAAATGACTTTGAAAAAAATTTGTTTAAGCTAATGAATAATGCTGTCTTCGGTAAAACAATGGAAAATGTTCGGAAACATAGCATTGTTAAATTGGTAACAAAATGGTTTGGAAGGTATGGTGCTGAAGCTCTTATTTCTAAACCTGAATTTAAGGCCTCAACTATTTTCAATGAAAATCTAATAGCTATAGAACTGAATAAAACTGAGATATTTTTCAATAAACCAATTTATGTGGGTATGTGCATTCTCGACTTGGCTAAAACAACAATATATGATTTTCATTATGATTATATGGTTCCCCAATTTGGTTCTAATTGTAGTCTTTGCTATACCGATACAGATTCTCTTATTTATGAAGTAACCTGCTCTGATCTCTACGAAACTATTAAACGTGATTGTTACACTTACTTTGATACTAGCGACTATCCTCTTGATAATAAGTGGAATATTCCCCTCGTGAATAAAAAAGTATTGGGTCTCATGAAAGATGAAAATAACGGTTGCATTATGACAGAGTTTGTTGGTTTAAGATCCAAAATGTATGCTATTAAAGTAGAAGATAACGATCAAATAAAAAAATCTAAGGGTATAAAGAGAAATATTGTACAAAATAGATTAACTTTTAGCGACTACACTGAATGTTTAAATAATAATATCGAAAAAATAATTTCTCAAAATTTGATTCAGAGTCAACAACATTATGTAAGCAGTATTACTCAAACAAAAGTTGCTCTTAGCCCTCATGATGATAAAAGATATTTAATAAAAAATTCTTATGAAACTTTACCGTGGGGTTATTATAGTATAATGAATATTCATTAAATTTAAATACCATAATATGTTAATATATATCCATATAAATAAATAAAAAATAAATGTAATTATAATTAAGCAGTTGAAATTTTTTAATTTTATATATTTATATTGTAAATAAAATTAAAGAATTTTTCTTAATGATGTATTATTTATTTTCCTTAACTTCCTCCATACAAATTCCTTTATATTCGAATACGTTTTATGATAAATATATATATATATATATATATTAAATAATAGGTTTGTATCATTAAACCTTAACATTTTGTATATATCATTAATATTTGAAGCAACTCAATCAAACATAAATATATATCATATAAATTTTAAGAAGAACTGCACTGTTATATATCATAACTATTCATGGTTTAAATAAACTTATGTATTATAAAGAAAATACTTTTATTTTTATTAAAAAACCTTCTCAATATATCAAGCTAATATAATTCTAAATTAAAAAATACATTTTTTGAAAAAAAAGCAGAGTTATGAATCGATTGGAACTATTTCCAAAATAACCAAAAAACCCGTTTTAATAATTTTTTATTTAAATACTGAAAAATATTCTGAAAGAAACTAAATCATATTATTCAGTCATATTTAATATTATATTCATAACTTTCTTTAACTTACTTTTAACTTTAAATTTATATATAAAAAATGAGAAATGATAGCAAACTGATTAGGATTTCAAAATTATCAACTTGGTCAAATAAGGGTATCTTTATATTTCGAACTATATTATGTTTCTTTCATATTGTAAATCTATATACGTTAGGTAATATTTATTACAAATAAGAAAACTACGTAGCGGCTAGCGAATAAATGCACTACGATTACATTATTGATTGCTGGTGTATTATATATCTTATTACAAAAAAAAAATATTCAAAAGCAAAATATAATGTGTTTACTAGCTTATGGAAACCAATGACTGATATTGCAATTATTATAATAAACGCCTTTTAATATTCATTTGTTAACAAAATTATTTTTAAAAATAAATCAGTTTTCGAATCAAATAAATTTATTATTTGGTTAAGTAAACAAATTGCTGCAATAAATATACATATGTGCACATAGTTTTTTGTTTTTAAAAAATCAAAGTGAATAAACTAAGAATTTTACAAAATTTATTTTTCAAAATATATTTTTAAATTTTTTGCATTCATTTTTTCAGTTTTGATTCAAGAAGTAAATAAACTAAATTTTGGAATTTTTCAAATTAGATATTCTTAAATATTTATCTTTTTGTTTAAATAATATATACTTACAATACCATATTTCACTTGAAAAATTATATTATCCGATTATAAAAATATGGATTGTAATTGTATTTATATAATAATAAAACTTAGGTGGCAAGCGGTTAATGCTACGAATAAGAATGGTTAATGTGTAGCTACAGTTTAAAGTTTCAGTATTTGCTATTAAGTTTTCCCTCCCCCAATGATATTTATCATTTATATAATATAATAAGATGCAGCTTTTTCATTTTTGAGAATGAGTAAAAAAACTTTATATATGTAAACTTATATAAACTATAGATTTCCTTAGTATTAAAAATCGTAAAATTAAATTAAATTATTTATAATTAAATATATGATAACAAATGAATTCATAAACTAAATTCATGACTAAAATATGAATTTTTTTAATATACATGAGCAAAGGTATGGAAAACCTTAAAACATAGTTATAACTAAGATAAAAGTGATTAAAAGACTTAAGCTATTTTACAAAAAAAAAAAATATTAATATTTAGAATAATTAAAATAGAGTAGGGACTTATGTAGACTTAAGTTAGATAAATTTAATTTTTGGAAACAACATTGAGTTAAGTTTTAAAAAAAATATTATTATTCATTTTTCTACACTTATGTCATACAGATTTTTGACTTAAGATAATACTACGACTTATTTTTTTGACCTTATCTAGACATAAGATATTATATTAATATAAGCTAATATTGCAAGTGGATCACTATTTAAAAATTATTTAAGATGAAATATATTATTTGAATAAAATCGAAAATGCATAAAGCCTACTAACTTCATGACGAAAAAAAGTTTGAAGCAAAAGAAAAAATGCCGCGCAGCCGAACTACTGATCAGTAGTTTTATAATTACGGGCTTTTTTTAAATTCAACTACTCTAAATGCATATTTGGAGTATATGTTGTTATTCGTGATTTTATACTACTACTTACTAAATTTCAGATGCGAATTAAACCTATTTTTTGGAGCTTATTCACAATTGGAAAACACATTTTGAAAACTCTTTTTCCATATTTTAGTATTTGGCGCCTCTAGCGGTAGAAATTGGAAATACAGTTAACGGCATCGTATTCTACTCTTAACTACCTTTCCAACGAGTAGTCACACTTCATTTTTGGTGCACATTTACTATATTAAATTACAACTTATTACTTATATTTTACTGCCCTCTAGTGGCAAAAAATCAGATTATGAGTATGTCTGATTTATTTTAGTTTATATTAGCTTTCCAGCGCTTGCTTTCCCTTCATTTTTGGTAAAGATTCACCAAGTTCAATAACATTTTTAAAAAACAATATAATTTATATGTTTCACCCTCTAGTGGTAGAATTTAAAATTATAACAACTGTGGTTTTATATTACTACTTACTACCTTTCAGTTGCAACATTAAACCTAATTTTTGGGGCTTATTGACTATTGAAAATCACATTTTAAAAATTAACATTTTATATATTTTAGTTTTCAACGCCTCTAGCGGTATAAATTTGAAATACGGTTACTGGCATAATATTGTACTCTTAAATACCTTTCCAACGAGTGGTCAAACTTCATTTTTGGTGCACATTTACTATATAAAATTATAATTTTTATTCGGAAAAGAGGTTTTGGAAAAATGCGAATAGCGCCACCTACCGGCCGAATTTTGAAATTCTATCAATTGCATCTCGTTCTCATTAAATCAAGCTTTCCATCGGTTTATCTATCATATACCTGAGTGTACATTAATCATGTGAAATAACTGGTTTTTATTGTTTATACCGGACGGACAGACGGACAAAAGCGTTAGCATAATAGCTGATTCACAATGTAATTTCGTCAACGCAAATCAAAGCAAGCGCAAAGCAAAGCGACGGTATAATAATTTTTCAATTCACAATGTGTTGGTATTTTCAGCGTTAAATGACTTTTGATTTTCATTTATTTCAGTCAATTGTCCATTTGTCCATTTTTTCCACAAAAAAACAATAAAATAAAAAAAAACATTTTAATAGTATTAAATACTTCTAGAATTGGTATATTTAATATACAAATCGTCACCTCAGTTCTTAAGTGTTCTATGTCCAAAAATAAAAATGTTGAGAAATTCAAATTTATGATTTAGCATAAAAGTTTTAATACTGTTTGCAACATTTCAACAATTGTAATTATTTTTTATAAATATTTCATTTCTTTTTTTATATAAAAGTGATAACAAAAATATTTATAAATAGTTATAATTTATATTTTTTTTTAAAAACTAGTGATCGATGTCGAATTGGATATTAACAGTATATTATATGTTGACCGGTAAATTATAAATAACTTTTGAACATAACTTTTCAAGAATATCTTGGAAACGATTTGTGATAGAACATAACGTTTTACGCCAATCGAAAGATCGTAGTCAAATTAGTAAAACTGCATATTTAACTCATTTTGTCAAAAAATGGTCTATTGAACACTTAAGACCTGAGGTGACGAATTAATAATTTTTTTAAACTATTTTTTTTAAATTAAATTCCTTCTATCTAGTTTTCCACAAATACTTTTGAGAATGAGAAATATTTTATTATTATCTGTCAATTAGTCGCGTTGGTTATCGTAAAAGTTGAAAGTTGGCCAACTTTTGCTTTGTTACGCGTCGCGTCGGCTCTCTCTCTCTTCATTGTGAACAGAAGTATTGTTTTCATATAGTTCAACTTTTTAACTTTGATTTGCGTTCCGTTGCTTTGCGCATCGTTTCTCATTGTGAATCAGCAGTAAGGGATTTTTTGTTTTAAAAAAGCCCTAAAAAATGGAAAATATTAATTTTTCTTCATGTCGATATAAGCTACTCTTACTTGTTGCCACTATATTAAAATAAATAAATACTTGAACTTGATTTTTAGGTATATTAATATGCTAGATATATATATGTGTAGGTATATATTTACATTTTTAGCAATTTAGGAAAAGATTGTAAAGAAAAGTTAAAAACTGAGGAGATAAATAAATTCATGGTAAAGTTAATTTTTAGGTTTAACATATTACCTAAAATTGTGAAATTCTAGTTTTTTGAAATCCATGTTCATGTCGTTTTTACATATATGCAATTCTCTTGAATTTTATAGTATAACAAAAAAAAGTTATTGTTTTCAAGTTTATGTAAACGTTTAATTTTATATCATATTTAGACGGTCATGGTCATACTGCATTTGCATTCTATTTGTATATGAATATGTGAGAAGGCATTTGAGAGCTTTTATTTATTAGCGACTATTTATGGTGCATGTATTTTTCAAATTTTCTATAGATATAATATATTGTCACCTTAGTATTTAATTGATATAAACGACAGAAACTTAAATCGGATTAAATGGAAATTTAAGTTTAGTTAAAGTTTCAATATTTGCTATTAAGTTTTCCCTTCCCCAATGATATGCTATTAAGTTTTCCCTCCCCCAATGCCCCACGTTGGTTTAAAAAGAAAATATCCTTATCATCTGTGATATTTTTTTTTGTTAGTATTATATCAGTGAGCGGCGATTTGGTTTTGTTATTTTTTTTTAGTTTAGTATTAGTTATTTACAATTAAGTGTTTTAGTTTAGTTAGTATTTATATATTAGAATAGTATTAACACTTAATTGTTAGTTAATTTATTAGTTGTTAATTTTTTTTTGTTATATACACTAAATTGTTAATGTATTAGTAGTTAAAATTTATTGTTATTTAAATATATGGGTTAAATTATTAGTTTTTTAGTTAATTATTTTTACAATTATTTGTTATTTATCTTGATTATTTATTAAGTGGGGTTGATTTTTCTTTATTATTAGTTAGTCTGCTAGGACTCTTCGATCTCTCGATTGCAGGCCGTGGTACTGTCTGGACAGGGTGAGTCTACGCCTGAGACTAAGGACGCATGACAAGGAGTCTAGAAGGCAGCCTACACCAACGCCACAGGAGATAAGGAAGGAACTGGTAGTCTCTAGGACACCAGAACCAGTTAAGGCAATGGACGTGGCTTTGAAAGAACCCACAGCAGCGTCTACACCGGCAGCAATGATAGCAACAACAACAGCACTAACACTAACAGAGGTGGTCAAAGCAGCGTCGGAACAAATTCCGTCGACCAGCGGCTTTACCAAGGCAACTGTGTCCAAAAAGACATCAGAGTTTAGACCACCGTTAAACAAAGAGAGGAAAGAAGACAGCGGTAGGCGTGCAGAGGCACATAGAAGAAGAAGCAGGTCACCGCGCAGGAAAAGGACACCTCCCAGAGAGGAAAAAGAGAAATGGCGTAAGGTGGAGCATGGTAAGCCAGCTAAGATCAGCTCCAAACATACCAGAAGGGAGGTGTCTAGAAGCCCTCCTCCTATAAGGAGAGAGAGGAGGCAGAGTCCGGACCGGGGAAGAAGTAGTAGAGAGGCTCAAAGGGGTCTCTCCTCCCGACGGAGAAGTAGAGAAAGACACCGCTCTAACAACAGCAGTAGGAGGGAGACCCCTAGGCATGGTCCCCGGCCGGAGAGAAGAAGGTAGATGCCGAATTCACATTTAAGGTACTACAGGTGAATCTGCAGCATGCGAAGGCGGCATCAGCAGTTGCAGGTTGCAGATTTGCTAAAGAAGAAATCAGTATTGCCTTAATACAGGAACCATGGCTAGCAAAAGGTAAAATTTGCGGGCTAGGCGATTCTAAAGGTAAGCTACTCTACGATTACAAGGACCAAAGACCAAGAGCCTGTATACTTTTCAATAAAAATATAAATTACGTTCCCATTACAGAATACTGCAAAAAGGACGTAGTAGCAGCGATTGTAACATCTAAAGGAGGAACGACGGACATCATAGTATGTTCAGCGTATTTACCAGGAGATGAACAATGCCCATCACCAGAGCTTACCGGACTGATATCCTACGCAAGAAGAAACAAGATGCAAATGATAATTGGATGTGACGCAAATGCTCATCACACCAATTGGGGTAGCACTAACATTAACAGTAGAGGTGAGTCAGTCTTAGAATTTATTAATAGTAATAACTTGTTTGTAGCTAACATAGGCAACGAACCAACCTTTATTAATAGAATTAGAAACGAAGTCCTTGATCTTACCATCTCAACCTCGTTCCTGACTAACAATATTAAAAATTGGCATGTCTCAAATGAACCTTCATGCTCCGACCACAGGCACATTAGGTTCGAAATCGTGGACCTCAGTCCCGAAACTTCAGTTTACCGTCCAAAAAAACGGACCAACTGGTCATCCTATAAGGAAGATTTAGAAAACAAGTTAGCAATCATTCCGAATAGGATTAACAACATAGATAGACTTGAAGAAGCAGCCTGGACAACCAGCAAGGCTATAGTAGAAGCATTTGAGATCAACTGTCCACCAAGTAACAAGACAAGTAACAGGCAAGTACAATGGTGGAATAACAACCTAGAGGACCAAAGAAAGAAAGTTCGTAGATTGTTCAACAGTGCAAAAAATAATAGTCCACACGAATGGGCTAGGTATAAAGAAGCACTCACGACATACAACAAGGAGATCAGGAAAGCGAAACGATCCTCCTTCCAGACGTTCTGCGAAAGCATTGAAGAGCTACCAGTAGCAGCACGAATATACAAGGTTATGGCAAATGAAACAACTGGCTCCATTGGCCTTCTGAAGAAAGCGGATGGTAGCTATACAGAAACAAAAGAGGAAACAGTCGATGCTCTATTGAGGGCACACTTTCCAGGAGCCACAACCTTAGAGGCAAACGAAGAATTTATCCATCCGAGGACAACAAGCGATATCGGCACGAACCTGAGTGAGGAATGGATGGGATCTTTCCGGCACTACTGCAGGAGGGTAAAGAAATAATCATCCCCGTACTAACCAGGCTCTTTAAGGCCAGCCTGGTATGGGGACACATACCAAGAGCATGGACGGATGTTAAGGTAGCATTCATTCCAAAGGCTAACAAGAAAGCAGATGGAGATCCGAAAAACCTGCGTCCCATCAGCTTATCGTCTTTTATTCTGAAAACTCTAGAAAAAGTAATAGAGAGATATATAAGAGAAACAACCCTCACTCACAATCCTCTCAACCAATACCAATACGCGTATCAAGCTGGTAAATCCACCGAGATGGCGCTACTGAACTTAACGGGTAAGATAGAAAAATCTATTGCAGATAAAGAAGTAGCGATCGTGGCCTTCATGGACATCGAAGGAGCCTTCAACAATACCTCTCACGAATCTATCATCAGGGCAATGAGAGAGAAAGGTATAAGCGATAGAATCTGCAGGTGGACCAGATCCATGCTAACAAGCAGGAAAATAGAAATATCAATTGGCGGATTCACCACTAAAGCGAGAACTGCAAAGGGATGTCCTCAAGGTGGTGTTCTTTCACCCCTCCTGTGGTCCTTAGTAGTGGATAGACTACTAGTCAAATTACAAGATAAGGGCTTTGACTGTCAGGGATATGCGGATGACCTCGCGATAATAATCAGAGGTAAATTCACTAGTGTACAGTGCGACTTGCTACAGAGAGCATGCAACATAGTTGAAAGTTGGTGTATAGAGGAGGAACTTCGAGTCAACCCGGACAAAACCATCATAATTCCATTCAGCAACAAGCATAGATTAACTAACCTGAACAAACCAAAGCTGTTTGGAGTAGAATTGGCATTCTCTAAGGAAGCCAAATTCCTGGGGGTTATCCTGGACCAAAAGCTTAACTGGAATAGCCACATTAACAACATCATCAAAAAAGCAAACCTTTCCCTGTGGACCTGCAGACGTATATGCGGCAAGACCTGGGGTATTCATCCAAAAATAGCATATTGGATGTATCTAACAATCAGCAGACCGATCGTAACCTATGCGGCGGTAGTATGGTGGAAAAAAAGTAAACAAATAAACATCCAGAACAAACTAAACAAGCTACAAAGAGTAGCATGTCTAAATATAACTGGAGCAATGAGCACTACGCCAACGTCAGCGCTAGAAGTGTTGCTGAACATAGCCCCACTGCACATAGCCTTAGAAGAAGAAGCGAAGATGGGTGCTATGAGAATTAAAGGCTACCAAGGTCTCGATCAAAGGGCGTTGTGTAATCATCCCTCTGTAAAATTAGCAGTTAACAATAAATCATATCTTGACATGCCAAGGGATGACTGCAAGATCAAATACATATTCAACAGACCATTCAACATAGTGATTCCAAACAAACACGACTGGGAACACACAAAACCAAGGGATACAGAACTAGAATGGTATACGGATGGTTCTAAGACAGATGAAGGGGTAGGTTCTGGTGTCTACGGTAAAAGACCCAGGATTAACAGAACACAAAACTTAGGATCTCTAATGACGGTATTTCAAGCAGAGGTTTACGCAATACAAATGTGCGCACAAGAAAACTTAAGCAGAGGATACACTAACAAAACCATAACAATCTACTCAGACAGTCAGGCGGCTCTTAGGGCTCTTGACTCTCATCAGATGAAATCCAACACTGTAATAGATTGTTTCAACACCCTGATTACATTAGGAGAAAGAAACAGGGTCACTTTATCATGGATTCCTGCACATATGGGATATGAAGGTAATGAGATGGCGGATGAATTGGCAAAGAAAGGTGCGGGCTCAACTTTTGAGGGTCCAGAGCCATTCTGCGGAGTACCAAAATGTCATCTCAAAGGATTAATAACGGAAGAAACCAGACGTGCTCAAATCAACTCATGGAATAACAAAATCGGAATGAAACACTCCAAACTCTTCATGAAGGGGCCGTCGAAGAAGAAGACAAATGAACTCCTAACGTGTAGCAGGAAAAAAGTCAAAACAATAACTGGCTTCCTAACAGGACACTATGGATTACGTAAACACCTACACACTTTGAGGCTATCACAGGAACGAGTATGTAGATACTGCCAAGAAGAAGATGAGACAGCAGAACACCTACTTTGCGAATGCATGGCCCTCTCTAACAGGAGGCTAAGGTATCTGCAAGGGTACACCATTTCTCCATCTGACACATGGAACATTTCACTATCAAATCTGTACAGCTTCATCCGCAGTACAGGTCTGATAGATGAGTAACTATGAGGGAAGTTACAATAAGCCTTATGGCTGCAGTGACGAGGCGCTTCTGTGCCATCCCTGTACTTAAACCTTAACCTTAACCTTAGTTATAGTGTATTAAACAAATTGAAATTAAAAAAAAAAACAAATTGAAATTAAATAAGAAATTTTTTTGATTTGTATTACTTGACAGCTGTTGGTATTCAACAATTTTTTTTTCTTTTCGTCAAGAAAACATAGTATATGTATTCGTGGCACTGCCTTGCCATCAAAAAAAATTTAAACAAACAAAAAAAAATTTTTACCACATAGCTTTTTGTTTTTCATTTTCTTTACCCAGTGATTACGATGCTGCTCCCGATATATCTGGAACAACACGAACCCTGGAAACGCGAACTAAAAATTGAATAAATATTAATATATATATATAAGTATATTTCCATACAAAAAAAAATAATTACAATTTAAAAAAAAAACTACTCTACACAATGTATAAAAACTTTAATTCGAAAAAAAAAACTTTAATTCGAAAAAAAAAATAAGAAAAAAAAACAGGATTCCCGCGAAGACTCTTCCAGACAGGACTGCTCACACTCCGGAACCAGTACTCGTACACAGGAACAAACTAAACAACAGGAACAAAATTACGACTACGAATTACGCGCGCGCTTGACATATATATTATATTCCGGTTTTCAAAATCGTTTACTTTGCCGGTACACAAACTTTATATGTAAATATCTATTCTAAATTTTTCTCCACTTATTTTTTTTCTTTAATGGGTTACTTTTCCCCAAAAACTAATTCTTTATTATTATTTTTTTTTTTTTCTTAAAAAAAACACTTCCTTCTTAATTTTTCCTCTTTTTTTTTCGTCTTTAGTTCTAATATTTTAAATAAATAAAAAAACTTCAATTCAAAGAAAACATAAATTCACAAAGAAACAACTACAAAACAAAAAAAATATGAATCGTCCATAGGGGTTGCATTACCTATAACCGGTTAACCGGTTTACCGGTTTTACCGGTACAAATGGTTACCGAAATTACCGGTATATTTTACCGGAATTACCGGTAATTTCGGTAAATTTTAAAAATTATTACATTCATATATTTTTTATAACTTGATATGTATTTTTAACTGGCTTACTTGTATTTTACATAATTTCTGTAAATAATTGGTTGTTATTTTTAATTTTATTGTTTCAATTGTAATCAAACCGATTAATAATATGTAGATGTATGTAAGTAAAAACCATCTTTTGACAATAAAGCCAACGAGTATAGAGTCTGAGAGGGCCTTTTCATCAGCAGAGTTAATATGCACAAAAATAAGAAGCAGTCTTAGTGATAAGGCAATTGACACCAATTGCTTCTTACGAGCATATTTCAATGCACAGGCAGATATTTTGAATATTATTTTAAAAAAATGTTTTTCTAACTATTTTTTGTCTTTTTTTATATTGAATTAATGTATGTAAATGTTTTTTATTTTGTTCTATTTTTTATTAATGAATTAAACTTTTGTGTGTTTTACTTAATAACTTATTGTTAATTATTTGTTTGGACAACTTTTTTAGAAACATTTTTGCCGTTTGTTGCTAAATATATGAAACTTTACATGAAAAAAAATTTACCGGTAAATTACCGGTAACCCGGTTTCTACTCAAAATATTTACCGTTTACCGGTAAAAGCAAATCTCGGTAATTTTGCAGGCCCTAATCGTCCAGCCCGACGATCGAAATCACACTCCCCGAAAGTTAACTTTTTCCAACACATCATTCCACTTTTTCTGCCCTTCTTTCGACCCAGGGTGCCCTTCATTCGACCCAAAGTTAATACAAATAGAATGCAAATGCATTATGACCATAACCGTCTAAATATGATATAAAATTAAATTGGTCATAATGCATTTGGTCATAATGCATTTGCATTCTATTTGTATATGAATATGTGAGAAGGCATTTGAGAGCTTTTATTTATTAGCGACTATTTATGGTGCATGTATTTTTAAAATTTTCTATAGATATAATATATTGTCACCTTAGTATTTAATTGATATAAACGACAGAAACTTAAATCGGATTAAATGGAAATTTAAGTTTAGTTAAAGTTTCAATATTTGCTATTAAGTTTTCCCTCCCCCAATGATATGCTATTAAGTTTTCCCTCCCCCAATGCCCCACGTTGGTTTAAAAAGAAAATATCCTTATCATCTGTGATATTTTTTTTTGTTAGTATTATATCAGTGAGCGGCGATTTGGTTTTGTTATTTTTTTTTTAGTTTAGTATTAGTTATTTACAATTAAGTGTTTTAGTTTAGTTAGTATTTATATATTAGAATAGTATTAACACTTAATTGTTATTTAATTTATTAGTTGTTAATTTTTTTTGTTATATACACTAAATTGTTAATGTATTAGTAGTTAAAATTTATTGTTATTTAAATATATGGGTTAAATTATTAGTTTTTTAGTTAATTATTTTTACAATTATTTGTTATTTATCTTGATTATTTATTAAGTGGGGTTGATTTTTCTTTATTATTAGTTAGTTATAGTGTATTAGTATAAGTAGTTACTTATTATTATTATTATTAGTTGTAATTTCTAAAATTTAGTTTACTTAGTATTAATAGACCGTGCCTCAACAAGAATGCTGGGTGTTTTCAGACTGGTTCGGTAGGGTACTCTACAGAATCCAGCCTGTTTTGTGACACTTAGAAATAATAATAACTTAATAATACTATGTTATGCGTGAGCCGGTCTGTCTGTTTGTTTTTGTTTCAGGTGGAGGGGTTAAGTATTGTGTTTGTAGATTGTAATTATCGTTAAGTTATTTTTAGTGTTGTACAATAGATGTCGCTGTGGTGGTGGTGAGTTAACTTTGGGTCGAATGAAGGGCACCCT
Organism: Empis stercorea; assembly: GCA_949752835.1. Taxonomy (NCBI): domain Eukaryota; kingdom Metazoa; phylum Arthropoda; class Insecta; order Diptera; family Empididae; genus Empis; species Empis stercorea. The sequence continues at coordinate 29,413,412 of OX457087.1, read as the reverse complement.
GGGTCGAAAGAAGGGCAGAAAAAGTGGAATGATGTGTTGGAAAAAGTTAACTTTCGGGGAGTGTGATTTCGATCGTCGGGCTGGACAATTCATATTTTTTTTTGTTTTGTAGTTGTTTCTTTGTGAATTTATGTTTTCTTTGAATTGAAGTTTTTTTATTTATTTAAAATATTAGAACTAAAGACGAAAAAAAAAGAGGAAAAATTAAGAAGGAACTGTTTTTTTTAAGAAGAAAAAAAATAATAATAAAGAATTAGTTTTTGGGGAAAAGTAACCCATTAAAGAAAAAAAATAAGTGGAGAAAAATTTAGAATAGATATTTACATATAAAGTTTGTGTACCGGCAAAGTAAACGATTTTGAAAACCGGAATATAATATATATGTCAAGCGCGCGCGTAATTCGTAGTCGTAATTTTGTTCCTGTTGTTTAGTTTGTTCCTGTGTACGAGTACTGGTTCCGGAGTGTGAGCAGTCCTGTCTGGAAGAGTCTTCGTGGGAATCCTGTTTTTTTTCTTATTTTTTTTTTCGAATTAAAGTTTTTTTTTTCGAATTAAAGTTTTTATACATTGTGTAGAGTAGTTTTTTTTTTAAATTGTAATTATTTTTTTTTGTATGGAAATATACTTATATATATATATTAATATTTATTCAATTTTTAGTTCGCGTTTCCAGGGTTCGTGTTGTTCCAGATATATCGGGAGCAGCATCGTAATCACTGGGTAAAGAAAATGAAACACAAAAAGCTATGTGGTAAAAATTTTTTTTTGTTTGTTTAAATTTTTTTTGATGGCAAGGCAGTGCCACGAATACATATACTATGTTTTCTTGACGAAAAGAAAAAAAAATTGTTGAATACCAACAGCTGTCAAGTAATACAAATCAAAAAAATTTCTTATTTAATTTCAATTTGTTTTATTTTAATAATCTTAAAATAAAAATAAAAGAATTTTGTTAAATTATAATTTCAAATATTGGTGTTTGAATTCATTTATTTATTTAGCCTAAAGTGGTTTTTTTTTTGTTGGTCCATTTACGGAGACATCGTTGGGTGAAAATTTTTTTTTGAGTTCGAGATTATTTTTGTGTTTTTCTGTGAAATTTTTGTGGTAGTTCTTCTTCATTCATTATGGCTGGCTAAGAGGAAGAACCGTTTAAGAGTTATGGCCAGGTGAGGAGATATATATATATATATATATATATACATATATATATAAATATATATACATATACATATATATATAAATAAATATAACTATATACTGGAAGTGTGAATTCATAAAAGGGAAAGTAAAAAGATGATTGCACCAACCAGCAGGCCCGGCGCTAACCCTTTTTGCGCCCCGTGCACTTTTCAAAAATGCCGCCCTAAAAAAAACGTTCGGTTGCCGTAAAGAATCCGTTTCCACATCACCCAAGAGGTAGGGCCCCTGAAACTGTTAGCCCTATAGAATTATTTCCCACAAAATATCAGAAATCACGTTTTCATCATGTAACCATCTTCAAAATTAGAGCTAATTGAGGAGCACTAGCATGTATAGACCAACTATAGACCACTATAATGAATGTGTTATAGTGGTCCCAGATGAAAATATGGCTAATCGTCATTTCATCCAGACCACTATAATGAATGTGTTTACCAAATTTTAGCACAATCCATCCAGGGGTGCTAGAGAAAATCCCAGATGAAAATATAGGCATACATAGTAAAAATATCATTAAAAAAACCATTCCGTTTCCTACATGAAAAAACCCCGCATTTTTAATCTGTGCTCTGTGCCTCCTGTGCCTTTATAATTTCGCATATAAAAAAAATTATATTATACTATACGTATAGTCATAACCAATAGTCATATACACAAATATGTACTCTATATTTTTTTTTTAACACAATTTTAAAATTGTTCATAGTTAATATGAATAGTAAAAATGTCATTAAAAAACCCCTTCCGTTTCTTACATGAAAAAACCCCGCATGAACAGCATTTTTAATCTGTGCATTGTGCCAACAAAATAATCTCATATCATCAAATAAGTGTATATGTATTCAATAATCATATATACAACTAGTTATTTTTATTTTGAACAAAATTTCAAAACTGTTCATAGTTAATATGGAAAGTAAAAATATCGATAAAATACCCTTCCGTTTCTTATATGAAAAAAAAACACCGCATGAACAGTATTTTTAGTCTGTTCATCTAAAAATATCGAAATCGGTAGAACAATAATTTAATAAATATCGATATATACAATAGTACTAGAAAAAATAAGAGCGATACAATAGTACTAGAAAAAATAAGAGTGCGATACGATATACGATACGCATACGATACGAATACGAAGTATGAATGAAGCATAAAAGCAATATAATATAAAATATAGTGAAGAGAAGAATAGTAGAAAGAGCAAGAATTTTTTCTCCGGCTATATAATTTATTATATAAATTCATAGGTATATAAAATATACTATATGTATCCATTTAAAAAATAGATTTATATTGTACTCTACTAGTTCATACTTTTTGTTCGTTACTTGAAAATTAAAAAAAAAAAATTATTTCTGATGGATTTTGGCGCCCTAAAGATTTCTTAAATTTTAGCGCCCCGTCAAGCTGTTCATATTGTTCTATGGGAGCGCCGGCCCTACCAACCAATTATCAGTTATCACTTATCACCTACTCAAAATATATTTTTTTGATAAGAGTAAATGATAAGTGTTGCACAAATGGAAATTAAATTTAACTCACTTATCAGTTATCAAATAATCATGTTTTTGATAATGATGTGTTAAGCGTTTCTCCAAAGAAATATATTACTTAGCAACAGAAGTTAATTTTTACATTTTGATAAATAGAAGTTTGTATGGTTGCATTTGTCATTACACGTGCGGGTGCTGTAGCAATAGTTTTGTAGCCAACAAAAGAACCCAAAATAATAATTTACCAAATAGTTTTAAATTTTAATATAAATATATATATAACCACGACTAAAGCTCGAATTAGTATGAAAATAGAACTTACAGAATAATTAATATATGAATCTTTTCTTAACAAAACTTTTGGAAACTTAGCAGTATTAGAATTGTAAATTGATAAGTAAGAATTTTGGTGCAACGAAAAGAGAAAAAAAATATAAAAATTTATCAAATTATCGCTTTTCCAAAAATTACTTATCAACTTACGATTTTCTATTTGGTGCAACAGACATTTGATAACTTGAGCGCTTATCAATAATCATAACTCATTTTAATTCTTATTACTTATCCGTTTGGTCATTGACTAATAATAATATATAGACTTATAAAGTAGAACAAAAAAAATTTCCACTTTCTGATTTGACTTTCCTAATCTAATGTAAAAAATCAACGTTCAACGTGCGTTTTTTGTTATATATTTTCGTTAGATTAGGAAAGGAAATATTATGAATGACTAATATGAGAGCATGCGTGAGAGGATATTTTTTTTTATATTGAAAAAACGGATTTTTTTTGTTTTCTCATATATGTGATTGTATTGCATAATCTTATATGAATAGTTTTGTTGGTATTCGTACAATTGAAAATTTTCTAATTCATAAATAAATTCTAATTTTCAATTTTTAGCAAAAAGAAAATAGTTTCTTCTATATTGTAAGAATAGTACAGGCGTTTGGGTATTTTTGGTAATATCGATTAAAAAATATATTGCATATTTTATGATTATACAATATATTCAATAAATTAATAATATTTTCTGATTATACAATATTATATTCATAAATTTTAACACTATATTTTAAAATTTGGTTAGATTTAATTTAATTTAATTTGAAAAAAGTTGAATTGAAATTGAAAATTTATTAATTCAATTTAGAAAAGATAAAAATACATATTTCTAAACATGTTTAATTCCTTTTAAAAAACTTCTAATTTATTCTTAAATGTATTCCCATTTTTTAATCAATATTACCAAAAATACCCAAACGCCTGTACTATTCTTACAATATAGAAGAAACTATTTTCTTTTTGCTAAAAATTGAAAATTAGAATTTATTTATGAATTAGAAAATTTTCAATTGTACGAATACCAACAAAACTATTCATATAAGATTATGCAATACAATCACATATATGAGAAAACAAAAAAAATCCGTTTTTTCAATATAAAAAAAAATATCCTCTCACGCATGCTCTCATATTAGTCATTCATAATATTTCCTTTCCTAATCTAACGAAAATATATAACAAAAAACGCACGTTGAACGTTGATTTTTTACATTAGATTAGGAAAGTCAAATCAGAAAGTGGAAATTTTTTTTGTTCTACTTTATAAGTCTATATATTATTATTAGTCAATGGTTTGGTGCAACAGAAATTTATCATTAATTTTGATAAGTTGATAACTAATAAGCGATAAGTGGTTGGTGCAATAGAGCCCAAATGATACTTTTATTTTTTAAAGCTAGGTATTTACTTAAAAGGTGGCAAAATTGTGAACAAAATATTTATTTATTTATTTGCCATATATATATTTACATTAATTTTTATAATAACTTGTATTAGAGTTTGAGGATTACCTTTACAACTAGAAACGTCTTGTAACAAGATGATAATTTTCCAAAAAAAATTACCACTCGGAGGAGGTAACTTCGGAGTTCTAGTGAAGTGGGCGCCAGGTCTAGGGTGACCAACAGCGCATCACAAGAAAAACGCTAGACCAAAATTTATGTACTAGAACTCCTTGGATCACTGGGATTTCCTCCTAAGTGTGCCAGCTATGCTCAGCCTGTGGGGCGTGAGTCGACCAGTGATCCAAACGGCAATAAATACTACAATACGATGATGCTTTCACTAATAAAAAATTTCACAACAGAAAATTGTTAAAGTGAAGCACCATCGTTTAGGGAATAAGGAGAGAGAAGGACAAGAAATCCAAGGCGATCCATCCTGACGAAGGACTGAAATTAGCCAGCCATTCTAAAAAAAATTCAACAACAAAAAAAAATCAAAAAAAACAACCCAGCGGTGACAACACACTACAATAAAATAATAAAAAATTTGGAATTTTCAAAAAAAAATAAATAAAATTCCAATGAAATTATAATAAATAAAACGATTAAATTTTTTGCTTCATATTAAATATAATATGAAGCTTTGTGGTGCAGAGCAAATTTCGAAAAAAAATTTTTCGAGATTTTGAATTTTTTCTTACGTTTTAGATGTCAGAGAATCAGAATCAGCAAAAACGCCGTACGCAAAACAAAAATTGTCTTTTTGAATCGCTTAGAAATAGTACTAAAACACATTCAATTGAATCAAAAATTTACAGAAAGGTAAACTAAGGATGGAATTTTATGCTTATGGTATCCTTTTCCGAATAACATACCTGCAAACCCCCTTCATGGAGCGATAAAAATGCACAATATTGTGCATGTAAAAAAACACACCTTAATATAGTCGGATCTTTACCCTGTTTCACAGTTTCATGAATAGACACCATACAAAGAACATAAGAAAAATTCAGAGCCCTGATTTAATGGTAATATTATAATTGAATTTTTGAAAATTGATATGCACATAAAACCAGTATGATTTCACGTAAAACATTATAACTTTTAAAATAGGTATAACAAGTTAGTACCTTTCCATTCCATATAAAAAAAATTATTCCCCGCCTTTTTTATGTGGGTGAGGGGCTTATATATGAAACAAGTTACAACCCCTCAGCGGGGAAGTTTATTAAAGAAGTGAGAAATAGGTTTCTTCATTATACTATTATACACCTTCTACATAAAAATCAGCCTCATACCTGTACCCCCCTTCATTTTACTAGTGAAACAATTTTTATTGGACTATTAAAATTGTATTTTTAGTATTTAAAATGATCATAGCATATGAAACATTTAATATACGGCCTATTATCTTATAAGTTAGATATAATAGCTTAGTATCTTTCGAAATCATTCAAAATTTTCACCCCTTTTCTTTTTTATACGGGCGAGGGGGTATATTTATAAAACAAGATGCAACACCTCCTCGGGGAACTGGATTGAAAAAATAAGAAATAAGTTTTTTTTAAATACTATTTTAGACCTTATGCGAAAAATTTGTTTCCGTACCTGCAACACACTCTATTCTTCATCGCTTAGAAATGCAACATTTCAAAATTTATTATATAGCTTATGAAAATTTAATTTTTGGAACTTAAAATGACTATAAAATAAGCCACAGTTTAGATATAAACTTGAAATTTATAAATTGGTGCAATAGGTTCGTGGTAATACAAATCACTCCAAATTTTAACATGCTGCTCTTTTTTGGTGGAGGAGGGGTTATATTTAGAAAACAAGCTCCATGCCTTGCGCGGTGGGCTAATTTAAAAAAATGAAAAAATACTTTTTTAACAATGAAATTTTACACCTCGTATAAAAAAATCAGTCCCACCCCGTCAACCCTCTTTATGTCAGTTGTATTTGAATTTCGATATTTTCAAAGTAAAATTTTTGAAATTCAAAATGGCTATAAAATGGTCCAGAGTTTATGTACGACTTTCTTACTTCTATGCCAGGTACCATAATTTCAAACCTTGCGAAATCACTTAAAATTATAAACCACTATCTCATTAAAGTAGAGGAGGGGGTGTATTAATGAAATATGCAATATCCCCTATGCGGGAGACTATATCAAAAAAATTAAAAATTGGTTTCTTCATAATACTATTCTACACCTTGTACATAAAAACGAGACCTGTACCTTCAACCCTCTTCATTTTGCAGGGGTAAAAATTTCGACATTTTAAAAATTAATATTATATTGGATATACAATTTCGAGTATTATTGAAACTTAGTAATAATTTCAAATTGTACAACATTAATAGTTTTGAAAAAATTATTACTTTTAATTTTATATATATTACGTGGTTCGTGAAATTCAAATTTTTCGCAAAGGTCTTAGATTAGATATTAGCTTTGAAATATAGTTATAGCGAACCCTTCTTTAAAAGATTTCCCCACCTACCTACGAAAAAAAGCTGCCAAGTTGGAAGAGTGCCTCATATACCCTTTTGATCCACCTAGGCTTTAGTGAAAACGAAGATTTAAATAAAAATTATGATTTTTACAAAACTCCCAAAGTTGTACAATTTAAAATTACAATCAAGTTTTTATAAATAAGTACTCGAATTTGTAATACCATATTTATACTAAATACTCGAAATGTAATATATATGTATATGTGTTTATTCTATAAATTGAAGGTACGTGTCTCAATTTTGTATAGAAGGTGTAGGTGTGTATTTTTAAGAAAATAATTTCTCATTTTTTCAATCCAGTCCCCCGCTGAGGTGCTGGAGCCTCTTTCACAAAATTACCCCCTCACCCATAATAAAAGGGAAAGGGGTAAAATTTTTGGCGGACACGGATGTTTTTTTGCTGATTCTGAAACCCTGACATCTAAAACGTCCAATAAAATTTACAATATATTTAGCAATATATATATATTGTGTTATATCATAAATTAAACCATTCGATATAGATAAGAATTTGATCATTTTTACCATTCGTATAAATTTTATATAAATAACATCATAAGTTTTATATAAGAACATAAAATATATTTACTTTTAAATTGTGAAAAACACGTAGTTTTATAAAATATTATAACTTTTAGTTAATTCCTTGTTTTTATTAATGCCTAGGTTGATCTAAAAGGGGATATGAAGCACTCTTCCAACTTGGCAGCTTTTGTTTTTTTTTTATAACAAGCTGTTGTTTTTGGTTTTACTTTATTTAATTTTTTCAAATTAAAAAAAAAAATATAATTATATGAAAATTTTTTTTTATATATATATATATATATGTATGTGGTGTAACTAATAATTGAATATTAATTACTATATTTTTAAATTTATTTCTAACTCTCGGAATACTATTAATTTTAAAGAAGCAATAAATAACAAAAAAAAAATATTTTTACAATTTTACGTTACAAAAAAAATTTTTACTTTACTACAAAAACAGTTTTAATAATAAGTTAACACAAACAAAAAACCGAGCAAAAGCAACTAAAATAAATAATTATAATCGTACACCACAAAATAAATTAATTAAATAACAAAATTTACAGTACCTGGTAATACCTGCTTCCTGCTCCGGCATGCCAGGACGGGAACCAGCTACCTGTACCTACACAACAATAAATTATATAAAAAAAATTTTAACACCAAAAACAACAAAAATAAAAAAAAACGCTGCCGCCGCTTGTAATGGGTAGATTAAGAATTTACATCCCCACATTTTTTTTGTTGAGTAAATTAATTTGCTTAGCAACAAGAAATCAAATTTTATATATAATAATCAAATAAATTTTTATTGGGTGTAAATTAACATCAGATGCAATTAACGAAAGATTTCTTTCGAATTATCGAAAACCAGTTTTTTTCTATTATCAAAAAACTCTGGTTTCGATAAATTTTTGCAACAGTTATATCAATTATTAAAAATTTAAAAATATCGATAAAACCCCCTTCCGTTTCTTATATGCAAAAAAAAACACCGCATGAACAGTATTTTTAGTCTGTTCATCTAAAAATATCGAAATCGGTAGAACAATAATTTAATAAATATCGATATATACAATAGTACTAGAAAAAATAAGAGTGATACAATAGTACTAGAAAAAATAAGAGTGCGATACGATATACGATACGCATACGATACGAATACGAAGTATGAATGAAGCATAAAAGCAATATAATATAAAATATAGTGAAGAGAAGAATAGTAGAAAGAGCAAGAATTTTTTCTCCGGCTATATAATTTATTATATAAATTCATAGGTATATAAAATATACTATATGTATCCATTTAAAAAATAGATTTATATTGTACTCTACTAGTTCATACTTTTTGTTCGTTACTTGAAAACTAAAAAAAAAAATTATTTCTGATGGATTTTGGCGCCCTAAAGATTTCTTAAATTTTAGCGCCCCGTCAAGCTGTTCATATTGTTCTATGGGAGCGCCGGCCCTGCCAACCAATTATCAGTTATCACTTATCACCTACTCAAAATATATTTTTTTGATAAGAGTAAATGATAAGTGTTGCACAAATGGAAATTAAATTTAACTCACTTATCAGTTATCAAATAATCATGTTTTTGATAATGATAAGTGTTAAGCGTTTCTCCAAAGAAATATATTACTTAGCAACAGAAGTTAATTTTAACATTTTGATAAGTAGAAGTTTGTATGGTTGCATTTGTTATTACACGTGCGGGTGCTGTAGCAATAGTTTTGTAGCCAACAAAAGAACCAAAAATAATAATTTACCAAATAGTTTTAAATTTTAATATAAATATATATATAACCACGACTAAAGCTCGAATTAGTATGAAAATAGAACTTACAGAATAATTAATATATGAATCTTTTCTTAACAAAACTTTGGGTAAACTTAGCAGTATTAGAATTGTAAATTGATAAGTAAGAATTTTGGTGCAACGAAAAGAGAAAAAAAAATATAAAAATTTATCAAATTATCGCTTTTCCAATAATTACTTATCAACTTACGATTTTCTATTTGGTGCAACAGACATATGATAACTTGAGCGTTTATCAATAATCATAACTCATTTTAATTCTTATTACTTATCCGTTTGGTGCAACAGAAATTTTTCATAAATTTTGATAAGTTGATAACTAATAAGCGATAAGTGGTTGGTGCAATAGAGCCCAAATCATACTTTTATTTTTTAAAGCTAGGTATTTACTTAAAAGGTGGCAAAATTGTGAACAAAATATTTATTTATTTATTTGCCATATATATATTTACATTAATTTTTATAATAACTTGTATTAGAGTTTGAGGATTACCTTTACAACTAGAAACGTCTTGTAACAAGATGTTAATTTTCCCAAAAAAATTACCACTCGGAGGAGGTAACTTCGGAGTTCTAGTAAAGTGGGCGCCAGGTCTAGGGTGACCAACAGCGCATCACAAGAAAAACGCTAGACCAAAATTTATGTACTAGAACTCCTTGGATCACTGGGATTTCCTCCTAAGTGTGCCAGCTATGCTCAGCCTGTGGGGCGTGAGTCGACCAGTGATCCAAACGGCAATAAATACTACAATACGATGATGCTTTCACTAATAAAAAATTTCACAACAGAAAATTGTTAAAGTGAAGCACCATCGTTTAGGGAATACGGAGAGAGAAGGATGTTGTGTTTTTGTCCCTATAAGTATTTATGTTCACCTTAAATATTCGGTTCTGGCCTGATCGTCTTCTTATTTTCCTTTGATATGGTTTTACTTCCTGGTTTTACTTTTATAATAAAACAACTACTTGTTTGCTTACTTTTAAAGTTCTTAATTTATTTCTTTTACTGTAGGCTAAACCTGTTCAGTATAAGACTTCAATAATTGAACTCCCCGAAATACCATTTTTTCGCCGTTTATATATTCTAATATTGCTCCCTCAGCAATATTAGAATGTGCCAATAATAATTGATATATTTTATTAATTAAAGGTAAAATTGTGTAACAACAGTTCATACATTAATTATGTTGCCATAGCCCATTTTGCTGATGACGCATTATACTTTATTATTATTAGTAAAGCTTATGTGCTTTCATTTATTTACTTTAGGTTTATTTACCTTTTTTATTTATTCTTTATTCTACATTTTATACATAACAACTTAAGTGTGTCATTATGGTTTGTATTATTTGTATACAATAATATTTATAATACGATGACGTATTTTATTATTGTTTTGATTTAAACTTTGATATAGTATAATGCCGACATCCCCACTGCCGTATACTGCCGATATAATGCATTTTTAGGCAATGACGACATAAATGTATGAATGTTGTCACACAACACCTCCCTTTCCCAAGATAAAAAATATATATATTTTTTAAGTTAATGGTATTTCGGACTTTTCCAATATGAATTTTTCAATTTAGAACGTTCTTTATTTAAAAACATTATAAAACGTATAAACAATTTTGATCTTAATCTAGTTACATTTTTTATATAATTTTCCATTTTCAAACAATTTGATTTTATATAATTTTTTAAAAAACCAATAGTAATATATAATTTAATATTTAAATAATTTTACTTTTCATAATTTTAATATGTTAAGTATGTTATTTCCCAATTTTTATTTAATATTTTATACATGATATATATATTTTTTATATAATTTTTCTCAATTTTTCCTTTTCACAATTTTCCAACTTAATTCTAGTTTAAAATATAAAAAATTTTTTTTTTATTAATTTATTGATCAATTTAATTTTAGGCATACAATTTTTTTTTTTTTTTTACAATTTTATTTTTTAATAGAATATATAATAGTTCTATTTTTTATATATGTATTTTAATACAATTTTTATGGTATAATTTAAAATTTTCAATAATATAACTTTGTTGTAAAATTTTAAAATTTACGTAATTTAACAATTAACAATAATAATTTAATATTTATAAATTTATATATGTTTTTTATTTTTATATTATGTATACATTTTATTTTATTTTTATATTATGTATAATAGTATACCTCCCATTTTTTTTTTTAAATTAAATTTTCAATTTAATTTTACATAATTTCTCCTTTTAAATATTTTATATAAAATATAATTTTTTATTTGTGAAATGTTTTACAAAAAAATACAATTATGCTATTTGGAATTTAATTTTGTAATTGCTAATAAATAATCATTCTTTCTGTGGTGCTTTAAGCATAAGGTAAAGGAATTTTTCCTTTTATTCCAATTTTTTATAAAATAGACCTTATTTATTATTTCCTTTTTTTATAAACTGAAACCTGGGAAATTTATTGACCTTACTAACGGACATATACTTATTAGCTAGGATACTAAAAATTTAAAGTGTCTCGGCTACGTTAAGTTTTTCTTTGTTTTTTTTTTTTTTTGCATGTGATTTTTGTGTGATATATGATATTGATATTTTAATATTATGATATTTTGAATTTCGTTATTATTATGTTTTTTTTTTTTTTTTTTTTGTGTGTTAAATGATAATTTTATCAAAAAAAAAATAAATATTATTATTGCAACTATGCAGTTTTTAGATTTAATTATTTCGTAAGTACATTTATAATTTTCATTCTCGTTACAAACCTTGAGCGGTAAAGTAAATTTTTAAAAAAAAAAAATGACTACAAATAATAATAATAATAATAATCCAACGCCTAAATGGGTAAGAATTTATTTATTGTTAAAATTATTTTAAATTTTTATGAAATATTTTTATTTATTTTTAGTATGTTTCAACGGTCCACAATGGGGGTGGCTGCCTCTGCCTCGTCGAGTGCGACGTTGCTAATATGCAATCCGAGGGATTTCGGGAGTCGCTGGTGGAAACGTGGCGACCTTCCACCGGCGTTACGCTAGCCGAATGCCTTAGGGATTATGGCTCCCAGCGAGGAGTTTATCACGCCGTTTATCCCCCTGAACGGGTGGATATAATTTCGTATTCAGATGGGAATATTTTTAGACGGTAAATAAAAAGATTATAAAAATTTTTTTTTTTTATTAATTAATATGATTTTTTTTTTTTTTTTTATTAATATAATAAATAGTATATTCTAAATTTAATAGTTTATTTGTTCAAATTTTTGTTTTTCATAATATCCCAACATTTTTTTTTATTTTATTATCTTCTCGTTTTTTTTACTTTCCCTTTTATGAATTCACACTTCCAGTATATATGTCGGTATATTTATTTATTTATTTATTTATATATATGTATATATATATATATATATATATATATATATCTCCTCACCTGGCCATTAAACGGCTTGACCGATTGAGCTCAAGTTTGGAATTTGAGCTCGTGCCATCAATGGCTTGGTACCATATAAATTTGGGGCCTTTTTGATTAGGGGGAAGGGGGCGCGGAGGGCTGTTTAATTTTTGAATGTACCAAAAAAACCATGTGGGGTATCAAATGAAAGGTCTTGACGAGTACATCTCATTGAGCGGTAGTCCGAGGGGCGCCGTGGGTCATGTCGGGCGCAAATCGGGGCAATGTGGGGCCCCATAATACAAACAATCATGTGGGGTATCAAATGAAAGGTCTTGACGAGTACATCTCATTGAGCGGTAGTCCGGGGGTCGCCGTGGGTCATGTCGGGCGCAAATCGGGGCAATGTGGGGCCCCATAATACAAAAAATCATGTGGGGTATCAAATGAAAGGTCTTGACGAGTACATCTCATTGAGCGGTAGTCCGGTGGGCGCCGTGGGTCATGTCAGGCCCAGAACGGGGGCAATGTGAGGTCCATAATACAAAGAAACATGTGGGGTATCAAATGAAAGGTCTTGACGAGTACATCTCATTGAGCGGTAGTCTGAGGGCGGCGTGGGTCATGTCAGGCCCAGAACGGGGGCAATGTGGGGTCCATAATACAATAAAACATGGGTATCAAATGAAAGGTCTTAACGAGTACATCTCATTGAGCGGTAGTCTGGGGGCGCCGTGGGTCATGTCAGGCCCAGAACGGGGGCAATGTGGGGTCCATAATACAATAAAACATGTGGGGTATCAAATGAAAGGTTTGACGAGTACATCACATTGGGCGGTAGTCCGGGGGCGCCGTGGGTCATGTCGGGAACGGGGACAATGTTGGGCGCTGGAATACCAAAAATCATGTAGGGTATCAAATTCAGCGTCTTGGAGAGTAGATCTCAATGGGTGGTAGTCCGGGGACCGCCGTGGGTCATGTGGGGCCCAAAATCAAAAAAATCATTTTGGGTATCAAATGAAAGGTCGTGAAGAGTACATCTTGTTGCTTAGTCCATAGGTCAAACGGGCCCAAAACCAGTTAACAGAAAATTTATTACTTTCCCTTTTATGAATTCACTTCTCCAGTATGTCGGTATGTCGGTATCTCCTCACCTGGCCATAACTCTGAAACGGCGGGACCGATTGAGCTCCAGTTTGGAAGGTGAGCTCGTGTCATCACATGATTGGTGCCCTATAAATTAAGGGCCTTTGTGAATAGAGGGAAGGGGCTGCGGAGGTCCGATTAATTTTTGAATGTACCAAAAAAACCCCACATCAAATGAAAGGTCTTGACGAGTACAGCTCATTGAGCGGTAGTCCGGGGGCGGCGTGGGTCATGACTGGCTCAAAACGGGGTCAATGTTGGGCCCTATAATACAAAAAAACTTGTGGGGTATCAAATGAAAGGTCTTGAAGAGTACATCTCATTGAGCGGTAGTCCGGGGGGCGGCGTGGGTCATGACTGGCTCAAAACGGGGTCAATGTTGGGCCCTATAATACAAGAATCATGTGCGGTATCAAATGAAAGGTCTTGACGAGTACATCTGATTGTACGGTGGTCCGGGGGGCGCCGTGGGTCATGTCGGGCGCAAATCGGGGCAATGTGGGCCCCATAATACAAAAAATCATGTGGGGTATCAAATGAAAGGTCTGGACGAGTACATCTCATTGAGCGGTATGCCGGAGGGCGCCGTCGGTCATGTCGGGTCCAAAACGGGGGCAATGTTGGGCTCCATAATACAAAAAATCATTTGGGGTCTCAAATGAAAGGTCTTGACGAGTACATCTCATTGAGTGGTAGTCCGGTGGGCGCCGTGGGTCATGTCAGGCCCAGAACGGGGGCAATGTGGGGTCCATAATACAAAGAAACATGTGGGGTATCAAATGAAAGGTCTCCGACAGTACATCTTAATGGGCAGTAATCCGGAGGCGCCTTGAGTCATCTCGGGCCCAAAACGGGGTATGTGGGGCCCTATCATACAAAAAATCATGTGGGGAATCAAATGAAAGGTCTTGAAGAGGACATCTTGTTGAGTACTCCGAGAGGTACTCTGGGTCTTGTGGGACCCATAATTCAAAAAGACATGAGAGGTATCAAATAAAAGGTATTGAAGAATACATCCCCCAAAAGTGTCATGTGGGCGCCCATCATAAAAAAAATCATGGGGGGCATCAAATGAAGGGCCTTGAAGAGTAGTCCGAGCAGTACCCTGGGTCATGTGGAGCCAATTATACAAAAAACATGTAGGGCACCGGGGGCCATGGAAGGCCCAAAACATCGGCCACATGTGGAATTCCAAATCGTGGGCCATGAGGAGCTCAAACAAATCATTCCCAAGTTGTCAAAGTATTTAAATATTTTTAGTCGGTCAAATTAATAAATATTTGACCGACTAAAAAGTGTAAAATAAAAAATATAAATAAAAAAAAGTTTTTTAAAAATACTTTCCCTTAAAGAAATATTCAACTAAAAAGTAATAAACAAGCAAATAATACCACATCAATGTACTTTCCCGTTGAAATTGAGCAAGTGTCAACAATAGTAAGGGAAAGGTAGACCTCTTTATAAATGGCATTAATTCTGATAAGGTCTACTTTCCCTTACTATTGTTGACACTTGCTCAATTTCAACGGGAAAGTACATTGATGTGGTATTATTTGCTTGTTTATTACTTTTTAGTTGAATATTTCTTTAAGGGAAAGTATTTTTAAAAAACTTTTTTTATTATTTTAATTTCTTTTCTCTCCAAAAAAAATCTTTTTGATTTAAAATTTTACCTCTTATTTTATTACTTTTTCGTAGTATAAGTTTCTAAACAAAAAATTTCCTATTCTTCTCTCCATTTTGTTTTTACCCGTTTTTAGCTTATGCTGTTAGTAAAACAATTACTCCTAAATGTATGCTAATATTTAAAGGCTAAAAACTAATTATTAGTAATTTGATTTTCTCTAACCTTTTCCCAAATAATATTTCGCAAAAAAAAAAAAAAAACTAGTCTAAATTTAGAAAATGTTGAACATTTTATATTATTGTAAAATCATTAGTTTTGATTTTCTTAATTGAAAATTTTTACTTCTACTTAACGTATGACATATCGCGAAAAATAATTGTTCGATATAATTTTTTTTTTTTTTTTTTTATTGTATCCTGTTTTTAGGCATATTTACGGAAGTATTTATAGTTCCGTTGTTTTATAAGCGGGAACGTACGTACATTAATATCTTGTATAATTTTTTCATTATTTTCTAAATATTTTTCAAAACATTGCAATGTTTGGGTTTGCAATAATTGTCCTTGTATATTCTCTAGTCTATTAACAATAACCACATTTGCATATACATGAGCCGGTATTTCATGTTCGTTAAAAATTTTATTGGTTTGACCTTCAATTTTCTTATTATTTACTGATTTTAAATTACTGATTTCAATTAGATTATTTTCATTATTATTAACTTTGTTTAATTCAACATAATAATTTACTTTATTATCTTTAAATACTTCAAATTCCTCATTACGAACTTCATTTTTTACTTCTTTAATTTCTTCAATATTATTTTTATCTTCTTTATAAACTTCAATTTTATTGGCTTCATTTTCAATTTTTTCTTCTTTAAACAAATCCTTAATTTCTAATTTCATTTCTTCTAATTTTGTATCAATAAATTGATCAGTAAAACTTTTGATTGTATTAATTACATCAATTTTTCCATTTCGTCCTTTACTTAATAATTCTCCTTTTTCTTCTATAATTTTCTGCGCTCTTTTAATTATGTCTTTATTTTCTTCATTTAATTTTCCATTTTTCCCTTGGGAATTCTCAAGATCCGCAGCACTGTTGTCTGCTCCTGAAAATTTTCCCTTGGATTGTACTTTTTCCTTTTCTTTTGTTAAAATTGGTCTGTTCTCGTTGCCTGAAAAAACTTCAAGATCCGCTGCTCTATGGCCAGCTCCTGAGTTTTCTGGTTTTGAGTTTTCACTAATTTCAAACTCTTCGTTAATTCTATTATCCATTTTTCCTCTTTCGAAATTTCCCTTTTTAATTTCATCATTATTTTCCACAGTTTCAAAACGAACTCCTTTTTTAAGCATGTTATATCTCTCTATTTTACCGTTATCAGTTTTATCAAAATTATCCATTTTATTTTTAAATTCATCATTTCTCTCTATTTTATTATTCTCTAATTTTTTAAAAAATACGCTGTCTTTAAATTCACTATTTTTGTTTACTTTACTATTATTTATTTTTTCAAAACCATTAATTTCTTCAATTTTACACACATTCTTTATCTCCATTTTTCGTAAATTAATTTCTTGGAATTCCCTATTTATTTCTGCACTATTTCTAAAAGTCGTATTACTCTGATTATAGAAGGGAATTGAAACTTCATTTTTATTATTTTTCATTATGGAAAAATCCAAAGTCCTATAATTTCTCAAGCTTGTGTCATGTAGTAACGCATTTTTATTTAAATCTTCATTAATTTTATCTTCCTTCAATAAATTTATTTGAGCTCCAGTATCTACTAAAAATGTGACTTGTTCATCGTTGGTGATGTCCAACGGCATAGCTACTAGGGGCTCGTACCAACGATTTCTCATTGATACACCCTCCTTCTTAAAACTACGGGATGAAAATTGGGTTTTTAATCCATCCCTCTTTCGTTTCCCTGATTAGCTTGATAATTTTGCCGTGCTGGACATGTTAATTCTGTATGTCCTTCTCTTTGACACCAGTTGCAGTTTCCTAATCTAAATGAGCCGATTCTGTGTGTTGTTACCTCTTCCCAGGCTGTTTCCTTATTAAATGGACAGTTAGTTGCAATGTGTCCTGAGTTTTTGCATAAATAACACTCCATACGTGCCCATTTATTTTCTCTTTGTATGTTATTAGCTGGTGGTGCGCCTGTTTTGCGAGGTGCCCTACAATCCTTGCTGTAATGGCCCATCCTACCACAATTGAAACAAGTTACTCTTTGTCCATTGTTATTGTTGGGCACGTAAGAGTTTTTTACTGGCCTAGCTGCTGTTACCGGTACTCTCATTCCTTGCGGTGCTTGCTGCATATTTTGTTGCCTGAAAAATCTATTATTGTCTGTATTGGAACTGAGTTTTAGTTCTTTTATCATTTCCAAAAGTTGTTTTGTGGTGTCATTTATTGGCGTTCCCGTTGATTTTTCCGCTCGTTGTGGTCCCAACAATTCCAAGGATTCCCTAGCAAATCGTATTGCTTTTGTAAGGGTTTCTTCAACATTAGCACAATTTTGGGAAATTATGTAATGTTTGATGGACTCCGATCGCAAACCTCTAATAAATGTTTTCCGTGCAGTTTCTTCGGCATCCTGTACTATTCCTTGAAACCCATTAGGAAATTTGTGCCGAGCAGCCATTTTGAAGCATCCTAATTTCCGTTCTACACTATCTCCAAATTGCTCCACAGATTCATCAGGAATCTGTACACATTCCTCAATTTCTCGCCTTAATTGTGTTAAATCCTTGTAAGGAATAAATGCGTTTTCCAAAATTGCTTTGAAATCTCTAAAGCTACTAACGGCTCGCTCCTGAAAAATGTCCGCGGCTCTGCCTTTTAATTTTCCTCGAATTATTTGATTTAATACCGCGGCCCGGTCGCATTCATCTGTTCTGAAGTATGCGTCATGTGCGAGCGCAACAAAATTTTGTAAATCCAGTATCATACGATCTCCTTCTCCGCAGAATGTTGGAATGCCCTGAAAAAATGTTTTATATGTTTTTTCTAGGGGCATTGTTGCGTTCATTGGAGCTGTCATGCCGAAATCGTATGTATTATCCTTGTTTAAAAAATTTGTTGATCTCCTATTATTTTTGTGTCCTGATCCGTTGTTTTGCGGCATTAAATCCTCGTATAATCCGTTAGGTATTTGTAAGCCGCTATTGGTGCGTGGAATTGCTCCCTGCATACATAATCTATTTGTATCCATTTCCAATTTGTCAAATTTTTTATTAATATTAAGTAATGTTTCGTTTCTTTCCTTATTTAAATTAATTTTTTCTACTGGTATGCCTCCTACGGCACCTTCTTCTTCGCCCTCGCTGCTAGTACTTTCAGTATTTTCTCTGATATTACTTGAATGTATGCTTAAATTAATTCCGTTTAAATTAATTTCTGTTTCCGCCCCGCTTTCGTCTGAATTTTCCGGCGCAAAAGTTACCGACCGCCTTCGTTTTGTTAAATTATTTGAATTACCCTGTGGTGTGGATTTTATCAGTGATAATTCCGCAAAATTAAGGTTTTCCGGTAAAATAGTAGAATCCTCTAGTATTTTCTTTTGACCGCGAGTAGTTGGTGCCATGTGTTAAATGGTACCCAAAAATAATAATTAAAATAATTTTTCAACAAATTATACCTAAAATTCTATACTATTTTGTTATTATTATTTTTATTTTAAGAATATTCCTATACTTTCGTAAAAATAATACCACAATTATTAAAACTCATTAACATTCAATAATAAAAATAATTCGCATTCAATTTTTTATTGAATCAAAAAAAAAAACTCCCTTTTCCTCTACGCCTATGGTTAAATAATATTTAAAATAATAATATATTCTCAATACAAAACATATGTACGCTCAAAAACGACCATTTATTGTATCGCATATATACACCAATGCAAAAAAAAAAATCTCAATAATTATGCATATAATCAAAACGAGTTTTTTTTTTGTATTATTTTTTTTGTGTATGCCCAAAGCACAAGCTTAAAGAACGAATTTTATTGTGAGAGAAAAAAAATTTTATACTTTAATTAAAGCTCAAACCTTTAAATTTCAGTGAGCAACTTTTGAATTATTTTATTTTTAATTTTAACTCTTTACTTATTATAATTTAATATAATGTAAAACCCGACAAAATTTTCTCTTCCAATATTGTTGTAGTTATTTATAAAGTTAATTTATAATATAATTACAAATAATTGTATTTTTTTTTTTCCGAGAGACCACATGTGAAATTAGAAAACGAAAAAATTCCTAAGAGAAAATAATACAACAAATTCCAATTTAATACAAATTTCAGAGAAAAAAAAAATATTTTTTTTTTTAAGTATACAAATATAACTTTAAGTTTATTATTATTTATTAGTCATTGTATTTTTTAAATATGATAACATTTCCTCTCTCAAAAATCAATATTAAATCTTCTGAAAAAATAATTAAAAGAAAATACTGGCTCATGTAGCTTGAGATTTTCATTTTAATATTATGTATATTCTCTATTTTTTTTTGTATTTCTATTGTATTTAACTAATAATATTTTAAGTTACTTTATATTACAAAATTATAATATTATTATAATATTATTTTAAGTTACTTTATATTACAAAATTATAATAATATTTTAAGTTACTTTATATTACAAAATTACAATTTTTCTACTATTTCCTCAACTGTTTTAATGCAATTTTGAAACAGCTGATTAAAATTTTTTTTCCCCAACTTTTTCTCCTTTTGTTCCTTCCTTTGTGCTTTTCTTAGCTCCTTTATTTGTTTTTTAAATAGTTCCTCCTGTTCCTTACTGCACCCCAGTCTTAAAATCCTGTGCAGATCTTTGATTTTCTCTCGTCTTCTTGCTGCCTCACCGCCTCTAGTTTTTGTTGGTTCTATCGGTTTTTCTGGTGTTGTTGTTGTTATTTTTTGCCTTTTCCGATATTCTTCGATCGAAATTGGCTTAGGTCCAGCGGTCGGTAATATTTTTATTTTCTCCTTTAATTCTATTAATGTTTTTGACGACATTTACTTTCTTTTCCTTCCTTTCCTTTTATATAACAGATAGTGAGACCTAAGCCTGTTCACTATGCCTCATGCAAAACTGCAAGTAGAGGTATCTGTTTATGAATAAAAAGAAAAAAAAAATAACGACGATAAATTTTATTCCATAATCCAGTCCGGTTTTTAGAGCGTAGTCCAAAAATTGGTCACGGCACCAATGTTGTGTTTTTGTCCCAAAAAAATTTTAATCAGCTGTTTCAAAATTGCATTAAAACAGTTGAGGAAATAGTAGAAAAATTGTAATTTTGTAAAATAAAGTAGGCTAAACCTGTTCAGTATAAGACTTCAATAATTGAACTCCCCGAAATACCATTTTTTCGCCGTTTATATATTCTAATATTGCTCCCTCAGCAATATTAGAATGTGCCAATAATAATTGATATATTTTATTAATTAAAGGTAAAATTGTGTAACAACAGTTCATACATTAATAATGTTGCCATAGCCCATTTTGCTGATGACGCATTATACTTTATTATTATTAGTAAAGTTTATGTGCTTTCATTTATTTACTTTAGGTTTATTTACCTTTTTTATTTATTCTTTATTCTACATTTTATACATAACAACTTAAGTGTGTCATTATGGTTTGTATTATTTGTATACAATAATATTTATAATACGATGACGTATTTTATTATTGTTTTGATTTAAACTTTGCTATAGTATAATGCACTGCCGATATAATGCATTTTTAGGCAATGACGACATAAATGTATGAATGTTGTCACACAACAAGGACAAGAAATCCAAGGCGATCCATCCTGACGAAGGACTGAAATTAGCCAGCCATTCTAAAAAAAATTCAACAACAAAAAAAAATCAAAAAAAAAACAACCCAGCGGTGACAACACACTACAATAAAATAATAAAAATTTTGGAATTTAAAAAAAAAAAAAAAAAAATTCCAATGAAATTATAATAAATAAAACGATTAAATTTTTTTTTTTTATAACAAGCTGTTGTTTTTGGTTTTACTTTATTTAATTTTTTAAAATTAAAAAAAAATATAATTATATAAAAATTTTTTTTATATATATATATATATATATGTATGTGGTGTAACTAATAATTGAATATTAATTACTATATTTTTAAATTTATTTCTAACTCTCGGAATACTATTAATTTTAAAGAAGCAATAAATAACACAAAAAAAAATATTTTTACAATTTTACGTTACAAAAAAAATTTTACTTTACTACAAAAACAGTTTTAATAATAAGTTAACACAAAAAAAAAACCGAGCAAAAGCAACTAAAATAAATAATTATAATCGTACACCACAAAATAAAATAATTAAATAACAAAATTTACAGTACCTGGTAATACCTGCTTCCTGCTCCGGCATGCCAGGACGGGAACCAGCTACCTGTACCTACACAACAATAAATTATATAAAAAAAAATTTAACACCAAAAACAACAAAAATTAAAAAAACCCCGCCGCCGCTGCTCTGCCTCGACGTAAAATTCTGGATCGGAGTGCTTATGATGTGCTGCTAATTCTTTCTTTTTCTTTCTCTTTTTAAAGCTGGCAACTGACAATTTTTTTTGGTGTTTTTTTTCTGTTCTTCTTTTTATGTTAATCTTTTTCTTATTTTTGGCACTAATAATATTTCCTTTAAATTTTCTTAAATATCAGCCAATAATTATCACAAAAATGGCACAAAAAATTAAAATTTAAACCCACTTAAATTTTTATCATAATCAAAGGGTTTTTTTTTTAAATAAAAAAAAATTAAGTCTTAATTAATTTTTTTCATAATAAAGCGTCTAATAAATAGCACCAATATTTTTAAAACAAAAAAAAACAAAAATTCAAAAATTTTTTTTTTCAAAAAAACAAAATTCAAATTAAAAATAAACAAATTTGTCCGTCCGACCGCCATCAAAATTTTTCTTCGACTCCCCGAAACAATCCATTTTTCAAAAAAAATTTCATTTCGAAAAACTATTGTTTCCTCGATCACGCGATCTCTTGACTTTCGGAATCAAAACAAGGCCCACAAGGGCAACAAATGTTGTCTATTGTTTTCTGTTCCGAAAATCAAGAGACCGCAGCGCTGACGGGAATTTCGAACCAATACTTACATGACTACCAACCTACAAAATTTTTATTCAGCCGTATGCTGACATCTGAAATATGACATAAATAATATATAAATATAAATAATAGACGTCAAGGTATATAAATAATAGACGTCATGTTGCACAGGACGTAAACAAATAAATAGGTGATTTTTTTATATTTTAATATATTTTAATAAATTTTAACTTATTTTTAGAAATAAATTAACACGGTGTCACAAAACAGACCTATCTTAGCGTTCCAGACAGGCCTGGAAAACACCGACTCGCCATACCCCAGATGTCTTATAATAAATGCTACATAAATATAAATAACACAAATAATAATAACCTAAATAAATAACACCTAATAAATACCTGAACAAAACTAAATACTACTATAAATAATATAAATAATAAATAACCTATATTAATTATAAATTTACCCAAGAAATAATTAATCCTCTAACTAATAATTAAATAATTAAATATCATCACCCATAATAAATAACAAAAAAATTTTTTTTAACTATTCTTACAACTAACTAATACTAATAAATTTAACTAACAATAATAATAATAACCAACTATAAAATACTACTAATGTATAAATAATACTACTTAATCTAATTAGCTAATTCATTAAGGTTGGTAGCCATGCAGTTATGTATTAAAATCACTAATAACTAATTAATAAATATCAAGCAACCTACTAACAAAAAAAATAACTAATACTACCGACAATTAAATGTAAATTAACTAATACTAATACTAATACTACACTGAACATCTAAATGTAAATAACTACTCACTAATAAATAATAATAAATACAACAAAATTTTTAACTAATACTAACTAACAAAAAAAAATAAAAAAAATATAAGTATATATAAATAAATAAATAACAATGATTTGAAAAATATCACAGGTGGTAATTTTTTCTCAGTCAACGTGGGGCTGTCCCACACCCTGACCAGTCTCATGCTCTACTGACTACGCTAGCCGGGCATGCGGATAACTTTTCCAAATCAATTATTATTTTCCTTTTTTATTTTTATTTTCTTCCTTATTTTTCTATCAAACCAAAGTTTGATTACTCTTCTCAATTCCCTATATACTATTCCTGCATCTAATTTAGCTAAACTGATTGAATACTTTAATTTATTTTTAACCAATTCTGCTGTGCGGTTGGAACGAGGAAAACCGGGTTGTCGGCGATGAGAATGTGAGCCAGCGTAAGGTTACGCATGGGGGCCGAAAATCATAATTTTATTTATAATTTTTTTTAAATTTTTAGGTCCATGGTTGGGAGGGCACGGAGCATGACGTACCATCTAGTCATGTCCTCCATAGAGAGATATCCTTTTACGATGTCGTAAAAGGATATCTTTTTCGGTATTACCATTATTTAGGGAGATCAATTTTTGACAATTTCTCCAAACCCACAGGTTCATCTTTTGACATAATCATAATTTTATTTATAATTTTTTTTAAATTTTTAGGTCCATGGTTGGGAGGGCACGGAGCATGACGTACCATCTAGTCATGTCCTCCATAGAGAGATATCCTTGGTGAAGCCAAGGCAAAATATTTTATGGTAAAAACAATTAGTTATTATACAAAGGTGTGTTAGATGTGTCCCTGCATCTAATTTAGCTTGTCATCTTTTGACAGTATGCCGAAGAAATACATGAGAGATTGCCGTCACACATAATGTGAAATGTATTTTTGATAATTTATTCAGATTATTCATTTTAGTTTCAGCTGTTATATTTTGTGCGGAGTACAGATACTTTAGCCGTGTCTGTTCGCTGTTACTATGAAGTTCAATGGAATTAACGACTTATGCCTAGTAGCTATTTTCAGTCCGGTTCTGCATGGTAATGGTGAGGATGCATTGCGAGTTTTGTTCTGTGCAATAATGCAGTTTCTATATTTGCAATTATTCATTTAACGTAGTTTGAATTTTTGAATAGAAAGGGTTGTGTTTTTGTGGTTTTCTTTGGGACTCTCTATGGAGGAACTTTATGCTGACTCACATTTGATTCTACGAAGATCCGAGTGAGTTGAGTACTAGAAATCAAGAACAAATTATAATAATAAAATAAAATATTAACAATTTAAAAAAAAAATAATAGTACGTATTTAGTATTGTCAACATAGTATTCAGCAACATTACTTTTATTCGACTTTGGTTATTGTTAGCGATAACTATAAGAATATTATCAGCAACTGCATTTTTTTTGGGAATTTTGTTGGTATATACATTATCAATTTTGCTTAGTCCAAAATTTTTATTAAATTTTATTAAATTTTTTTAGTATTTAAATCGAGTGATCAGTGGTGGGATGTTGGTTTAGCGTTTCTACTTCGCTTCATTTACGATTAGCGATGCGCAAATATCAAAAGTCGGTATGTTAAAAAAATTTCGCTACGCTACTTTTCTCATGCTTCGGCAGTACCAATAATAGTATTTCGATATTAATTTCGAATGTCAAAAACTATATATTTCATTGATAAAAATATATAAATATTAAAATGTCAATAATAAAAATAATAAATTTTCTAATGTGGCTTTCGTTTGGGATTGTTGAAAGTTTTTATCTAAATGCCGCTCAATCGAATATGATAACAAAATCGATTTTGCTATTATTAAATGGAGGGGGTAAAACTTGAAGAAAATTTTAGATTTTTAAACATTGATTTAGATTAAAAAAAATTATTTTATTTTACCTATCGAACATAAAAATTGATCTAGATAAAAAAACTATTTTTCTGCTCAATCGAAACCGACAATACATTTGTAATTGTAATTGAAATTATTATTTCCATTAAAATAATATTTCGCTATAGGAAACGTTGATTAAAATACAATCGATAAGTATCGCAAATTACGCCTAGCGAAAAGTGACAAAACACACCAATTTTCGCTAAGTAGCCACCACAGTTCTGAATAGTCATGGCTGATGCAAATATTAATGATTGTAGTATAATTGGTTCAGATATGGATTTAAATTGTGGAATCTGTACTGAACTTTTAACTCCTTTAAATGAGATTGTAAAAACGAATTGTAACCATTTGTTTCACATTTCCTGCTTATCCAAATGGTTAGAAACTTCTCAGACTTGTCCGAATTGTAGATCCAGTTGTCTATTGAAAGACGTTAAAAATGTGTATCGACTGGTTGTCCAATTGATTCCCCTAGCTCTGGTAGAGGCAGACCCGCCCAAACTAGAGGAGCTTTACCTAAACGGGTAACTAGATCCGTCACGAGAAATAATGAGCAATCTTGGACTTTTCCAGAAACTTTACCGGTATATACAGATTGTTTAGCCAACCTAAAATAAAATAAATATATTATTAAAAATGAAATGAAGTGATTTTAATTACTTAACTTTAATCCCATCCAGGGTGTGGTACAATAACAGTTCCAGGTTGTTGTATCTGAAAATAAATGTTTTTTATATTCAATATACAAAATATAAAACGCAACATACCTTAGGTGTCCTCAACAACTATTGCATAGTTGAATTTACCAATTGGATCAATTTATTGGAAATTGATGTCCAATGGTAAACAAACCGGCATAACCTGTAAAAAACAATGAAATTTATATATATATGAAAATATTGGATTAGACATATACAATGCCGTAATCCATGGTTTATATATATTAATGGAACCAGAAAAGGCTCCTAAATAATAAATTGTAGAACTTACCTGAATTTATTCTTGATTTTAGCCGAAATTCTGGAAAAACTTCTGCTCGTTTGCGGCTGTCAAACGAGAACTTGTTGATTGCCCTGTGTGCAGAACTTTATGTTCAGACATATACAATCTTACTTACCCAGTAGAATGAAGTGTCGCGAATCCAAAAATCTTATGCAAAACATAAGAAAAGGAGCATAAAACATAAAATTATGCTTTTAAATATGTTATGGAAAACATAATTGGAGTGAATGAAACCGATAGGGTAAGCGAGATAGATATCGAACAACAAATTAAGTTCTCTTAATTCAGCAAACGGCAAGGTGCCACTATATCGATGAAATGTAACGCAGGGATGTACAAATTAGATAAATTATAGCATAATTTAAATCACAAAAATTATAAAATTTAACAGGAGAAAACAATAAAATGTTACAAAACATAACAAATTAAGAACATCTGAAGGCAAATATATCATAAAACCTTGATATAACATGGAAATAAATAAATTAAATAGTTTATGGTAGGTTTACAAGGTAATATGCTATAATTAACGTGCAGCCCTGCAAAAAATGGACCAAAACAAACTATAAAAGACGGCGCAACGAATTAATCATTCTCTTTCGTTATCAGATTTTGGTGAGATTCACATTAAATTAATCAAGGCAAATTTATCAAAATTATTGCAAACAACACATCATCGCAAACAAACATAATTTTGCAACAATACAACAAAATATAACAAGGAGTCAACTACAAACAACATACAACGAAAATCAACGTGAGTATTGTATGGATAAGATCATAAATACACGAAAGTGGAAATTTTATGATTGTTCCTACTTTACTTTGGGAATAATAATTTGTTGTAGAATTATATAAGGTTTTTTTTCTGCCATTTTGGGAATAATTCATATAATTCATTCCTTTGGTTTTTTTCCTCGAATAATTTAGAAATTGGAGCAATTTAAAATTATAATTTGGAAATTATAATTTAGAACATTAAACATAACTAAATAAAATATTTTTTTTTTTGAAATATAATAAAATCATATTGATTCTTTTTTTTTATTTTAATATTTGTATATAAATAGAGTAATTTGGTTATATTTTTGGTCAATACTAAATTGAACAATTTAAATTGCTAACGGGCCATAACATAAAGTAGAATTTATTTTTTTTTTGTGTCAAACAATCAATTACAATAAAGCAATTGCGTTAACAACAGTATTTGAAACCCCAACTAAAACCGCAACTGACAAGTATAAATCGTTTTTTTTTGTTGTTTAAAGTTAAAATTTTACGGATATATTTAAAACAATTTTTTTTATTATCGTGAATTTTATGTACACTACCTTGGTAGTACTTTGATATTATACATAATAAACATATAATTTCATTAAAATTTGGCGCAAATATTAATAAATTTTGATAATCATTTTGAAGTTAGTGTCTTTCGCATTGGTATCGCTTTTGCATCAAACATAAAGGAACACGCGGTTTTGTATACAGTGTCAGTATTGGGTGACAGTTAAATACTTTTGTTGTGCATATTGAATTAAGGTGTACACATAATTAACGCAACTTCAAACGCTTTTTTTTTATTAAGGTATATATACAATTAACGTAACGTTAACGCATTTTGTAAATTTATATAAATTAATATTTGAATTTGTTTTAAATTTTTTTTGTAAATAATTTGGAAATTTAGATAACAATTTGTCAACAATTTGAGTTTTATAAATTAATTATATTAAAGTAATACTGAATTTATTATTATAATTTTATTTTTTGAGTTTATCAATTTTATTTTAAATTCTAATTTAATTTGTTTAAATTTTTTTATTTAATTAATTTTTTTTTTTAATAAATTATATACAATTTTTTTTTTTTTTTTCTCGATATTTAATAAATAAATAATTTGATCGTAAGCGAAGCATAGTCTTTTATTTTTAGTTCACGGAGAAGAATTTAATTAACTTTAATTTTATCTAGCTCACCGAACATTTTGGTCCTTCGAACCGGATATATTGTAACGCGCGGTCCGATTAATAAGTATTGAATATTTAGGGTAGTAATTGATTGTTTTCTTTTCATTTTATTTGAAATTTGTACGTCAGTGGTGCAATAGTTGGCAATTTAAAAGCAGGGTTAGTTGGTAACGTTTAATTGTTATTGTCCAGTCAGTTTTTAGCCAAATAAAATTAATCTTTTATCAAACGCTATACCGTGGTTGTATTTTAACATGTCCATGCAACTGAAAGGTGCTCTGACAAAACAGCAAGTGTTGGCAGATAAAATTCAGCGGATTATCATCAACGCCAAGAAAACTAAGCTTGACAAGCGAAACGTGGGATTCTACGAAACGAAGATCAGTAGTTTGGATGAACAATGGAAGCAGTTTAATGACAACGATACAATTATTCGTGAATTAATTGCAACATCTGGAGAACAATGCGCTGATAACTACATAGTAAACGATGTGTATGCAGATATAGATGTACTATATACAGAATATATTGGTGAATTAAAGGATAACTTGAAGCTTAAACAACCAGCAGAAGTTAAACAACCAGTCATCACAGATACAACTATGAATGATACAATACATCATGCTAATGTTCAAGTACATCTACCACGCATAACATTGCCGAAATTTAATGGCGATTATATGGAGTGGAGATCATTTCACGATTTGTTTACCACTATGATTCATGCTAACACACAACTGTATCCAGTACAAAAACTACAATATTTGAAAGGATGTTTAGTTGGTGAAGCGGAACGACTACTAAGACACATTCCAATTACAAACGATGATTATGAACCTGCTTGGACAAAATTGAAATGCAGATATGAGAATAAAAGATTATTAGTAAACACACAAATAAAAATATTAGTGAATCAACCAAAAATACTTACCGAAAGTAGCAAGGCATTAAAACAACTTATTGAAACAACAGAAGAATGTGAACAGCAATTAAAATCACTAGAAGTTGATATATCCACATGGGATACAATTATCATTTACTTACTAGTACAAAAGGTACCATTTATCACAATGCGACTTTGGGAAGAAGAGTTAGGTGATGGACAAGATCTTCCGTCACTGGAAAAATTTAAGAAATTTTTGAATACAAGATTCAGAGTTTTAGAAGCCGTATCACATTCAACAACAACTAGTAAAACAACAACAGTCACCAAAAGTTATCATAGCGCTACAAGTACTAAATGTCCAGATTGCAATGGTTCACATTACGTTGGAACATGTAAAAAATTTTTACAAATGGACATCAAACAACGTAGAATATGTATTGGAAACAGTGGTCGATGTTTTAATTGTTTTTCTGGAGGCCATGTTGTCACGAAGTGCACAAGCAAAAACACATGTAGACAGTGTCAAAAAAATCATCACAGTTTGTTACATTTAACAAATCCTAACGTTCATGGATCATCACATAACTCACAAGGGGTTAAGGATCAGCACAGAACTGAAGGGCAAGGTCGTCAAAGAGAAAAGTCGCAATCCAATAATAATTGCACAATGACGGAGCAATCAGCAAATTTTTTGACAACTGAACAACATGAAGTACTTCTGGCAACAGCATTAGTCGCAGTTTATGATCGAAATGGAAGATCAATAATGTTACGCTGTTTAGTGGATCCTGGATCTCAATCATCGTTTATCACAGAAAGCAGTTGTAAAAGATTGGGAGTTCATGGTACGCCAGCTAAAATTGAAGTTACTGGTCTCAACACGAGTAAAACAGCAATGGCGAATAGACAAGTAAAAATCCAATTGCATGATCACATGTCAAAATCACACAAGGTGAATGTCAGCATGCTTGTAATCAAGAAAATTACGGATTTATTGCCATCACGCACAACTACAAAAAGGCAGTGGGAGCATCTCAACAATTTAGAATTAGCAGATCCCACATATCATAAACCAGGAACAATAGATATACTTCTAGGGGCACAGGTATATGCTGAAATCATACAAGGAGGATTAGTTAAAGGTCCTAAAGATGCACCAGTTGCAATACAAACAATGTTAGGATGGATAGTCTTAGGAAGTAGTTCCAATATGTCCAGTCAACATGTTCAAACTTTTACGATTCGTCAAAATCCAGCAGATGAACTCTGTCATCAATTAAAGCAATTTTGGGAATTAGAAGAAGTATCAACAAAGAAAATCTTGCAACCTGATGAGCAGGAATGTGAAGAGATTTTCAAAATAACACACAGCAGACTTTCTAACGGGCAATATCAAGTGAAGCTTCCGTTTGTTGGTGGTCGGAATCCAGAGCTAGGTTTGTCTAAGGAAGTGTCACGAAAACGTTATAATATTTTGCACAACAAATTGAAAAACAATATCGAATTGGAAAATGAATATTCAAAATGTTTAGATGAATACATAGAAATGCAACAGATGGAGATAGTAATTGATAACAAAGATGAACCAAATTATTACATTCCACATCACGCAGTATTTAAAGAAAGTACTACAACAAAACTTCGCGTTGTGTTCGACGCGTCTGCAAAAACAACAAATGGAAAATCATTGAACGAACAGATGTTGGTGGGTCCAACAATCCAACCAACACTGTTTGCAACTTTAATGAAATGGCGAAAATATAAAATTGCAATGACGGCAGATATAGAGAAAATGTATCGCATGATTTTAGTACATCCTGATCATCGCAGATATCAAAGGATCATTTGGAGAGATCCTGTAAGTAAAATGGAACGTGATTACCAACTAAAGACTGTGACATTTGGAACTTCAGCAGCTCCGTACTTAGCAATCAAAACTTTGCAACAATTAGGATTGGATGAAATGCAAAACTATCCTCGTGCAGCACAAGCGGTATTTTCGGATTTCTACGTTGACGATTTGTTAAGTGGGGCAGACAACATCGAAGATGCCATCGAATTACAACAACAATGCATAAATATGTTACAAAAGGGTCATTTTAAGTTACGCAAATGGGCAAGTAATGTTCCAGAAGTAGTAGAAAATTTGCCATTAGATCATCGTGAGTTAAAAGAAACATTTAAATTTGATGAACATGACATATTGAAAACATTAGGTATTCAATGGTATCCAGGAACCGATCACTTTACATTTATGGTTGTCAGTAAAATTAAGCAAGCCAATACCAAACGTTCAATTTTATCACAAGTTGCATCATTGTATGATCCCCTAGGTTGGATATCACCAGTGATAATAGTGGCAAAGCTGTTAATTCAAAAATTATGGATGACAGGTTCAACATGGGATGCAGAAGTAGATCAAACAATTGCAGCGCAGTGGGAAGGTTTCAAGACTGAATTGATGGATTTGAACAAAATTCGAATTCCAAGGTGGTTAGGTAGCAGCGATCAAGCAATAAGCATGCAATTACATGGATTTTGTGATGCGTCTATTCACGCCTACGCTGCTGTCATATATATGCGGATACAACATCAAAATGGAACTACAACATCAAAATTAATTGCGTCAAAAACAAAGGTTGCACCGATCAAACCTGTGACTTTGCCTCGGTTGGAGTTGTGCGGTGCGCTCATTTTAGCTCGATTGTTTACTGCAACACAAAATGCTATGGGTCTTAAAAATTGTGCAACGACAGCATGGATAGATTCAACGATTGCATTACAATGGATACAAAATCATCCATCGAAATGGAAAACATTCGTGTCACATAGAGTTGCAGAAATACAAGAAAGAGTAGAACCGAGCTTATGGAGACATGTGCCCACCGAGCATAACCCAGCTGATCTGGCTTCCAGAGGAATAAACGTAAAGAACATCATACATAACGAATTTTGGTGGAATGGCCCTACGTGGTTAGTAAAGGATGAGACCGAATGGCCAAAATTGAGTATTGCTACTACGACACCAGTATTAGAAGCAAAAACAGCAACATCTAAGTCATTTTTTATTCAAATGGATGACACGTTTCAACAGTTTTCGTCGTTTGTAAAACTATCACGAATAATAGCATTGGTACTACCGTTTAAATACAACGCAAAAAAGAAAGGTGATAGAACAAGTGGAACATTAACAGCAAATGAAATACGCTTAGCACAAAATACAATATGTAAGAGAATACAACAATGCGAATTCAACGAGGAATATCAACAGCTAATTAAAGGAAATGCTATAAGTCAGAAATCAAAACTAAGTTCGTTAATGCCGTTTTTAGATGAGCACCAAGTCATGCGAGTAAGAGGAAGATTGGAAAATGCAAATATACCATACAATAGAAAACATCCAATAATTTTGCCATCGAATCATCATATAACTAATATCATAATTGACGAGTTACATCAAGATACACTTCATGGAGGTGTAAATTTAGTACTGAACACAAGTCGACACATGTATTGGATTATAAATGGAAAAAAGGAGATTGCAAAACGAATTAACAAATGCGTAATTTGTATACGACAACGTAAAGAAGTGAAAGTACAATTAATGGGTAATTTACCTAGAGCACGCATTAACATCACGAAACCATTCGTTCATGTAGGAATGGATTTTGCAGGGCCAGTTATGTTAAAATTGTCATCACATCGAAGCGCACGTCAGTACAAAGGATATATTTGCATATTTATTTGCATGGCTACGAAAGCAATACATCTAGAATTGGTATCAGATTTAACATCTACAGCATTTATAGCAGCATTTCGAAGATTTACATCGCGTAGAGGATTATGTACTGATCTATATTCCGACTGTGGAACAAATTTTAAAGGAGCAGAAGTAATTCTAGATAAAGAATTCAACAAAGCAATGAAGGAAGCGTCTCCAGCTCTAACCCAATTTTTTAGTTTAAAACAAATAAATTGGCATTTTAATCCTCCAGGAGCACCTCATTTTGGTGGATTATGGGAGGCAGGAGTAAAGTCAATCAAGTTTCATCTACGCAGAGTAATCGGAAAAAATATTTATTCATTTGAGGAATATTCGACGTTGTTGTGTCAGGTAGAAGCATGTCTAAATTCCCGACCACTCACTGTAGTCGATCAACAAACTGATAATATGGAAGTTCTAACACCTGGACATTTCTTGATTGGTCAAGCACTAAATGCAGTACCAGAATCAACTGTATTAGAAAAAGTGGCAATTGGTCAAAGATGGAGGCACATGCAATATTTGACACAGCAATTTTGGAAAAAATCGTCGACTGAATACTTGAACACACTACAGCAGCGAACAAAGTGGCAGTCAGTAGAATCAAATCTCAAAGTAGGGGATATAGTACTGGTTAAAGAAGAGACAACAGCGCCAACCTTTTGGCCACTCGGAAAAATAGAAGAAGTGTATCCAGGAGATGATGGACTGACTCGTGTTGTTCAAGTTAAGACGCAACATAGCTCATTTCGCCGACCAGTTACAAAAATCTGTCCATTAATAACAGATATTAATAGAGTAACAACATTAGAAACTAATGGGGTTTAAAAAATGACATGTTGTATCGTTATGTTCTGTTGTCGTCCAAGTGTTCTATGTTATTCAAATGCATAATAATTAACTAATACTTTATTTTTTTTCCATAATAGGTAAAAATGAATCAATTTGAAAATGAAGATTTTTTGACCATTTGGGAGGATGTCCAATTGTCACCGCAACGTGATGAATCAGCAGCAGCAAAACCAACTGAGAAAGAGGAGTCAACCGTCGTGATTAATAATCGATACATCACTGATTGGAACTCGATTCGGCCATCTGAAACCATCACTGAAATAAAAATGCGGATTGAAAATGATATTCAAAAATTCATTACCAGGGAAGGCGAACATATTTTTATCCTGAAACATGTTTTGAAAAGGATAGATTTTCAGAAAATTCTACGATCAAAACAAAGGGATTTTCGAATCAATCTACCAGATTGTTGGAGCGTTCGGGTTCGTGTGTACATTGATGGGAAGGTGAAATTTCACCATCATCAACGGCGCACACGTACCAACAAAAAGGCAAAGGAATAGATTGTTGAACGGATTCGTTCAACAGGGGGGAGAATGTTTAGCCAACCTAAAATAAAATAAATATATTATTAAAAATGAAATGAAGTGATTTTAATTACTTAACTTTAATCCCATCCAGGGTGTGGTACAATAACAGTTCCAGGTTGTTGTATCTGAAAATAAATGTTTTTTATATTCAATATACAAAATATAAAACGCAACATACCTTAGGTGTCCTCAACAACTATTGCATAGTTGAATTTACCAATTGGATCAATTTATTGGAAATTGATGTCCAATGGTAAACAAACCGGCATAACCTGTAAAAAACAATGAAATTTATATATATATGAAAATATTGGATTAGACATATACAATGCCGTAATCCATGGTTTATATATATTAATGGAACCAGAAAAGGCTCCTAAATAATAAATTGTAGAACTTACCTGAATTTATTCTTGATTGTAGCCGAAATTCTGGAAAAACTTCTGCTCGTTTGCGGCTGTCAAACGAGAACTTGTTGATTGCCCTGTGTGCAGAACTTTATGTTCAGACATATACAATCTTACTTACCCAGTAGAATGAAGTGTCGCGAATCCAAAAATCTTATGCAAAACATAAGAAAAGGAGCATAAAACATAAAATTATGCTTTTAAATATGTTATGGAAAACATAATTGGAGTGAATGAAACCGATAGGGTAAGCGAGATAGATATAGAACAACAAATTAAGTTCTCTTAATTCAGCAAACGGCAAGGTGCCACTATATCGATGAAATGTAACGCAGGGATGTACAAATTAGATAAATTATAGCATAATTTAAATCACAAAAATTATAAAATTTAACAGGAGAAAACAATAAAATGTTACAAAACATAACAAATTAAGAACATCTGAAGGCAAATATATCATAAAACCTTGATATAACATGGAAATAAATAAATTAAATAGTTTATGGTAGGTTTACAAGGTAATATGCTATAATTAACGTGCAGCCCTGCAAAAAATGGACCAAAACAAACTATAAAAGACGGCGCAACGAATTAATCATTCTCTTTCGTTATCAGATTTTGGTGAGATTCACATTAAATTAATCAAGGCAAATTTATCAAAATTATTGCAAACAACACATCATCGCAAACAAACATAATTTTGCAACAATACAACAAAATATAACAAGGAGTCAACTACAAACAACATACAACGAAAATCAACGTGAGTATTGTATGGATAAGATCATAAATACACGAAAGTGGAAATTTTATGATTGTTCCTACTTTACTTTGGGAATAATAATTTGTTGTAGAATTATATAAGGTTTTTTTTCTGCCATTTTGGGAATAATTCATATAATTCATTCCTTTGGTTTTTTTCCTCGAATAATTTAGAAATTGGAGCAATTTAAAATTATAATTTGGAAATTATAATTTAGAACATTAAACATAAATAAATAAAATATTTTTTTTTTTTGAAATATAATAAAATCATACTGATTCTTTTTTTTTATTTTAATATTTGTATATAAATAGAGTAATTTGGTTATATTTGGTCAATACTAAATTGAACAATTTAAATTGCTAACGGGCCATAACATAAAGTAGAATTTTTTTTTTTTTTTGTGTCAAACAATCAATTACAATAAAGCAATTGCGTTAACAACAGTATTTGAAACCCCAACTAAAACCGCAACTGACAAGTATAAATCGTTTTTTTTTGTTGTTTAAAGTTAAAATTTTACGGATATATTTAAAACAATTTTTTTTATTATCGTGAATTTTATGTACACTACCTTGGTAGTACTTTGATATTATACATAATAAACATATAATTTCATTAAAATTTGGCGCAAATATTAATAAATTTTGATAATCATTTTGAAGTTAGTGTCTTTCGCATTGGTATCGCTTTTGCATCAAACATTAAGGAACACGCGGTTTGGTATACAGTGTCAGTATTGGGTGACAGTTAAATACTTTTGTTGTGCATATTGAATTAAGGTGTACACATAATTAACGCAACTTCAAACGCAATTTTTTTATTAAGGTATATATACAATTAACGTAACGTTAACGCATTTTGTAAATTTATATAAATTAATATTTGAATTTGTTTTAAATTTTTTTTGTAAATAATTTGGAAATTTAGATAACAATTTGTCAACAATTTGAGTTTTATAAATTAATTATATTAAAGTAATACTGAATTTATTATTATAATTTTATTTTTTTGAGTTTATCAATTTTATTTTAAATTCTAATTTAATTTGTTTAAATTTTTTTATTTAATTAATTTTTTTTTTTAATAAATTATATAAAATTTTTTTTTTTTTTCTCGATATTTAATAAATAAATAATTTGATCGTAAGCGAAGCATAGTCTTTTATTTTTAGTTCACGGAGAAGAATTTAATTAACTTTAATTTTATCTAGCTCACCGAACAAGATACAAATATTAATATTGATGAAACGAATGTAGATCGGGGGAAAACGAAGTTCGATATGAATTCTATGCGTGAGGTAATTCAATCATTGGTTGCTACCAGTCAAACTACTCTGATGGATAATTTACGAGTTCAAATTTCTGATTCCATTCGGGATGGATTGGTCGATATTCGTCGCCAACTTGAAACTAGCGAACGTAATGTAGCGTCCGAACCGAATAACAATATAGCTAATTCCGAACAAAATCCGATTGCACCGAATTTATTCCGAGATCGTCCTCCTCGAACTAACCAATTGGGTGAACTGCTTGTTCCTGGCTCATAGGCGTAGCCAAGAATCGTATGTTCCGGCGAATAATGCATCACTTTCGGATAGCATTCCTATTAACAATCGTAATCCAAATCGTAATTTCACTCGTTATGTTCGTACGGGAGAACCGAATGCTCGTGAATTTGTCAATCCTGCAAATCCCAGTGAAATTAATAAAACGACCAACATTATTAAAAGTTGGAACGTATTTTTTAGTGGAACTCCTTCTGGTCTTAGCATTGAAGAATTTATTTATCGTGTCGAAACACTTACCAATCAAACTTTTAACGGTAACTTTACGCCTATTTGCGATAATGCACATATTTTATTTCATGACAAAGCAAGTGAATGGTTTTGACGTTTCCACAAACGAGTGCGTATAATTCGTTGGATTGAGCTGATTTATTCTTTGCGTATGCAATTCTCAGACAGACGGACTGACATGGACTACATTGAATTAATTCGAGATTTTGATTTCTTTTACGATGAAGTTGTTAAACTGGGAGATCATTTGCTTCAACCAATGTCCGATCAAGAATTGCTATCTATTCTTCGTAAAAATCTGCGTGACGATTTTAGAAAGGATTTATTGTATGTTCAGGTGTTCAGTGTAGGACATTTACGTAATTTGTGTCGTGAACGCGAGAGGCTGTACGATGATATACGTAATCGTAACAAAGATTTCCGACAATTTCCTACGAGACCGAGAAACATTGCCGAAATTGATGACCAACAACTTGACTTATTTTCTGAAGATGCAAATGATATATCGGAAATATCTCGTCGACCAATTCCACCAAAAAAACAGAAAGAAGGGCATCTATTTTTTAATTGTCTATTACCACCTAAACTGTTTTGTTGGGGTTGTGGAAAAGAAAATGTATATCGTCCCCAGTGTGATACTTGTAGCCCGGGAAACGCGCCGACGAGCGAGACCAACCAGCCGAACTCTCGCTCGTAAACCAACAAAATAATGAATCGTATATCGTATCTGATAGTAATAAAATTTCAATAGCTTAATTTTATAATAAAAATACAGATACCGATCGCCAGATTAATACAAATTTATTTAAAATTAAACCTTATTCCGAACGTCTTAGAGAATATTATGAAATTCGTAATAGAATTTTTAATATTCAAAAATCCGAACATAGTCTTAATTCAATCGTAAAAATAAATTTTAAACCAACTCGTTCAGCTATTCGATTTAAACAATTTTGGAAACGTGTTTTAACTTCTCGTCAGCGAATCATTTCATCTATCGTAAATATTGAAAATGACTTAAGATCGTACGCTGAAATCGAAATCTTTGAAAACAAATATTTAGGTTTGCTTGATTCGGGTGCAACCTTAAGTTGCAGTGGTGGTTCGTTTCCTGAAGAATTACTAGTTTCAGGTTTAAAATATACTAAATTCATGTCCACTGTTCAGACTGCAAATGGATCGAAGCAGAAAGTCATAGGTTCATTTGAAACTGATGTAAAATTTAGAAATGTTATAAATAAAATCACGTTTCATATTGTTCCGACACTCACACAAAATTTATACTTAGGTATTACTTTTTGGAGAGCCTTTAAATTAGCTCCTGAAATTGTGGGGGAACTTGCTGATTTAAGTGAACCAACTGACAATTCTGTTTTTGATTCTTTGACTCCTGAACAACGCACTCGTCTTGACTCAACATTAACTTTATTTCCGTCTTTTTCGCAGTTAGGGTTAGGGAAAACCAATATATTAGAACATGAGATTGATGTAGGTGACTCTACTCCTGTGAAACAACGCCACTATCCTGTGTCACCAGCTGTGGAAAAATTAATGTATGCCGAACTTGATAGAATGTTAGATTTGGGAGTAATAGAGGAGTGTGATAGTTCCTGGAGTTCACCAGTAGTTTTAGTCAGAAAACCGGGTAAAGTCCGATTATGTTTAGATTTAACGAAGGTAAATTCCATCACTAAAAAAGATGCGTATCCATTACCGCAAATCGATGGTATTCTCAGCCGGTTACCAAAGGCCAATTTCATTTCCTGTTTGGATTTGAAAGACGCTTTTTGGCAGATACCTTTATCCAAGAAAGCGAGGTCTAAAACAGCGTTCACTGTACCGGGTAGACCACTTTACCAATTTAAAGTCATGCCATTTGGATTGTGTAATGCTCCGCAAACAATGACTAGGTTAATGGATCGTGTAATGCTACCTGAATTAAAACACTGTGTATTTGTATACTTGGATGATCTTTTAATAATATCCGATACCTTCGAATCGCATCTAGAAACTTTACAACTATTAGCTCGTGTTCTAAGAAAAGCTCAGTTGACAATTAATATGGAAAAAAGTAATTTTTTAATGAAAGAAATTAAATATCTCGGTTATGTAGTTGGTGGGGGTATATTGAAAGTAGATACAGATAAAGTAGCAGCCATTGCCCAATATCCAATTCCTGTTTCCGTTCGACAAGTTCGACGATTTCTAGGTATGGCTGGTTATTACCGTCGTTTTATCGAAAACTTTGCTGCAATTACCACTCCAATTACCGATGTTTTGAAAAACCCAAAATCCAAATTCGTATGGACTACGGAAGCAAATTTGTCTTTTGAAAAACTTAAAACAGCTTTGACTACTGCTCCTGTACTTCTAAATCCTAATTATGACATTCCTTTCATCCTCCAATGTGACGCCAGTACTGATGCAATAGGTTGTGTTTTATTACAATTGGATGATGAAGGTAATGAACGACCGATAGCTTATATGTCAAAAAAATTAAATTCAGCCCAGCGAAACTATAGTGTTACGGAACAGGAATGCTTAGCCGCTGTACTGGGAATAAAAAAATTTAGATCTTATATTGAAGGACAAACTTTTACAGTCGTTACTGATCATGCTTCCTTGAAATGGCTTATGCAACAAAAAGATCTATCAGGACGATTAGCCCGCTGGAGTCTTAAATTGCAAGGTTTCGATTTTGCTATTGAGCACCGGCGTGGTTCACTTAATATCGTACCTGATACTCTTTCAAGGATACATTCGACTGATACAATATCTGCTATTGATGACATAGGACCCGAAATCGATCTCAATTCCATCCATTTCAGATCTGACGAATATAATCAATTGAAATCTATAATTTCGACCAAAAAATTGCCTGACATTACAATTCTTGACGGTTTAATTTATAAAAAGACAGATTTTGCGACCGGAGATCCAATACAAGAATCGAATGCGTGGAAATTATGGATTCCAAGTGAATTGACTCAGGAATTGATTCAAAAAGCTCATGACCCACCTCTGTCCGCTCACGGTGGAATTTCCAAGACCTTATATCGATTGCGTCGAAATTTCTATTGGCCTAAAATGTTATTGCAGGTTAAAGACTATATCAGCTCGCGTGACGTATGTAAATCGAATAAAGCCACCAATATAACCTTGCGTCCACCTATGGTATCGTCAATGAGATCCGAAAGACCGTTTCAACGATTATATGTTGATATAATTGGACCTTATCCACGTTCAAAATCTGGTAATATTGCTATTTTCATTGCTTTAGACCAAGTAACGAAGTTTCCTTGTTGTAAACTAATAAAAAACCTATCTAGTAACTTAATATGTACTTTTTTGGAAAATGATATTTTTCATATATACGGTGTACCCGAATATATAGTATCGGATAATTGATCTCAATTTACGTCCGGTTTGTTTAGAGCATTGATGGAAAAATATGGTGTTAAGCACACATTTACTGGTATTTATTCTCCTCAGGCAATGCATCGGAGCGCGTGAATCGTTCGTTACTTGTTAGTATACGTAGTTATATTGACAACAAGCAAAATACTTGGGATGAAAATCTGAGCAAGATAAGTTGTTCCTTAAGATCGTCCGTACACCAAGCAGTTGGTCATTCTCCATATTTTATTACATTTGGCCAACAAATGATTATTCACGGTTCAACGTATCAATTGTTGAGAAATCTAAACTTTTTAGAAGATAAAGTCGACCACTTAGACAGATCGGACCACTTACAACTAATTCGACATAAGGCTAAGCAAAGAATTTCTAAAGCTTTTGAAGTTAACGCTAAAAGATATAACCTGAGATCAAAACCTCTTAAATTCAATATCGGTCAAATAGTTTATCGGAGAAATTTCCAAAAAAGCGATAAAGTAAAGAAATTCAATGCTAAGTTGGCTCCCAAATTTATTAAAGCGCGTGTGAAAGAGTTGGTGGGAAATTC
The DNA here is from genome assembly GCA_949752835.1 of Empis stercorea. Taxonomy (NCBI): domain Eukaryota; kingdom Metazoa; phylum Arthropoda; class Insecta; order Diptera; family Empididae; genus Empis; species Empis stercorea. The sequence continues at coordinate 29,372,069 of OX457087.1, read as the reverse complement.
GCTGTATAAATTAGAAGCTGTAAAAGGAAAGATTGTATCTGTTTATCACGGTAAGGATATTCGGACCTAATGTTGGACGGTCGTTTAATATTTTTTTGCCTGTAATATTAACAGATGGAAGTTCGGAATGCTTTAAATGTTAATTTCATGAGTTAGTAATAAAATTAAATTTCTTCCCTCTGCAATTGCTTTATTTGGGTACCCTTCTTCAGTATCTTCGACGTCAGAATTTTCCGTCGTAGTTCCTATTTTGTAATGGGTAGATTAAGAATTTACATCCCTACATTTTTTTTGTTGAGTAAATTAATTTGCTTAGCAACAAGAAATCAAATTTTATATATAATAATCAAATAAATTTTGATTGGGTGTAATGTAGTATTTTTAATGTTCTCAACAAGATTTTAATAAAACACTTTAGAATTTAATATTTTTATAATATACTTTATTATAATATATAATAAACTTATAACTAATTATTACTGTTTTGAATACAAGTATTAGCTCGGTTGAAGATTCTTTTACGACTGATTTTTACTCAGTTAATTTTCATTGATTAAACTTATTCATTTTTCTAATCTAAATGTGCTTCGCTTTCATTTATGATAATTTGAAAAGAAGCATATAGTAATTAAAGGACAATTGCAATAATTTATTTATTAATTTATTTATTATTTATTAATTTATTTTTTGATTTTAAAAATTTTTCAATACAATTAAAATGAAATTAACATATGCAACAAAAAATAAAATGTATTAAGATTTGATAAAATTCGATACAAATGAAAATTAGCTTATATATTACAATATTGAAAATATATTTTTGTTTTACAATATTTATTGTGCTTTTTTTTTATTTTTTTTTTATAGAGTTGTGTCTTCAATATTTTTTTCAATTATTATTTTATTACATGTAACTTTGAAATATTTTTTTATAAAATAACATATCATGATTAAAATTGTTAATATAATTATTATTACAATAATTAGCAAAATGCTACTTTTATTATTATGTTTTTCATTATCAATATTTTTATGATTTTCTAATTCATATTCTATATCTTTTATGCTTTTACTTAAGTAATTCAATTTAGATTTTGAATCTAGAAAAGATTCTTTAATCTCGGACAATTTTATTTGATCAGTTATATTAAAATTAAATGTTGTATTTATTTGAATGAAATCGAAATTTTGCTCTATTTCTATAGGTAGAGTTCTATTAAATAATTGTACTGTTTCTAATTTTACTTGTTTACTTTCTGCTGTGCAGTCTTCTGAAAGTTGAAGAATGCCAGTTTTTTCAATAAAATAAATATTGAGCTTATTTTCACAGATTATTTTAATATTAATTTTTTCTGGAGTTATGAATATCCATTTATTTAATTGTTCGAGTTTAAACCAAATTTCATTTTTTAAATTAAAAACTCTGACATCACATAAGGAATGATCATAAGTTCCTAGAATAACTTTTGCTAAACATGTATTAGAATTTTTTATAGGTAAATTTGCTGTGCATAGATAAGTGATATCATAGGATGGGTAATTTGTTATGTGTTTACAATTTGAGAAATCGGAATAAGATAAGCTTATGACATTAGTATATTCTAAATCGATTGCAACATATTGTTGTTCGAAATTTAGATAATAGTATGTATAGTTTCCATATAAAAGTGGAATTGTATAAACTTTATTTATTTTGAAAACTTTATTTTTTACTAAAGGCAACTGTAATTCAAAAATTAATCTATATTTTGTGGATTTTACAGTAACATCTAAACATTTTAATATATTACCAAAATTTTCCATAGAAATATCTATTGGAACACTTGATTCTTTGGTTAAAAGTTGTATCTGAGTAATAGCTGAAATAATAACTTGTGGATTAATTATATTTAAATCTATTTTATTTTCTATTTATTGTTGATGTTGATTTTGGGAATAAGTTCGCTTAGAATTTTATAATTTTTATATGCTAATTGAGAAACATTATGATAATTATCTATTGTATGTTTAAGTAAAGAAACTTGTTTTTCTGCTATGTGTTGCAGATGTTGATTAGATTCTGAAATTTCACTTATTTTATTTTCTATTAGTGTTGAATCTTCATCATCCATTAATCCAAAAACTTGTTTTAAAATATAACCAACTGCATTAAATATCCCTCGCTTTTGTCTTTTGTGTAAGAATATTTCTTCCAAATTATAATGTTTATTTTTTATTTCATTTATAGAATTTTGTAAAATACGTATTGTTAAAGGACAATGATCTGAGGGAAGTTTTTCTTTGACTTTATTACAAATTGTTTTTAAATCCAAAAAACTCGAAAGTAAATTTTGTATATTTTTGTTTATAGGTTCCATATTTAAATATACGATAATTTTCCAATTTGCTGTCGTTATACGGTAATCTCCTATTGGCTCCAAAAATAATCCAGTATTTGAATTGATTTGAATTGTTTTATGAGTCCCGTTTACTGAATTCAGGATCATGATGATCAGGACAATAAAACTAAAAAGATAACAATAGTTTCAGACAGCTATAGAATAATATTTTTTTTTTATAGATTTTATAAAATTATTTTGTTTCAAGTTACGACATGTTTAAGTAAATTATTATGTACTTTCTTTATTTTTCTTCCAATTTTTATTGTAGTATTTTCAGGCGAGTTTACTTCTACTACTTCATAAGGTCCTTCGAAGATAGAACTTATCTTCTTACAAGTTCTAGCTTTATTTTCTAATAATACTTTATCCCCGACGTCAAAATGAATAATTTTCGAATTTTTATCACAATTGATTTTGTTTTTTGAATTAATATAACGCTTCATGTGGCGTAATATAACGCTTCATGTGGCGTAAAATTAGTAGAAGAGTTAGGAGTTGTATTATAACTAAATGTTGCGAATTCTAGCCAACTATCCCAATTGCTAGGATCATTGTTAACATAACTACGGATATAATTTCCTAATGTTCGATGTGATCGTTCTAACGATCCGTTAAATTCAGGGTGATACGATGTTGTTTGGATTTTTTTTATTTTGAGCAATTTGCACACATTTTTGAATAAATCACTTAAAAAATTGGTTCCTTGGTCTGTTAATACGATTTGTGGAGTACCGAATAAGCAAATAATTTTTCTTACAAAAGAGTCAGCAACTGTCACAGCCTCTTGGTTTGAGATTGGAATTGCCATTAAAAATTTGGTTAATTGATCTTGAAAAGTTAGGATGTATTTATTTCCTGAATTTGTAATAGGTAAAGGGCCAGCAATATCTAATGAAATTTTTTCGAATGGTTTAAATGGAGTATCTGTAATTTTCATTGGAATCTTAGTTTTTATAGAACTTTTATTTTTTTGACAACTTTCACAAGTTGATATAAATTTAACAATATCTTTTTTCATGTTTTTCCAGAAATATTTTTGTTTGATTTTCTTTAATGTACGCAATACACCTTGATGTCCACCTACAGGACTGGTGTGATTTTCAATTAATATAGCATTAATTTCATCTTTATCGGTTAATAAAATTAATTGATTTTGTTGGGAAACATTTTCTTTATTGATATTTTCAGAATTAATATTAGTATCTAATGGCGTATTAGATGCATTAGTATTTTTACTATTTGATCTGGTAATAACATTTACTTGATTTATTTCTAACCTAGATAGAGCGTCTGCATTAGTGTTTAAATTGCCTGCCTTATGTACAACAATATAATCAAATTCCTCTAATTCTATGCGCCATCGCATTATTCTTGATGTTGGATTATTTATATTAAATATCCACACTAGTGGTTTATGATCAGTGACTATAGTGAATTTTCGACCATATATATATGGCCTACTGCCCATACTAATGCTAAAGCTTCTTTTTCAATAGTAGAATAATTACGCTCTGCTTTATTCAATGTTCTACTCGCGTAAGCTATAGGTTGATCAATGATTTTATTGTATATAGTATTTTTCTGTGATAATACAGCTCCTATAGCTGTATTGCTAGCATCAGTAGTTATGTAAAATTCTTTGTTAAAATTTGGATAACTTAATATTGGATATTGCGTTATTGCAGACTTAAGTTTTCGAAAAGCTTCATCGCAGAATTCATCCCATTGAAATGGTATATCTTTTTTTAATAATCTGTTCAATGGATTAGCCATAACTGCAAAATTTTAAATGAATTTTCTATAATAGCCTACAAGATCTAGAAATGATTTAACTTGTTTTTGAGTTTGTGGTGGCAAAATATTTTGTATTGCCGATATTTTGCTGTTATCGGGTTTAATACCGTCCGAAGTTATGACATGGCCGAGATAACCGACTTCTTTATGAAGAAATTTACATTTTGTAGTTTGAAGTTTGAGATTATGTTTTTTAAGAACTTCTAATATATCAATTAATTTTTTATTATGATCTTGAGGATTTCGCCCATAGATGACTATGTCATCAAGATAGACAAAACAACGTATTCCTTGTAATCCGGTAAGAACTATATTCATGAGTCGTTGAAATGTTGGAGGAGCATTTCTGAGACCAAATGGCATTCTAGTGAATTGATAGTGCCCATAAGGAGTACTGAAAGCTGTTTTCGCTTTGTCATTTTCATCAAGCTCGATTTGATGGAAGCCACTGGCTAAATCCAGTGTTGAAAAATATTTCGATTCTCCCAACTGTCCAAGTATATCTTCTATATTTGGAAGTGGATAAGAATCTGGAATTGTGATTTCATTAACTTTCCTATAATCTACGACAACGCGCCATGTTTTGTTTTCATCGGGTTTTTTAGGAACGACTAGAAGTGGACTATTCCATGGACTATCACTATGTTCTACCACACCCTGTTTCAACATCTCATCTACCTGATTTTTTATCTCAGCTTCGTGCACCTCGGGTAACCGATATGGTCGCACATTGACTGGAGATTTTTCTGGCAAAATTTGTATTTGATGTTTTATCGCATTAGTAGTAGTTAAACAGTCACCGTCTAAATGAAATATTTTATTGAATTTTCTACAGATTTCGAGTATACTAGTTTTTTCTTCGTTATTTAGATGATTTAAATTTAATTGCTTTTGAAGATTTTCAAGTCGATTTTCTATTATGTTTTCAGAAATATTTTCATTTAGATTATAAATATTATATTTTGATAATGGAGTAAATTGTATTTGCAATTTGTTATCAATTTCAACCTTGTGCTCATTTGAATTTACTACACTTAAATATACATAACCATTTTCAGGTTTGACTACTGTATTTGATATGTATAAGCCTTCAAAAGAATTTTGTTGAACAATGGCCAGTGATTCCTCATCAAAAGATACTGGTCCAAATTTAATTATACTTTCCGTGCGAGGAGCTATAGAAATTTGAATATTTTGGTTTAGAAAATTGATTGAAACTTCTTGTTTATTAAAAGTGAAAGTAGCTTTGTTTTTACCATAATCAATAAGTGCATTTGTTTTTGTAAGAAAATCTTCACCTATGATTCCGTCTTCCTTTATTGGAAAATTAGATGGAACAATGTGAAATAATATAGGAATATAAAAATTGTCTTGAATTTTAATGTTGAGTTTTGCAACTCCAAGAGTTTGTAAAGGTTCAGACGAAATACCTTTAATTTCAATTGACGAAATAAATACTTCAGTATCATCTTCTAATGAACTTACTTTTATCAAACTAACTCCAGCTCCTGAATCTAATAAAAATTTATTAGATGATTTGGTAGTTCCAGTTATTTGAAGAGATAGGATACTTGAAAACGTTCGGTTTTTTATTTGGTTTACAAAGATTTGATTAGTTTCTGGTAGATTTAGATTTTCAATGGAATTTATTTTTTTCTGATCTTTTGAATTTGTATTTCTATATTTTGATTTAAATTTGGTTTTAGATTTAGATTTTAGATTTGAATTTGGATTTAGATTTGAATTTGGATTTAGATTTGAATTTGAATTTGGATTTAGATTTGCATTTGGATTTAGATTTGAATTTGAATTTGGATTTAGATTTGAATTTGGATTTTCATCTGTTAATTTTAGGCACCTTTTTTGATATCCTTGGCCTGGCTGCGGATGCCCGACGGACCTTGCCTTGAATAGTTTTCCGAATTGGTTTTAGTAGCCTGTTCAGATTGATTTTGATTTGAAGTTTCGTCAGCTCGTTTTTTATTATTATATTCTCTTTTCCTACAATCTGCTATTAAGTGACCCGGTTTTTTGCAATAATTACAAAATTTTTGAATATTATTTATTTGTTTAAACTGTGGTAAACTTTGAGAATTAGGTCTTTGAAAATTTGATGCTCTATTGTCTTGATTTCTATGAACATAATTTGGTCTTTGATAATTTGTAAATGGTTTTTAGTAATTAGAATTTGAATAAAAAATTGGTTTACTTTTAGAGTTATTTTCTTCGCAAATCGCAGCATTTATTGCTTCAACTAAATTTACGAATCTACTCGCTTTTATAATTAATTTCATTGGTCCTTTTAAACCATTTTGAAAAAAATTTAGGGCAGATTTTTCATTTAAATCTATTAAAGCTTTTGCTATTTCCGGTTTTTGTTCATTAGTACTAACTTTATTTAATAATGCTAGAATTTGTTCTAATCTTTGAGCAAATGTCCGAACATCTTCCGAATGAAATTGTTTACAATTATTTAACTCTAATTGTAATTGTTGAACCGACTTGGTACAAGAAAAATTTTGTTTTAAAACTTTCTTAATTTCTTCCCAAGTATTAGCATCATGATATTTTACACCGCCTAATTTTGTTTTTATGATATAAACTAGAAACTTTTGATCTTCATTTTTTGTGATATTTTCAATAAACATTTCAATAGTATTTATAAATTTGTCTAAGGTTTTATGGTCACCAGAAAATTCTGGTATTAGCTTAATAGCATGATCAACATTTAAACTTGCCATTTTTTCTATATTTTCTTCAATTATATTTTCTACAGTACTATTTTCTAAATTTTTTTCAATATTATCTTCAGAATTTTCTTCCAAATCAGAGTTATATTCGTCTGATTCAGGATCTGTGTTTTGCAAATTTTTCGGAATTTTTTTACCTCCTCTTAAGCTAATATTTATGTCAAATTTCTTTTCACCTGACATAAATACCTACAACACTAGTACAATTATGCGTGATCAATTGCGTAGAAATTATATATAATATCAACAACAAAAATGGTTTTTTTTTTAACAATATTATTTCAAATAAATTAAATTATGTTTGATATAGTTTTCTTTTTATTATTATATATGATATAAAATGATATAAGAATAACTCACTTTGATTTTATCATTATTGATTTTATGAAATATAAGGATGATCTGAATATTAAGATGGTCTTGATGTTTGATGATTTTGTTGATTATGATGATCTTGATGTTTGATGATTTTGTTGATTATGATGATCTTGATGTTTGATGATTTTGTTGTATATGTTGATCTTGTTGTTGATGATTTTGATATCTGTGATGATCTTGTTGAAAAACACTGAGCCGCAAAAGTTTCGAAATTCACTTGTATATTAATGTTTGTTTCACTTTTTTTTTTTTGATATTATATTTATATATATATATATAAATTAAATAAGTTTGTGTAATTTTTTTTTTTTTGATTTTGTATTATTATGGTATATATTTTTTTTAAAAATATACCCCACACCTGACACCAATGTAGTATTTTTAATGTTCTCAACAAGATTTTATTAAAACACTTTAGAATTTAATATTTTTATAATATACTTTATTATAATATATAATAAACTTATAACTAATTATTACTGTTTTGAATACAAGTATTAGCTCGGTTGAAGATTCTTTTACGACTGATTTTTACTCAGTTCATTTTCATTGATTAAACTTATTCATTTTTCTAATCTAAATGTGCTTCGCTTTCATTTATGATAATTTGAAAAGAAGCACATAGTAATTAAAGAACAATTGCAATAATTTATTTATTGAACGGATGTGTAATTCGATATAGACCACACATGATTATTGATTTCGTGAGAATTTTGATAGCAAAATAATATTTAATTATTAATGATATATAATACTAATTAACCGAGTTCATAGGAGTTCAGGGACACTACAGTAAATTAACATCAGATGCAATTAACGAAAGATTTCTTTCGAATTATCGAAAACCAGTTTTTTTCTATTATCAAAAAACTCTGGTTTCGATAAATTTTTGCAACAGTTATATCAATTATTAAAAATTTAATTTTTGTGGGGGAGAGAAATTTTTTTTTGAGAAAAAGACACAGAATAGTCGGATCAGTCTGAGCGTATAGTAGACTAATAAAAAAATTGAAAAATTTAATAATGGAAAAAAAAGTACCTAATTTGAATTTTTTTAAACGCCATTAAAATAAAGTATATTAGTTTTTTTAAATTTTTTTATAATTTACCGGGATATACGAAATCAACTTAAAAATAATATCGTGAAATTTCCAGCCATCTTAAATATATATATGGTCAATTTAAGATTGCCATTAAAATAACTTATTGACTATGAACATTTACCGAAAAATATTTATATAACAAAAAAATATCTAAGTTCGGGTGAAAGTATTATATAAAAAGATAAAATAAAAAAAATTAACTTTCCGTGATTTTGAAGTTGGGTTTTATTGTGAAAATTTTTTTAGAAAAAAAAAACGGTTTAAAGGTTATGTTCCGACCTTTATTTCCTTGATTTTATGTGAACAGAAAAAAAAAATCCAAATAAAATGGCGATAAGAAATAAATAACAATTTTATATTGTTTGTCCACTTAAAATTTTATCTAAATAATATTACCTTGAAAACTTTTACAAGTAACGTGAAAATCAAAATAAGAAAAAAGTAAAGAAAAATTTTCAAGTTAAAAATTAAAAAATTAAATAAATTACTTAGAACTGACATCAAAATTAAAATTAAAATAGTATTATTTTTTTTTAAAAAAAAGGGGGTTTCAAATAGTAAATTTTAAAATATGGCGGTACAAATACTTCTTGTAGACTAAGATAAATTAGTAAAAATAAAAAAAAAAGGAAAAATAATAGAAAATAAATAAAGTATAATAAGATATAGTGGTTGATTTTCTTTATCCGACTAAAATCGTATTTAAATAATATTATCGTGAATTTGAAAAAAAAATTTAAAGAAAAAAAAACTTGCAAAAATTTAAATTAAATAAATTATTCTTAACTTCAGTAAAATTATAATGAAATTATTTATGTTATTTTTTTTTAACAAAAATTTTTCAAATATAAATTTTTAAATATGGCCATTACAAAAAAATATAAATAATCGTACAATAACTCTTGGCCACTAGTGTAGCATATTCTATCGTTCGGTTTTTTTTGGTCGGTCCTCTCAAAAAGGAAATTTTTTTGATTAAATTCGTGTAATTAACTATATTTTAACATGAGTAATGTTTCTGAAAATAATAAAAAATAAAGTGAGAAATGTTTCTGAAAATATAAAAGTATTAAATTGAGAAATGATGCTGAAAAAAAAAATATTATTGAGAAATGTTTCTGAAAATAATAAAATTAAATTGAGTAATGTTTCTGAAAATAATAAAAATTAAAGTGAGAAATGTTTCTGAAAATATAAAAGTATTAAATTGAGAAATGATGCTGAAAAATAATTGAGTAATGTTGCTGTTATAATACAAGAGGTTGCGGAAAAGTATTTTATTGCCGATTTTTTTTTGTTTTTTAAAGTTTTTTGCCTAACCAAAAGTAGCTATTACCTAAATAATTATATAAAGTTTTGGCTAATTGATTTACCATTTACAAAAAAAAAATATATATCGTAATTTTCGAGTATTCATATATATAAATTCTTGTCTTCGTATAAATCTTTTTATATAGGTAATTTCCACAGTGTATTCCTTTTAGCATTTCGTTCAACAGGCCTGCTGCACGTAACTAAGGAAACAGGTAATTGCTTATATTGAAATTTTTTTAAATTTGAGTAAATTTTTTTAAATAATGGTAATACCGAATGAGTATATATATATATATCGTTAAGAGTTTTTCGTTCCGGCTACGCAAATGAATGGTGAATAAATTGCCAATAAAGATTTTTTTTTGTACAAAATAATTCATTTTTAGTAGTTAAATCAATGAATTAAAATTGTTGTGAAATGAAAGTAAAATTAAAATAGTATTAACTTTAAATTTAAAAATAAAATTAATTGATTTAAAATGTAGCGTAATATAAATAATTAATTTGGTACTAAATATTAATAACAAAAAAAAAAGCTGCCAAGTTGGAAGAGTGCTTCATATCCCCTTTTAGATCAACCTAGGCTTTAATAAAAACAAAGAATTAACTAAAAGTTATAATATTTTATAAAACTACATGTTTTTCACAATTTAAAAGTAAATATATTTTATGTTCTTATATAAAACTTATGATGTTATTTATAAAAAATTTCTACGAATGGTAAAAATGATCAAATTCTTATCTATATCGAATGGTTGAATTTATGATATAAGACAATAAATATATATATATATTTACCCCTGTAAAGTGAAGAGGGTTGAAGGTACAGGTCTCGTTTTTATGTACAAGGTGTAGAATAGTATTATGAAGAAACCAATTTTTAATTTTTTTGATATAGTCTCCCACATAGGGTATATTTCTTATTTCATTAATACACCCCCTCCCTCCTTTACTTTAATAAAATGGTGGTTTATAATTTTAAGTGATTTCGGAAGGTTTGAAATTATGGTACCTGGCGTAGAAGTAAGAAAGTCGTACATAAACTCTGGACCATTTTATAGCCATTTTGAATTTCAAAAATTTTACTTTGAAAATATCGAAATTCAAATACAACTAACATAAAGAGGGTTGACGGGGTGAGACTGAGTTTTTTATACAAGGTGTAAAATATCATTGTTAAAAAAGTATTTTTTCATTTTTTTAAATTAGCCCCCCGCGGAAGTCATGGAGCTTGTTTTCTAAATATACCCCCTCCTCCACCAAAAAAGAGCAGCATGTTAAAATTTGGAGTGATTTGGATTACCACGAACCTATTGCACCCAATTTATAAATTTCAAGTTTATATCTAAACTGTGGCTTATTTTATAGTCATTTTAAGTTCCAAAAATTAAATTTTCATAAACTATATAATAAATTTTGAAATGTTGCATTTCTAAGCGGTGAAGAATAGAGTGTGTTGCAGGTACGGAAACAAATTTTTCGCATAAGGTATAAAATAGTATTTAAAAAAAACTTATTTCTTATTTTTTCAATCCAGTTCCCCGAGGAGGTGTTGCATCTTGTTTTATAAATATACCCCCTCGCCCGTATAAAAAGGGAAAGGGGTGAAAATTTTGAATGATTTCGAAAGATACTAACCTATTATATCTAATTTATAAGATAATAGGCCGTATATTAAATGTTTCATATGCTATGATCATTTTAAATACTAAAAATACAATTTTAATAGTCCCATAAAAATTCTTTCACTGGTAAAATGAAGGGGGGTAGAGGTATGAGGCTGATTTTTATGTAGAAGGTGTATAATAGTATAATGAAGAAACCTATTTCTCACTTCTTTAATAAACTTCCCCGCTAAGGGGTTGTAACTTGTTTCATATATAAGCCCCTCACCCACATAAAAAAGGCGGGGAATATTTTTTTTTATATGGAATGGAAAGGTACTAACTTGTTATACCTATTTTAAAAGTTATAATGTTTTACGTGAAATCGTACTGGTTTTATGTGCATATCAATTTTCAAAAATTCAATTATAATATTACCATTAAATAAGGGGGCGGGGACGCAGGGCTCTGAATTTTTCTTATGTTCTTTGTATGGTGTCTATTCATGAAACTGTGAAACAGGGTAAAGATCCGACTATATTAAGGTGTGTTTTTTGACATGCACAAAATTGTGCATTTTTATCGCTCCATGAAGGGGGTTTGCAGGTATATTATTCGGAAAAGGATACCATAAGCATAAAATTCCATCCTTAGTTTACCTTTCTGTAAATTTTTGATTCAATTGAATTTGTTTTAGTACTATTTCTAAGCGATTCAAAAAGACAATTTATGCTTTACGTACGACGTACGGCGGACACGAAATTTTTTTTTGCTGATTCTGATTCTCTGACATCTAAAACGTAAGAAAAAATTCAAAATCCCGAAAAAAAATTTTTCGAAATTTGCTCTGCACCACAAAGCTTCATATTATATTTAATATGAAGCAAAATCATTGAAGAAAATTTTGGAAAAAATTAAAAATAAGAATAAAAGTACTAAATTTAAATAACTTTACAAATAATTTTTGCTATTTTCGGTTGGCTTTAAGAGATGTAAAATTCTAACATAAATATTATAGAGTGCTACATATTTTTTTGAATTTCTTAGATTTATAAATGTAAATAAAATAAATAATAAACTTAAACCAGGAAAGGCAATAAATCTTTTCATTTTATAATAAAAACAAATGGAAGTGGAGTAGTTTTTTTATTTTCATTCCTAGGAAAATCGGGTTGTCGGCGATGAGAATGTGAGCCAGCATAAGGTTACGCATGGGGGCCGAAAATCATAATTTTATTTATGATTTTTTTTAAATTTTTAGGTCCATGGTTGGGAGGGCACGGAGCATGACGTACCATCTAGTCATGTCCTCCATAGAGAGGTATCCTTGGTGAAGCCGTGGAAAAGTCAACCCACATTTGTATTTTTTTTGGGGAATTTTTTTTTCTTGTCGTAGTAAAACATTTAACTTTCATAGAAATTTACTCTTTTGGTTATTTTTAAAAAAAAAAAAAGGCACGCAAATAATAATTTTTTTTGTAATAATATTGGCAGCGCTTAAGAACCCCCCCAATCCGACGAGCTAAGCAAGTGCATCGCTAGGCGTGCTGCGCATTCACATCAGCCAACCAATTCATTTTTTTTCTTATTCTGGGAAAAAATTAAATTAACAATTCGAACTATTACACGCAGCTCTGCCTCGACGTAAAATTCTGGATCGGAGTACTTCTGGTGTGCTGCTAATTGTTTCTTTTTCTTTCTCTTTTTAAAGCTGACAACTGACAATTTTTTTGGGGTTTTTTTCTGTTCTTTTTATGTTAATCTTTTTCTTATTTTTGGCACTAATAATATTTCCTTTAAATTTTCTTAAATATCAGCCAATAATTATCACAAAAATGGCACAAAAATTTTAAATTTAAACCCACTTAAATTTTTATCATAATCAAAGGGGTTTTTTTTTTAAATAAATTTTTGTCATAATAAAGCGTCTAATAAATAGCACCAATATTTTTAAAACAAAATTTTTTTTTTTTTCAAAAAATAAAAATTAAAAAAAAAACAAATTTGTCCGTCCGACCGCCATCAAAATTTTTCCTCGACTCCCCGAAACAATCAATTTTTCAAAAAAAATTTCATTTCGAAAAACTATTGTTTCCTCGATCACGCGATCTCTTGACTTTCGGAATCAAAACATGGCCCACAAGGGCAACAAAGGTTGTCTATTGTTTTCTGTTCCTAAAATCAAGAGACCGCAGCGCTGACGGGAATTTCGAACCAATACTTACATGACTACCAACCTACAAAATTTTTATTCAGCCGTACGCTGACATCTGAAATATGACAAGCCGGTATATAAATAATAGACGTCATGTTGCGCAGGACGTAAACAAATAAATAGGTGATTTTTTTATATTTTAATATATTTTAATAAATATTAACTAATTTTTAGGAATAAATTAACACGGTGTCACAGTCTTTAAAACTAGATTAAATCTAATAATAGGTTTACAGAATCATTTAAATGTATATAATTAAACCTGAAATTATTTATTGCTTTATATTGTTTTTTTTTTTTTAAACCTATAACTAAACTTAAAACTAAACCTATAACTAAACTTAAAACTAAGAAGAAAATGTATAAGTTCATCTTTTCTTAACTAAATAAATTTTGTAGTAATTACTAATATTATCGATATCCATAGATTTAAGTTCAAACTTATTAATTGCATTATCCATTTTTGCCGATAGAAAATGAGTGCTTGAAATACTATGTAATTTAACAGTCGAGTAATGGAAAGGTCGATTGTGGAGCAGCTTAAGAATTTTATTTAGATTAATTTGCATTTTTTTTACATATTATATTAAAAATATGTAAATATAATATAATATAATATAATATAAACATACTGAGTGCCATGTGTATATGACAAAGTAAAAACTAAGAAAATAATTTTCTATATAAAATTATACTTTTTTTGAACTGAGTACTAAGCTTTAGGTAAAAAAATGTATGAAGTATTTTTTTCCAAATAAATTATTTACATTGTCAAGCAATATTTTTTAGAAATGTCAAAAAGTTCCTATATTTTTTCCAAATAAATTATTTACATTGTCAAGCAATATTTTTTAGAAATGTCAAAAAGTTTTTATAATTTTTTTGAATGCCAACTAGATGCTATAAATTCCCAAACCAAAATTATGTTTGTGTTTCATTCTTTCGTTAGGCGAATTTTAACATGCTATCTCGTTCTATTTTGCTTAAAAAATATAAGTTTCGACGTAGTCTAAACCCTACATTAACCATTTCCATAATAGTTTGTACTATTATTTTAAACCAAACATAACATTAAATCAATATGATAATTACTATTAACTAATTCATTAACAGTTTGTACTATTATTTTATACCAAAAACTACATTAAATTAATAGGATATATAAGTAGTATAAAGCCCCCCTTAGATCGAATTATATACTACGTACAATAGTGACGACATGCTTAACAGAAGCCAAAATCACACAACCGTTCTAGAAATAATACTTGCTGTGTGTAATAAAGAGACAGGTGATGAGAGACGGCTAGTCTTTCTGTATTTTTGGTTGGTCAGAATATGAATTCGTGGGTTGGGCTTGCTGTGCAGTCTGTAAATAATGTACAGATCTGGATGTACCGCTGGAGTAAAAATGCTCTGGATGTACCGCTAGTGTAAAAATGATTTTAGTATAGATTTGTATGGTGACTAACCAAAAACTGTAAACAAGTCTGTTAGAGTGGGCGTCGTGGTTGATGATCTTTTTGATGATATTTCCCGAATATTTGTGTATTTGTGGTTTTTTCTGATAGTATTGCGCCCGCGCATATAAATAATTTTTGTATTTTTGTTTTGTGCTTATTCGCAATAACTATAGTCCCGCCTTTGCAAACAAAACAAAGGTAACAGGCGCTAGAATGGTTCAGAAGTTATTTGTAATATTCATACACAATCTCAAAAAAAAAAAAAACAAGAAAAAAAAACGTCATAATATTGAAAACATGTATTGCAAATGTAAAATATATTATTCAGTTGAATAACCTACTGTTTGTCAACAGAAAAATTGAAAATTTCTATATTCAGATTATTTAATGTATGAACTTGATATTATATTTTTTTCAGATTAATACTAATATTTAAATACAAGGTCAAATAAAAGCTTTATGTTTAATTTGATTATACAAATTCAAATGTTTTTCGATTTTATCACACTATAATTAATTAATTTATACATAATAAATAATTGATAGAATATATAGAATAGGTTCTTGTTTTATAAATATTTTTCGTCGCTTAGCAGTGATATGCATATGTAAATTATTTTTAAATTTTTCTTCCGAGCTTCATATTATATGTATATGTATATATTTTTTATATTGAGGGTAAGTAAACTTTGATTGTAATCAGAAAAAAACAATAGATAAACAAAAATATTTTTTTTCCAGTGATCAAAGTGAAACATTTGGGATGACAAATAATATAATAAAAGTTAAGGAATAAACTTTATTTTTGTAGAAAAATTTATAGAAAATGTTTCATTATTTTTTTCGAGTTTAGAATTAGAATCCCAATAGTGAAATTAAAAGAAAAAATACTACAGCAGAACACAAAAAAAAATATTTTTCATAATTTTTCGTATAATTTTTTTTTTGAATAAAATACAATAAATTAATTTTGAAAACAAAATAATTTTTTATTTTTTCTTATTTTAAAACGATTTTTTTTGTT
Organism: Empis stercorea; assembly: GCA_949752835.1. NCBI lineage: Eukaryota > Metazoa > Arthropoda > Insecta > Diptera > Empididae > Empis > Empis stercorea. Next base: position 29,356,046 of record OX457087.1, on the reverse strand, counting down.
ATAAATAATTTTGGGGTTTTCCTGTAAATAAAACAATAACAAAAGCTGCATGCAGAGAATAAATACAACAACAAAACAATTAGGAAAAAAAACAACTTTAATTAAAAAAAAAACACAGATTAGAGTAGAATATATGTATGAACATTTTATTTTGTAAAAAAAAAGAATATAATCAGTTTTATTTTTTTTGTTAATATGTATGTACTAAAGAAAAATATTTAATAGATTTCAATTTGTATATTTTTTTGTATTTGTAATAAAAAGAAAAATTTTATTTAATTTTCTGGTTTATTTATTTTTGTTCAACTTTCTGCCTGGTTTATTATTTGTCGTTTTCCTTCACAATAAATCGATAACTTAAATTATCAGATCTTTCATTTTTTTCTGCCACCATATAAAAGTTGTCCGGTACTTTTGAATTTAGGGGTAGTTTATGATCCGAAAATCTATTCGGTAGAAAGAAAACATGTGTCCCCAAGTCCGCAAGGTATTTTTCGCCATATTTTGTCTTTACCCTAGAAATGTTAAAGATCTTATATTCCTTTCCTGTTATTAAGTCGACCGTCCTGAGAATCGGTTTCAGGTCAGATGAACTTTGTCCCAACTTGTTGAGTGTTTCCAGAAAATTTGCCTGTAGAGTTAATAGAAGATGATTTAAATATATATATATATATATATATGTATTTAATATAATATTTAATATAATATTAACTTACCATTGCTTTTTTATATTTTCAAAAGGTTTTGCTAGATTGTCTTATTGATATTTTCAATAAGTAACTGATGGTAAGTACAAAAAAACAGTTTAATTTATATCCAATTTTTTGGTCGGTTATTTGAAAGTTTTTTTTTCTGAAAAAAAGGAGTAGTGCCACAAAATATAAATATCAAGGTATTAAAAATTAAAATATTTTTTTATATTAAATTTATAAATTACGATTATTATTTTACATTATATTTTTTTCATAAAATTTGTAAAATAAAATTTTTTTATGTAATATTTAAATTGTTTTTTTTTTTTAATTCAACAATTTCTTAAATAAAAGAAATATCATAGATGGGATCTATTTCAAGTTCCATGTTGTCAAAGTTTTCTCCGCACCATATCAAAATGTCCCTTATGGTGAATTCTTTGCATAAGTCCTGTTGACTGTCCAAATAAAAACAGCAACTTTTTAAATTTAAATAGTACTTTTGGGTGTCCATCAAATATAGATTTTGTAACACTCCATCTGTATGGCACTCCCACAAATCTTCATAGGTGTATATGCGCGAATTAAATGCTGCCCTTAGTGCCAGGTTAGCTAATGTTGGTGGTTGTGGAATTACAATCAAATTATTTTCCTCATCACTGTAACTTATATTGTTGTAATTTGGATGATCAAAATATCTCAATGGTCGTGGGTTATCCATAGCCCGTTTTTTCTTCATAAATTAATTTCAAAATTGTGTGTTATTTATATATGAAAAAAACTTGTAAAAATAATATAAAAATACATTTCACAATAAATTTACATAAAATTATATGTACTTAAATTTAATGTTTTTTTTTTTACAATAAAATAAAATTTTATCATTATTTCTTATTGATAGTAAAATATCATATGAAGGTTATAATAATAACAATAATTTATCAACATTATTACTATTTTTACGACATATTAAATATATAGTGAATTGAAGACATTGCAAAACAAAGAACATTTTCAAATATTTACAAAGTAAATCCTTTTTTCTTATATTTTTTTTCATATATAAGAGTAGAAAATATTCTAGATGTAAACTAGAAACAAAAGTTACATTTAAGTGGTATTACAATGGATTTGGTAAGTTCTTTTAAATAAATATTTAAATATGGAGAAAATTAAAAACAATATATTTTTTTTAAGAATATCAACAATTTATCGAATCAACTTGCTGAAGTTATAGAAAAAGCTTCAGCACTGATGAACCAACTTCAGGGCATTATTAGAAACAGTTCGGAAATCGCAAGTTTGGTGCAACTACAACAACAAGAACAACCAGCAATCCCAAGTACTAGTGGAGGTTTAGTGCAACAAGAACAACAACCACCAGCAATCCCAAGTACTAGTGGAGGTTTAGTACAACAAAAACAACATACAAATTCCACAATTCCATCTTCAAATGAGCAGATGGGCCGCGGTGGTAAGCAATATGTTAATATTATTAAGCAAAAAGTAGGATTTAGTCCTAAGTTTAAAGTTAGTAATAAGGACATTGTGTTTAAATTAAACGACTATAGTGAAGACTTTGACACGATTACTGAGTGGCTAGACACTTGCTTTAGGCACATTTTATCCATTGTTAAATCGGACTTTTCAAAAGACGATTTAATGGGTCTTCAAATTTCAATTCCATCTATTGAAAATACTAGACCTATTGGATTGTCGTTCAAGAAAATTTCAAGTATAAATTCGGAAATGATCACGGATTTGTTAGGTGCTGTTATTCAATCAAATGAAGCCTTTCATTCAACTGATTTGATTGAGATTTCAGTAAAAGTAATACAAGTACATAGCGGTAAAGGACGTTTAAATTTGACCAACATGACAGAAGCACAAATTTTGAAACGTAAAACAAGTATAATCGATGTCGGTCGTGAATCTAATAATAATTGTTTACCTAAATCAATTATTATAGGTAAATTTTTTGCAAGTAATAATAACGTAGCATTGAAAAAATGTTTGCGTAAAAATTCAAAATTATTACGCCAGGAAGTTGAAAAACTGATCAAAAAAGCTAAAGTTAGCAGAGGATCAGATGATGGCTTTAATATCGAGGATATTTTTAAATTCCAAAAAGTTTTGCCTGATTTTAATATTATAGTTTATATTGATAAAAACGATTTTACTAAAGTCGTAAAAATTCAAGAAAAGGGTGTAAAGGTTATAAATTTGTTCTATTTTGAAAAATCGAAGCACTACGCCACTTTGAAAAATGTTAAATCATTTTTTGGAAAAAAATACCAATGTAGCTTTTGCAATATTTTGTATTCAAATATACACAATTGTCAGGAACTATGTAAGTATTGTCGGACAAACCCTCCATGTGACTTCGTCACTACTGCATGTAAATGCAACACTTGTCTAAGGACTTTTAGGGGTACTCAATGTTTCGAGAACCATAAAAAAACAAAATATGGTAGGGGTTCTATTTGCGATATGATCAAAGTATGTGAAAAATGTTTCAAATTTTATGATTTGCGTAAAAGAAACTATAAACCACATTCTTGTGATGAAAAATATTGTGATATTTGTAAAAAATTAGTGGAGAAGAGCCATGAATGTTTTGTGGATTTGTACACAACAAAAAGGCCTGAAAAGTATACTTTAATTTTTTATGACATTGAATGTACTCAGGATCAGAGCATAATAAATTCAAATAGTTTTCAACATATTCCTAACTTATGCGTAGCAAACAGAGTGTGTCATCATTGTTGTTCGAATGATCAAGATGACTTTCAATGCCAAAACTGTAAAAAGAGACTGCACGTCTTTGAAAATACTTCAGAGGGCAATTGTATAAAAAAATTTATAGATTTTTTGTTAACTATTGACACTAGCGAAAAACACAAAGTTTGTTGTATAGCCCATAATTTTAAAAGTTACGATGGTATGTTTATAGTATCAGAGTTATTAAAAAGAAATAAATCTATTAAACCAATTATGGGGGGTTTTAAAATTCTAAAAATAACTTTTAATACTCACATTTCATTTATTGATTCATTAAATTTTTTGTCAATGCCATTGTCAAAATTTCCTAAAACATTTGGTTTGCAAGCAATTTGCAAAGGCGATTACCCTCATTATTTCAATACTGATAAAAATTATACATATATAGGAGAAATTCCTGATCAAAATATGTTTGCTACGCAGGCTTTAAATTTAATCGAATTAGAAAATTTTAAAAAGTGGTGGCAAGATTTAAAAAGTTCTGGTTATGTTTATAATAACCGACTGGAGTTAATAAAATATTGCCAAGGGGATGTTAATATACTTAGGAAAGGTTGTATTAAATTTATGACTGATTTTATATTATTAATGGATGTAAACCCTTTCCTAGAAAGCTTTACTATAGCTCAAGCTGTAATGCTTGTTTATAGAAAAAAATTCCTTAAAAAGAATACAATGGGTATTGTACCTACTAATAATTATTCTTCAAAACAAAATCAATCATTTATAGGTTTGAAATGGTTAGTATACGAGAATGAAAAATGTAATGGGCAAATAAAATATGAAGTAATGTTACCAAATTGTGGTAATATCCAAGTCGATGGCTATAATTCCCATACAAATACGGTATATGAGTTTTTGGGGTGTTTTTATCATGGTTGTCCTAAATGCTTTTATAATAGATTTGCATTACACCATGGAGTTACATTTGATGATAAATACAATAATCTTTCTTATAGACTTGATTATTTAAAAAATAAAAATTTTATTGTAAAAACCATATGGGAATGTCATTTCAAAAAATATTTAAAAGAAAACCCTAAGGAAAGTAATCTACTGGACACAAATCCGTTAATTTTGTATAGTTCTTTACAACCTCGTGATGCAATATTTGGAGGGCGTACTGAAGTGTTTAAGCTACATCATAAAATAAAACCTGGTGACAAAATTCGATATTTGGGTTTTACTTCTTTATACCCTTTTGTAAATAAGAATTGTAAATATCCTATTGGGCATCCTAAAATTTATAATAGAGAGGAATGTAAGAATATCGCCGATATAACTAATATTGACGGTATAATAAAATGTAGCATCTTACCTCCAAAAGATTTGTTTATACCTGTTTTACCTTCAAGAATAAACAATAAATTACTTTTTGTACTGTGCAGGACGTGCGGTGAGACCGAAAATGTATTAGAAAATTGTACACACAATACGGACGAACGTAGTTTAATTGGTACATGGGCTTCTATAGAAATTAATATAAGTTTAGATAAAGGTTATACAATTTTGGAATTGTTTGAAGTATGGGAATACCAAACAACTATATATGATCCTATTACCAAAACAGGAGGTTTGTTTGCAGAGTACATGAATAGTTTCATAAAACTCAAACAGGAAGCAACGGGTTTTCCAAGAGAATGTAACACTCTAGAGGAGCAGAATGAATATATTAAAAAATATTTTAATACTGAAAATGTTCTATTGGATAAATCCAAAATGAATCCAAACCCATCTTATCGAAACACCGCAAAGTTATGCCTTAATTCGCTTTGGGGGAAACTAATTCAGAAAAATGAAATGAATCAAACCAGCGTAATATCTTCAATTGATGAATTCCAGAAACTTGTGCATTCGCCCGGTGTAGAAATTGAAGATTTGTATATAGCTGGAAAAGAACAAATATAGGTGAAGTGGAAATATACACACATTGAGTGTGCCCCACCGCTTAAACATGTTTCCCTAACTGTAGGTATATTTACAACGGCACATGCTCGATTAAAATTGTATGAGGAATTGTATAAGATAGGAAAGAATGTTCTGTATTGTGATACAGATTCCATTATCTTTTTTGAAAATAAAAATTCCTCATATAAACCTACCACAGGTAACTTCTTGGGGGAATATACTGACGAATTAGCAGATTATGGCCCAAGAACATTTATTACTGAATTCGTTGCAACAGGTCCTAAATGTTATGCCTACAAATACTTTAATCCAGAAAACAAAAAAACGGGGGAAGTTGCGAAATGTAAGGGGGTAACATGCAGTATAAATAACAAGAAAATTTTAAATTTCAATAATTTAAAAAAATTGATTATGGATCCATCGAATACTGGTTCATACACAATACATGATGCCAAAAAAATAAAAAGAAAAAAGAATTTTGTTGTCGTTACAGAAAGTGAGAGCAAAAAATTTGGATTTACTTTTACCAAAAGAGTGTGTGTCGGAGACGATTTTGCAACAATCCCATATGGATATCAATTCCAAAATTAAATGTAATAACGAAAATTTAAAAAATGTAAATTAAAATGTAACTACCGTAATAATAAAATGTTAAATGTAATAATCATAAAATTATAATGTATTGATATTTGTAATAAAAAACTTTTTTTTTGTTAGCGACAAAATATATTAAATATAAAAAATATGTGTTTTTTATTTATTTGCATTTTACATTTCACAAAGAGCGTTTGCTTATTAACTGCACAATAACAATAATAAAAAATAATGGGAAAACTAATATGTTTTGTTGATCTTCAGTTTGTACTAGGAAACGGACGTCACCATTTTGTTAAGGAAATGGCCGTACTTCAACAAGGGTCTCTAGTTCCAACACTATTTTCTTTCAAACCACCTTTTCCTCAAGAAGAACTAAATGATGAAAGTACACAACAAGGCCTTTACATATATAACAATATCAACAATTTGCAGTGGAATGATGGTTTAATTTCTTACAACGAACTTCCAAATATTTTGAAAACTTATGCCAACCATAAAATTTATGTTAAAGGATTGCAGAAAAAAGTTTTTTTACGTCAATACTTACAAACATCAACAGAGATTATAGAGCTTGAAAATGATATACCTAAATTAAACTCTTTAAGAACATATGAGGTTTATTGTGAAATTCACTACAACAAAAATAAAAATAATAGATGTGCTGTTCAAAATTGTATGAATATGTATATGTACATGTTACAAAATAATAAAATAGATTATTAAATTTTATATATTTTTTATTAATTTCAAAAAAAAGTTTTTACATTTCAATATTAAAATTAATTTTTATAAGATTTTCAAATAATTTACTGGAACAGTATATTGGTATTTCGAAAAATAATCGGGAATAGTTGCAGTGTACATGTGAAAGTTCCATTGGAATGTAATAGTCATCATATGATAATTGAAATACACCTTTGGCTTTACATTTTTCCAAATATTTGTTGAAATATTTTTTTATGTTGCATGTAGCATTGTTGTTGTAACTCATAACAATATTTAAAAAGTCGACTATATTTAAATATTGGTTATATTCTTTTTTAAACAATGCAACAATTTTTTTGTTGTTATTATTTTCGTTGTCCCAAGTAAAGTTTAATATCGATTTTGTTGTATTTTTTGCATCAATATTTTCTAGAAGAGCGTCTAAAAATTCGACATCATTTGTAGAAACTTTTTCTTCTAATTTTTTGAAATTATTAAAATAATTTTCCCACTCTTTAGAAGAAATATATATAGGAATTTCCTTTACACGATGAAAGATAATTTCTGCCTCAAACGTATCAGCGCAGAATCCAACAACAACTTTACAGGTATGCTGTTCATTTAGGAAGTAAGTATAAGCCAATAATAAATTTTTTGGTATATTGCTTGACTTTTGACGGATCTTCTTTTCTGTTGTTTTAATTCCTTCTGAAGAATTTCGTTTTCGGGTCTCCTTTGCAGCACTCATTTTAGTAGAAAATGAAAACTTTTGTGAAAATGTACACGCATTTATACATTTCCAGATCTGCACATTTGCAATTTGTTTTTGTATTTTTTATTATTATGTTTGTTTGTATGTTTAAAAAATTTTTTAAACTCTATTAAAATATATTTATCGTTTTTTTCAAAATTATATCTATCAAAACTATTTAAAAAACGTTGCATGCTTTTGCCATTACATCTGTACCATAAATAAACACAACAATAATGACCGCATACATCAGAAAATGAACTCTGTAACCTTCGGCCGTTTACAATATAACATAATGAATTACGTTTTAAAAATTGCAAAAACTCGTTTTGTAAAGGTCGACGACCATATGAGTCAAAGTATTCTATACAACCCACAGATGGACATAAAATTGCTATCCAATGAGCGCCAGGTTTTGTGGAAGGATCTGTATTTACAACAATTATTGCAGGTCTTTTAATAAATTTCGGAATTTTATTTATGGCAAAAACTCCTTTAAAATATTTTCTAGTATATTTGTTGCATTTTAGTACATTAACAATTTGAAATGTATCCATATTATTCCAGAGTTGAAAAATCAATTACTTTTATATCTGCTTCCACGAAATGTTTTAAAAATTCGGTTTTGATCTTACCGTTTGTGAATAAAATATCAATTTTCTTAAATATATTTTGAAATTCATTAGTTGTCTGTTCATTTGAAAAATTTCCAAATACATAATTGTCACTTTTATCTATATCATTTATTCCATCTGTTGTTGGATATTGATATTTAAATTCCTTACTAAAGATTTTACAAGACTCTTTTATTCCAGTAATACTAATAGATTTAACAAATATCGTATTCTTATTATTAGAGCAGAAACTCATATCAACTAATGCATAATTTTTATAAACCATATTGTTGTTGTTTATTTAACTGTCAATTTTGAAATGTATTAAATCTGCTATTCCACCCTATTTATAGGTTTGTATATACGTTTCGATTCTTATCAATTTGTAAACTCCCATCAAACTCTCCATAAACAAGACATGTTACAGTCGTATTTAATGCTCTAGAAAACTTGGCTTCAATTCTAACAGTGCCTTGGTTCAATAAACTTTGACACGAATTATTTCCTGATAAATCTGGAGTTAAATCGAATGCAAGAATGTAAAAACCTTTGCTGAACATTGATTTTGTGATTTGATGGCCTCTGTCCGAATGATGAATTCCAGTTCCATTAAAAAGGGTATAATATGCACGTGTATCAAAACGATGTTTGTCAGCAAAACTAGCTTCAATTGGTAAATTCGGTATTTGAACGCCATTAACATATAGCATAAATTGTGTCATCTCAAAATGTTTGAAATTAAAAGGATTTTTTGAACGTTTTCCAGTAAAAGCTTCATTATCCGTCATGCAAAATAGTATAGTATTGGGTAGTTGTCCTATGAAAACATTGTCAAGCGATATATTAGTACTACTTGATGGTACTGTGAATGATTTTATTTCAACACGTTTGTAATTGTATTTTGCATTCGCCTTTTCTAAAACAGCATTATGTGCAAGTAAAATACTAGGATTTACTGTGACATGTCTCATAAATAATGTAGCTTCAATTATTTTCATTTGACTTTCATCATTATCGTCAGAGAAAAAGTAAAAATCTGGTTTTTCCAAAGTTAGTAAAACTCTGACATCCACACCATTTATTAATAATGTGGGTTGATTAAACATATCAACATGGAGTTTACCCATCAATTCAACAACACCACTATTATTATATTGTTTTTTACGTTCTGAGGCACCACTATTTCCAGATTTTCCTACATCATGTTTATCTAACGACCAACCAGCACATTCTAAATGGGTATTGGCAGCATCATTTCCATAGTTAAGTAAAGACTCGATGTAAGCTCTATAATTATAATTGTTGTCAGATGAAGTAATATTTTTACCATTTAACTGAACATTGCATTGTTTTATCATAGAATGTAATAAATTGTTAACAATTGCCGGCTGGGCTATTAATTTAGGAGGTGTAGAAGTATCTTTATCATCATTCCACACTGATCCATCTTTCTTTAATATTTGTATTTTTAATTTTAAATATGTTGATGACAAATCTCTATACGTATCGCCATGACCCAAAGAAACAAATTCTATAGTCGAAGAATTATCTAAAGAAGCAATTGGGTTATAAGCAACTTCTTCTGATTTTAAGATACTTGATTGAATAGGTGGTGAACTAAATATATCTAACTCTGACTTCATGCACTCCAACATCTTTAATCAAAAATGTCTAATACTCGTTTTTTATTTTTGCTTCTTCTTTTAACTTTACGTCTCTTCAATTTGAGACGTAAATGACTGGGTTTTGTAGAATTCTTTCTTTTTATAGCCCTCCTTTTACCTGAACCATACATCGTATGCAGTTTATTCACAGCTTCGCGTCTCAAATTTGTAAATGCTTCTTTACCTCTATCTTGTAACACTTCTTTCGGATTTCCTCCTGACGCAATATCTGATAAAACACCAATTCCACTTGAAACTGCTTGTTTTTGTAAAAAATTTAGACCTGATGATAATATAGGCTTTATATAGCGAAATAACCCTCCGAAAACGTCTCCTAATCCTCGGCCTCTCTGATAATTTACAGCCGAATGAAACAGGGGTCCTATTTCTTCAATATTACCCCCTGTTTGAGATAAATAGTATTTAATATAATGACGGTTCATTGATTAATAATTAGAGTGTAACGATTTCTCTTTATTTATATTAATTTTTTATAAAATGTAATAATATTTTTGTAGGTATTACACTCCTGCTAAAATTTAAATTTATCAGCTAGTTTTATGGATATGTTATCAAAAACTTTTTTTTCAACATTATGATATTGTATACGTTTATATTTGATTATTGTTGATTCAAAAGAGTTTTTTGTTTCAATAATATTAAGAACTCGTACCTTTGAATCACCCACAAAACATGGTTCTATTATATCAGTGTACATAAACAACATTGCTGCTTTTGATATTGAAGTAAAATCGTTTAAAAATACTTCAAAAGCTTTGACAATTTTTGTTTTATGTGATCTAATATTTTTAACTTGGGAAAAAATAGTTTTCATAAAGCTTTTGACTGAATATGATCTGCTAATAGGAATCTTTACATCTATTTTAGGGCTAGTTACACACACTTCAATATATTTTGACTCTTTAATATCTAGAATTTTGTCCGGATCCTTATAATTTTCATCATCAGTGATAAAGGTGTAAATCTCCGAAATCAAATATCGTTCACATTCTTTTTTGTTTAAGCTTGGTCGCCCAGATATATTTTCAAGAAGTATTGGTAAAATAGAGGCTTTCCAGTCACATTTTACATCATCTTTGTTATATGGAATGTATGTTTTCCCTACGCCTAATTTATTTTTTTCCGTACTTCCAATTATTATAAATGCACTTTCTTCATAATTTTCGTTATACCTATTCGGTATAAAATCGTTAATATATATTTCCGAAACACCTACTTTCCAATTATTATGTGTTAAATTAATTTCAGTTGGAAATTTATTTGTAAAACGTGTCAACGAGTTATTGTTATAATAATTATTAGAAGCATCACTCAAGAGAGTAATGAAAAAATCATCTGTTTGATTCATTTTTTTATTTATAAGTTGTCCACTGTGAAAGATTTAATGGAGTTGTCGTTTTAGGTTTTAACTTATCTTTTTCTGATTTGGCTTGTAAATTATCCTTTTCTGATTTTAATACTTTTTTACGAACTGGGAATTTCAATAAAGTTTGAGCGGATGCTTTCTTAGTAGAAGAACGTAATTGACGATTTAAACTTGTATCTTTTTTAGGTCTTTCAAATATAGGTACTGAAATAATGTCACCTCCATCCGATTCAAACATACGTACATCTGACGAACCAATAGATTTCCTTTCTTTTATACGTTTTCCTGCCGGTGTTGCTGAGAGTGCTAAATTTAGTATTTCATCCTCGTTATCAAAAACTTCGTCATCCGTTTCGAATTCATCAAAATCTTTATCAGATGTTGGAATTATCTTACCAGGTGTAAATGTATACATATCGTTTTGGGGTTCTTGGTATTGCACACCAACATCTTCAGATGTAATTGCATCTGTTTGTATCCTTTTTCCTTTTTTTTGTATGGGGTTCTGTTTGGGTTTGCATGTGTGATAAATTTTTATTTTTAGTATCTGTAATTTCTGGTTCTGTTTGCATACTCATATTTGACAATACTTTGTTTCTAACAGCCATTGTTTTATTAGCAGGCATGTGTTGTACTGTTTGTATGTGATGCGTATTGTTCGAGCTTTGTTTTAATTGTTGTCGCCTTTTATTTGCAAATTTTATTAGCTTTTGACGATATGTATACCATTGTTCACTATCTGATAATTTTTTATTTAAAAGTATTTCTTTCATACTTTTATCTAGGTATGAAAGTTCTACATCATTATTAAAATTATCCTTAAGTTTATTATAAAGTTCAGGTGGTATAACAATCATTCGTTGTAAATTATTCATCTTAATTTTTATTTTGAAAGTAAACTACCAATCAAACCTGATAATACTGTACCTATTAGCACAGGTAAAAAACCTCCTTTCTGTAAAATAACTTTTCGTTTTACTTGCAATGATTTTTTAGGACAAGCTAAACAACGCAATACCTTTTTATTTTTATTTAATTTATTATAAGTGTGATTAGACACTTTGTGATTTCCATTAAGCGTATTTATAGCAATTTCACAAATAGTTTTAATAACTTCCGGATCACAATTTTTTAGCAAAATTTGACGAAATTTTGGTTTAGAATTTTTTAATACATGTAAGATATGACGATTTGTTTTCAATCGTTTCATGTTTTTCAGATAGATCTGTTAATTGTTTTAACGTGCAATAACATTCAAAATAATTATTATTAAGTATATTTGATCTAAAACGAAATATATCGTTAATGTCTTGAGTTAAATCCAGTATAATATAACCATAAGGAATAGATGTCACCTCATTATATACTCTCAGAAATTCTTTGGAGTTTTCTGGATAAATTTGTTTCGCTAAAGGAGCTATTTGTGATTTGTCGCGAGGATTTTTAAAAAGAACCAAATATTTACAATTAAGTGATATATCTCGACAATGTTTTCCCTGATGAAACACATTTTGTGTAATTAAAATAAGTGATAAATTTCTATGGTGTGAACCTTTTGTAAATAATTCACATACTTTTGTATTATAGGCATTTAACATTAAGTCATCCAAAACAATTAATATTGGTTCATTATTTTCATTTTTGATGTTTTCCGGAACTTCATTATGATATTCTAAATTTCTTATATTTTTTGGAACCGCGCTAAATTCAGGATTGCACCATAATATTTTTGTTGGCACCGGTTTAATAAATTTGTGTATATATCTAATCAACTTACAAATAAATGTAGTTTTGCCACAACCCGACGGGCCTGCTATCATCATGGTAAACGGATGATTAAAAACTATCATTTTTTTACATAAACTTTTTGAAGTTCTTGATAATAAAATCTTCCTTCAACCTCATGTCCCTTCAAGTCTTTCAATATAAATAAAGGATATGGTTCTCTATTTATAATTTTTTGTACTTGAAAAATTTCTTTTGTCCATTTTGGTGTAAATCCATGCTCGAAAATTGCTTTTTTTTTAACTATTCGTACATAGTCGTCTTGAAATATATTTACATTAATTTGTGGATCTCTCTTATGAAGATTTTTGTATATTTCATAGATTTGTTTCACATGGCTCTGAGTAACGTCTGATGGTTTCATTTTTATTGTACTATGATAAGATTTGTTGTAAGAATTTACAAGGTTTGGTAATACATCGATATATCTCTTAGTTGAACTTTCAGTAAAATATTTAAACATTTTTTCTTTTATTGTACGATTGAATCGTTCAACAACTGCAGCTTTTTGGGTAGATAAAATAGTTGGAAAACGTTGTCGAATATTATTTTGTTTTAGATAATTTTGAAAATTTGAATTTTTGAATTCTTTTCCTTTATCTGATTGAATTGTTTTTGGTTTTCTACCACTTTGTTGAAGAATTTTATGAAAGTTTTTTGTTATTTCTTTTCCAGTTTTATTTTTAATTGGTACTACCCAACCGTATTTTGAAAATACGTCAATTACCGATAGTAAAAATGTATAATTGTCATTTACTTTTTTATACATTTTCATATCGCATAGATCAATTTCCCATAATTGGTCAATATCTTGTAAAACATAATGATTCCTAGGAAATTTTTTCTTAACAGGATAATGTAAGGTATAAACATCTTGGGATTTAAGCCAGTTTTTGATTTTATTATGGCTTATTTTGTTATTTTTAACGCAGCATGAAGTTTTGCAACAGAACCATATATGCTAGTTCCTGTTTTATTGTAGTACGTGTTTTTAATTTTTGAATTTGTGTTTCCCATAGGAAAGTAGAAAATAGTATAAATACCTCCACAAAATTTACATTTGCCTTTATATAAAAAATATCTTAAAATGACACTATTAAGTGATGAAGAAGAACGGTACAAAACATTTGAATTTTGGCCAAAAACTTTTGTAAGCAAGAAAGAGTTAGCATCAAATGGGTTTTTTTATTTAAACATGGGTGACATTGTACAGTGTTACTACTGTAATGTTCAAATATCTCATTGGAATAGAGACGATGTTATTTCAGATGAACATAAGAAATATTCTTCTAATTGCTATATTTTTTCCGATGAGTACAAAATGAAAGACAACGAAGGCATGGATGTTTGTGGTACAACAGGTAGAGGGTCGATCAAGCAAGAACAAAATCTAAATAACCCCAAAAACATAAAATATTTTTATTATTGTGTATCTATTATAAGTTTGATATTTAATTCCATATCAATTTTGTATTTATTAAATAAATGAAATAATAAACAACATAACTGTGTTTTTTTTTTCAACTGTTTACAAATACTACCGCATACACTATTTGCATATTATTAACCATATATATATTATTTCTTGTTGAAAACTGAATAATATATATCGCTTGTTTACATTTGCAATACAGGTTTTCAATATTATGACGTCTTTTTTTCTTGTTTTTTTTTTGTTATTGTGTATGAATATTAGAGTATTTTTTCTGTTATTTTCATTAATATTTTATAATCAAAATAAAGCTTAAGCTTTCACTTGACCTTGTATTTAAATATTAGTATCAATCTGAAAAAAAAATATAATATCAAGTTCATACATTAAATAATCTGAATATAGAAATTTTCAATTTTTCTGTTGACAAACAGTAGGTTATTCAACTGAATAATATATTTTACATTTGCAATACATGTTTTCAATATTATCACGTTTTTTTTCTTGTTTTTTTTTTTTTTGAGATTGTGTATGAATATTACAAATAACTTCTGAACCATTCTAGCGCTTTGTTTTGTTTGCAAAGGCGGGACTATAGTTATTGCGAATAAGCACAAAACAAAAATACAAAAATTATTTATATGCGCGGGCGCAATACTATCAGAAAAAACCACAAATACACAAATATTATCAGGAAATATCATCAAAAAGATCATCAACCACGACGCCCACTCTAACAGACTTGTTTACAGTTTTTGGTTAGTCACCATACAAATCTATACTAAAATCATTTTTACACTAGCGGTACATCCAGAGCATTTTTACTCCAGCGGTACATCCATTGTTTACAGTTTTTGGTTAGTCACCATACAAATCTATACTAAAATCATTTTTACACTAGCGGTACATCCAGAGCATTTTTACTCCAGCGGTACATCCATTGTTTACAGTTTTTGGTTAGTCACCATACAAATCTATACTAAAATCATTTTTACACTAGCGGTACATCCAGAGCATTTTTACTCCAGCGGTACATCCAGATCTGTACATTATTTACAGACTGCACAGCAAGCCCAACCCACGAATTCATATTCTGACCAACCAAAAATACAGAAAGACTAGCCGTCTCTCATCACCTGTCTCTTTATTACACACAGCAAGTATTATTTCTAGAACGGTTGTGTGATTTTGGCTTCTGTTAAGCATGTCGTCACTATTGTACGTAGTATATAATTCGATCTAAGGGGGGCTTTATACTACTTATATACTATTTTATTTACCATTTCAATAATAGTTTGTACTATTATTTTTAACCAGAAATCACATTAAATCAATAGGATGAATACTATTAACCATTTCAATAATAGTTTGTACTATTATTTTAAAACAATCATCATATTTAAATCAATAGGATAAATACTATTCAATATTAACCATTTCAATAATAGTTTGTACTATTATTTCCAAGTTCCAACCAAAAATCGCATTAAATCAATAGGATAATTACTATTAATTAATTCAGTAATAGTATATCCTATTAAATTAATAGGATATATTAATAATATGGGTACTATTAATAAATAACTATATTCACGTATTTAAATAATAGTATACAATCTTATAAATATTATAATATGAAAAAAATATAAATAAAAAAGTTTTTTAAAAATACTTTCCCTTAAAGAAATATTCAAATAAAAAGTAATAAACAAGCAAATAATAGCACATCAATGTACTTTCCCGTTGAGTTTAAGCCACTGTCAGCAATAGTAAGCGTAAGTAGACTTCCTTATAATGGGCTTAATTCTGATAAGGTCTACTTTCCCTTACTATTGCTGACAGTGGCTTAAACTCAGGGCATCCTGTGCTTCAATTCACAACGGAAATCAATAACATTTTAAAATCAATAGAATTATTTAAATATTAATTAATTGAAAAACAAAAGTCTCAAATTACGCGTTGCTCGTGCACAGAGAAGAAATTAATTCAATAAATTATAATTTCTCTGTGCTGTCAACGCGTAAAATTAATTAACCAAACGTGTTTCAGCTTCACTGTTCATCTCAAAATTATATCTGTAAATTTTCTAAAACAATTATATTTTTAAAGTAAAGAATTCAATCAAATTTTAACTGTTCAATTTATTGCAATTTTCGAAATTATATTTTATTACCTTATAAGGAAACTTGTCATTAATTGAAAAACCTAAATTTAATTGGTCAATTCAAGGTCAATCTTTATTGTAAATTCAATAAATTTCTTAGAACTATTAAAAATTGACACAGTCCACTAAGAGTATTGTAAACCGTCGGAACGCGAAATTAAAAAGTTAATAAAATTTGAATTTAAAATATTTTACTTGTTTTAGTTTAAAATTAACTTTGAAACTTCCAGATTAAGGTCCTTAACGCAACAAAACGAATTAAAATTAATTTAAATTATTTTGTTGGAGAAGCTGATTGGTTTTCCAAAAAATTATTGGAAAGATTTTGGAAAACCAAAAAAGCTCTCCAACAAAATAAAATAGAAAGAAAAATTAAAATTTAGGCAGAAAACATTATTTCTAAATTAAAATAATATATAAACAATAGTACCCATATTGGGTGGTGTGAATAAAAATAAGGGTTCCCTTATAGGGTATTTTGTTTAGGGAAGGGTTTTCTCTAAGGGAGTTCTACATTTGGTGTGAATAAATTATTCCCTATTAGGAAAAGCATTCACTTAAGTGTAGTTAGTCTTGAAGTGTCAAAAAAAATTGGTAAATTTATTCTGTGCTGTAATAAATAACATTAAAGGCAAAATAAAAATAAAATGGCATCGTTTATTTATGTATATAATCGGAAACGTAAAGTTTATGTTGCGCATCGATTTAATGATGAAGACGATGATAAATTTAAATCTTTGTACCGTTTTAAGTATGAAAGTGTGCAGTGGTTATCGAATCAAGTTCTTGGAAATGAAAATTATGGAACTCGTGGAGGTGCTATTGCTATACCAAAAATAGAAAAAATGAAGACTTTTTTAAGATGCGGCGCCGATCCAGGCTTTCAAGTTGGTATTGGGAATGATATAGGGATATATCGAACAACTATTTCAAAAATAACTTGGGAAGTGTGTCTCGTAATTTATTCAAGGGTTCATTTATGGATTAAATTTCCGAGAACTGTGGATCAGATGAACGAAGAAAAGCATGAATGGCAAGCGAAATTCAAGTTTCCATCCGTGATTCGTGCTTTTGACTGTACTCACATTCAAATTCAAAAACCAACTTTGCATGCACATGAATATTTAAATAGAAAAGGCGTATTTTCTATAAATATGCAAGTGATCGGTAACGCCTAGGAATGGTATAGAAGCATCGAAGATAAAAGACTTATTTATAAGAACGGCATGACCTTTTAACAATCCAACAAAATCCCAATCAGAAACAACACCAGATCGTTTTCTTTCTTTTACATTTTTATCCAACCATTCTTCATATTCATTTTCATTAATATTTTGAAACATATCTTGAGACATATTTGCAATTAATTTATTAATTAATTAGTTATTTTTATTTAATTTAAGATTTTTAAGGGACCTAAATAGCTTGCTTAAATTTTTTAAGCAATACCTT
This sequence comes from Empis stercorea, assembly GCA_949752835.1. Lineage (NCBI taxonomy): Eukaryota > Metazoa > Arthropoda > Insecta > Diptera > Empididae > Empis > Empis stercorea. The sequence continues at coordinate 29,338,114 of OX457087.1, read as the reverse complement.
TAATATTTACCAGTTTATTCAGACCAAAGTGAAGGGTGCATTTCGATTTTATATAAAAAAATTACCCCCCACCTTCTTTAAGTTGGTGAGGATACTTATGTATGAAATAAGCTACATACCTTGAGCGGGAAATTAATTGAAAAAATGAGAAACCATGTTCTTAAATAAACTATGTTACACATTGTGCATAAAAATCAGCTTCGTAACTTTACCCCCCTGGATTTTACAGGTGAAAGAATTTTTATGGGACTACTAAAATTGAATTTTTGGTATTTAAAATGACTATAAAATAAGCCGCATTTCAGATAGGGTCTTATATATTGTAGGTTTGGTATAATAGATTGGTATCTTTCGAAACCATTCAAAAAATTTACCCCTTTCCCTTTTATTATGGGTGAGGGGGTAATTTTATGAAAGAGGCTGCAGCACCTCAGCGGGGGACTGGATTGAAAAAATGAGAAATCATTTTCTTAAAAATACTATCTTACAACTTGTGCCAAAAATTTATTTCCCTACCTGCAACCCCCTCTAAGCTACATCACTTAGAAATATTACATTTCAAAATTTATTATATAGTTTATGAAAATATTTGGAACTTAAAATGACTATAAAATAAGCCGCATTTCAGATAGGGTCCTATATCTTGTAAGTTAGGTATAGTAGGTTGGTGTCTTTCGAAATCATTAAAAATTTTCACCCGTTTCCCTTTTCATATGGGTGAGGGGGTACATCTATTAAACAGGCTGCAACACCTCGGAGGGGGACTGGATTGAAAAAATGAGAAATCATTTTCTTAAAAATACACACCTACACCTTGTGTACAAAATTGAGACACGTACCTTCTACCCTCTTCATTTTACAGGGGCAAAAATTTCGAAATTTATAGAATAAAAACATATGTATATTACATTTCGAGTATTTAGTATAAATATAGTATTACAAATTCGAGTACTTATTTATAAAAACTTGATTGTAATTTTAAATTGTATAACATTGGGAGTTTTGTAAAAATCATAATTTTTATTTAATTCTTCGTTTTCACTAAATCCTAGGTAGATCAAAAGGGTATATGAAGCACTCTTCCAAATTGGCAGCTTTTTTTGTTTAAAAAAATAAAAGTAGCAGTAATTTAAAAAAAACATTTTTATCAATTTTAAAATTCAGTAGAAGCAGTTAAAAAGTGTAGTAAAAGAAGGAAAAAAAATAGAGGAAGAAGCAAAAAAAATTTTGCAGCAAAGTAGCAGAAGAAGTAGCTGGTAGCGGAAGAAACAGAAAACGAAATTTAAAAAGAAATATATATATTAAAGTAGTAAGTTATTTTTTCTACCTATATTAAAATATACAAATTTCAGATAATCTTTTATATATACGAAAATATATAAAACGGGCTGTTTATAATATTTTAAAGATATATAATATATATATACAATCATAAAATTATATATATATAATTAAACTTAAACTGTAACAAAAAAGAAAATAATAAATCAATTTTTTTTTCGTTAAAAATTAAAAAACAAAAAATGAATAACAAATTAGATACGGTTCTTTTCTGTAACAAAAAAGAAAATAATAAATCAATTTTTTTTTCGTTAAAAATTAAAAAACAAAAAATGAATAACAAATTAGATACGGTTCTTCGTTATTTTATATAATTATAATTACTCCAAATTTAATTGTCATTGTAACAAAAAAGAAAATAATAAATCAATTTTTTTTTCGTTAAAAATTAAAAAACAAAAAATGAATAACAAATTAGATACGGTTCTTCGTTATTTTATATAATTATAATTACTCCAAATTTAATTGTCATAATTATGGAGAATAATAAAATTTATTTTTTGTAACAAAAAAGAAAATAATAAATCAATTTTTTTTTCGTTAAAAATTAAAAAACAAAAAATGAATAACAAATTAGATACGGTTCTTCGTTATTTTATATAATTATAATTACTCCAAATTTAATTGTCATTGTAACAAAAAAGAAAATAATAAATCAATTTTTTTTTCGTTAAAAATTAAAAAACAAAAAATGAATAACAAATTAGATACGGTTCTTCGTTATTTTATATAATTATAATTACTCCAAATTTAATTGTCATAATTATGGAGAATAATAAAATTTATTTTTTGGCTAGTTTCTAAATAAGATTGAAAAATTTTAAAATGAAAAATTAATTAAAATATAAATTTAAATTGTTAAGATTGTTTGAAGTAAAATTTATAAAAAATTTATTAAAATTAAATTTTGGTTGAAATAAAAAATTATTCAAAAAAATAAAAACAAAAAAAAAAACTGTTAAAATTGATTTAATTAATTTTTTGTATTAAATTCATTAAAATTAAAGTGTAAATGTAAAATTGTTAAAATTAATAAATTTGGATTTGCCTTTTATTGATTTAAAATAGAAAATCTATTAAATCAAAAAGTATCTATATAAAAAACTATTCTGTATTTATAAAATAATAAAAAAAAATACAAAGAAAACATTTCAATAAAATATATACATAAAAAAAATCCTTTTTGAAAAAAAAAATCTAAAATTTCTAATAAGTAAATTTTTATATATACAAACCACATAAAATAAAGTTCAAGCTAAATAAAATAAAATGCACATATGTATATGTATGTATACATATATATAATGATATTTTTTTTATATACTACCAAAAACCTTAACCTATCCTAATATTTAACCTAATTTCATTTTTTTTTCTCTTCAATAAAATTCAAAAAAAAAAAAAAATATATAATAAATAAAATTTTTTTTGTGGGGTACAAATACATTGATATTAAATACTATAGCATAAAAATGTTGGTTGCACAAAAATTTTTATTGCTCTAAGTATCAATTTGTAATTTATAAGTTTATATTAAAGTTTTTCTTAGCGTGAAATATAATACATAGAAGTGTATTTATATAAAGTAAATTTGAATAAAAAATAGGGTAACAAAACCAATGAGTAAAGTTTTTTGAGTTGCTTTAATTTGACACAAAACTGTGTAAAGAAAGTGCAGAATAAAATTTTGTGTAAAAACAAAGAAATTTAATAAAAATTTTAACATAAGTATAAAAATTTGAAATAAATTTGGTTTAACTAACCAACAATTTTTTCGTTACCCTATATTTACATTTTTTTATTAAAATTTCATTAATTATTTTGTTCGTAATGACGAAAATTATATATGCATATATATAAAATGATATATATATATATTTTCAAAATACGTTTGATCATTTTTGTTATAAAACAACTTTTAATTGATATTAATATTAATATTTTAAATGACGTAGGGAAGTTTCATTAGAACAAAGCGCGTTTTTTTTGTAAAAGCATTCGGATTAAACAAATTTTCTATTAAGAAAATATTTATTATTAACTTTTTTGGGAATGAATAATTTTTTTTACATAATTTTAGGAGTTAGGAAACTTATATTTTTTTAAACATTTTGGTCGAAAAATTTTCTATTGCATATTTTTAGGAAGGAAAAAATAAAAATAAAATAAAGTAAAAATGTGTATTTTATTTTAAATAAATTTTTTAGAATGATTTTCGTTAAATAAAATAAAATTTAAATAATAGAAATTAAAATGAAATTAGATAAACATAATTTTTAGAAAAAATACAAGCAGACCCCTAAAAAATATTTTTACAGAAATTTTTATAAAAAAAAATGACCCCTAAATTAAAATTATACTAAAATTTAACTAAAATATGACCCCTAAATTATAATATAAAGCATATACATATGTATATATATTATTGTTGTTGTTGAATATTTTTTTTATAAACTAATGTCGCAAAATTCAAAACCCCCAACGTTGGCGCAATCAATTTTCAAATTTTCAAAGCTAATTTCAACATTTTCATTCTTAAATTCAAGTCAGGAATTTGAATATTCGGACGAACATACAAAAACAAACATAGAAAATATAGAACCAGAAGCGAATTTAGAAGTATTGAATAGAAATAACTTTGCTGATTTTTTACATCAAGTGCAATTTTTTACATCAAGTGTATCGGAAAATAGGAAAAGTTTTAGAACATTGAGATCTGGAGTAAAATATAACAGAATTGGTCCAATAAGAAAACCAAGGAAAGTCAAGAGAAATAAAGTAATAATTAATAACACAGAAAGAAAAATTTTAAATATAAAAAAATTGACAAAATGAATTAAATAAACGACCCCCATTACTTTAATTTCACAAAAGCAAATAATACAAATAGAACAACAAATAAACCGGGACCGTCAGGATTAAACTCGACCCCTATACCACCACCACCAATTGCACTACATAATCGAGAGGAATACGTTGGGGAAAACTTTACAAACGACAATTCATATCACTTGGAACCAACATTGTTACCAGTGGAAAAAATAATAAAAACATTTTTGGTACAACTTCCAACATTTTCGGGTGTAGGGTTGGACATTGAAAATGAATTGAACAATTTTCTAGATTTGGCTAACAAAGCATACGAATTGACTAGAGATGAACAAAAGGGAATACTATTGAGAATTTAATTACCAGTAAACTGACAGGTACAGCCAACGCACTTTTTAGATATGCCAACATTGAAAATTTCACCCAATACAGATATTTTGAGAAATCGTTTCATTGAAAGCAAAGATATGGCTACATTAGCATCAGAAATGATGGGAATGTGCCAATACGAAAACGTATTGGCACATTCCCAACATTGGAAGTTCGAATACATCAAATAACAGTCAAGCAGTCGTACGAGATCAAATGCTGACTTTAATAACAAGCATGATGCAAAAACTCAATGAAACTGCCATATGTACATGCACAACAACCAAATAATAACAGATTTATAGCCTTACTCACAAACCGACTTGTTAGCTTGTTAAGCTCTTAAGTCGTTATTTAACAAGCAAAATTGCAAATAGCTATTCACAAATTGTTACATAATTGTTAAGCAAAATGACAGTTCCTTCAGTATAAACTGTCATTGTTACTTAACAAGTTGGTATATTATAAAAATTCACAATACGAAAATTTTGTATAAAAAAATTCACAATATTGATAAAAATTCACCACTGCTCGTTAAAATTGCCATTCAGAAATATATATATGTGGGATCGTAAGTGCGAATGTCGTCCCAAAAATAAATAAAAATATGAACGAATTTAATTCACAATTTTGTATTTAATTTTTATTTAATCCTAGAAATTTTGGTAACTATAATTTTAGATTTGAGTTTGATAATTTTAATAAGTTTCTTTTATAATTTTCCTCGTTTTTAATTTTGATAGGTTTCTTCTATAATTTTCCTCTTTTATAATTTTTGATTTTGATAGATGTTGATCGACTCGTGGCTGGCTTGAGAAGAAGGAAATCGAGTTCTTCTTCTTACCGGGAAAAGTTTTTCTCTTACAGCTGTGAAGTGAAGTTGGTTACGCATTTTTAGCCGATAGCCAACCCTTCAGGCGATATAATAGTTATGAGATGGCGGTCACCTGTGCTGCCATCCCACACGGCCATCCTTAGTCTTCGTCGGACCCCGATGAATCCTCGGGCATCTTGTGCCTGTAGAATGTTTCTTCTAGCGGTGTCTCTCAACTCATCTCGGTCGTCATTGAAGATTTTGATTGCTTCTTCTTCTAAAACTTTTAAAACACCATTTAAACATTTACCTTTTTTCATGTGGACTCCGAATAGGACTTCAAATGGTGCGAACCCAGTACTTCTTTGAAATGTCGCATTGATGCACATTTGAACCTGCTCAACATGTTTAAACCATTTTGTGGGGTCATCAACAACAACAACAACAACACCAGTGTGGGTAGAATTATCTGGTGAACTCTTTCCACTTGATCGTTGCCTCTCGGAACGCCAGTGGTTATGTGGTGCAATTCAATATTTTCTTCTTGGCAATACTTTTTAAATTCATCCGACGTGAACGCCGTGCCTCTGTCACAAACCATTTTCGCCGCGTTTCCAAATGCTGACTTCTGAACATTGAGTTTGTTTATGGTTTCCTGGCTACTCAATGTTTTTGTTGGATAAATCCAGACGAATTTGGAAAAGCTGTCCACGACGACCAGGACATACCGGTGCTCTTCGCCGTTTCGTCCAGCGGTCCTAGGTGATCCAGGTGGTATACGTTTAGAAAATCCCCCTTTGGAATGGGATTCAGCAGTCCCTCTCCTTTTTCACTTTTCTTGGACACTAGTATGCATCTAACGCAGCACCGTATGCAGTGCTTGGCCAGTTTCTCTAAATTTGGAATAAAAAAATCTTTTTTAATAATATCTGATACCTTTTTTATTCCGAAGTGCCCGTCATCGTGCACTGTGGCGATTAATTTCTTCTGTAAATTTGAAGGAACGCGCGCGTTTTTATAGCGCGTAACCGGGGTTCATCGTCTTGACCGTTACGGAGGTTCGTCGACATGCTATCCGTGATTATGTTGACCGGGTAGCGACTTAACGCGTTGACATGTCGCATTCGCGTGCCGGAACGATGTTCGGTAGTGAATTCATATTCCTGCAGTTCCATGGGCCATCGCTTCACCCTATCTGGGCTGTCCTCTTTTGTCAGTGTTCTCTGCTGTAATTGTGTGAGCGGTGTCGCTATTATTGAATACATCGGCACGAATTGTCTGAAGTATCCAGTTAACCCCAGGAAGTTTTGTATGTCTTTTACCCTTTTGGGTTCCTTGAACTTTGAGACGGCTTCCGTCTTGTGGTCTGATGGTCTCACCGCTAACTCTTCTAAAATGAATCCAAGATATTCTAATTTTTTTTGTATAAACTTACATTTTTTCCAATTAAATTCTAGGCCATTTTTCTGCGCGACATCAAACACCATCTTTAATTTTTCCAGGTTTTCTTTTTCGTCTTTTGATGACACCAATATTTCGTCCATACAGGCCCGTATTTTCCCCTTCCGAAGAAGTTCTCGAAACACGTCTTGTACGAATCGGCAAAAATTGTTCGGCGCGGACGATAATCCAAATGGAGTCTTCCGAAATTCATACTGCCCGTTGTGCGTCACGAACGCAGTATATTTCCGACTCTCGGGGTGAACCGGCACGTGGAAAAACCCGTTTTTCAAATCTGGTGTCGCAAAAAAGCGACTCCCGGCTAGGTTGCTCAGTCCCCGGCTAGGTTGACTCCCGGCTAGGTTGTTCGGTCCTTCAATAGTTTTCTATTCAGTTTTCTGTAGTCCACGCAAACTCTGTAGTCCCCTGACTTTTTCCGCACCACCACCGGACTAGCGTACTCCGAGTCACTCGGCTGTATAATTTCCTCTTCTAACCACTCGATCACTTGTTGGAAAGGCTGCGGCACTTCGGCGCATGCGTCGCCCAACTCATCGCTGGAGTATTGCACCTGAAACACAGTGTCGCAATTGTTTTCATCTTCCGCTTGCTTTCTTTTTCTCAGTTTGACACCCGACGGACGAATTGTCAGTTCTGCGTCCCTCAGGATGTCGTTTTCCAGAATTGCTTCGATTCCTAATTTTTGGGGTGACATAACATAGAATTTACTTGTAAAAAACTTACCCTCGATTTCGATATCGGTGTTGAAGTAGCCTAACGTTTTTGAATGTACTTCGCCGAACTCTACAAACACACGTCCTGTTTTCTCGATCGTTGGACGGTTTTCCAACCTCTCGGCAACGTCCTGCCTGATGAAGCTTGCCACGCTGCCCGTATCGACGAGTGCATTGTATTTGGCGTTTCCCATTTTTACACTAACTGTGTTTGGAGTGACATAGGTGCACCGAACCGGTGATGGTGCTGTTGTTTCTGTCGGTTTTGTTCTACAATTTCTGGCCATATGACCCTTTTCGTTGCACCTATAGCACACTATTTCAGATAATTGTTATTTCTCTTTTGCTTTAATTTTTTTTTTATATTCAAGATTTTTATTTTCCACGTTTTTTTTTCCGGTAAAAATTTTAATTTAGATTTGAATAACAAAAATTTTTTTTTTTAATTCACAAAAATCACGATTTCTAATGTTTAAATTCACGCTTATCAGTTTTTTTCCGGTGCGGATTTTACTTTAAATTTCAATCTCAATTTTTTTTTCCATTGATCACAAAAAGAATTCATGATTTCTAGATTTTAATTCACGCTTATCAGTTTTTTCCCGGTACGGATTTTACTTTAAATTTCACTCTAAATTTTGTTTTCATTGATCACAAAAAGAATTCAAGATTTCTAAATTTTAATTCATGCTTATCAGTTTTTTCGCGGTACGGATTTTACTTTAAAAATTCGATCTCAATTTTTTTTTTTAAATTAATCACAAACAAAAATTCACGATTTCCAAATTTTTCATTAATTATTCTACAATGATAAGTTTTTTTTTTCGTACTTACGCGCCACGTGATTTCATAAATTTAATTTTATGTAAATTTTCGATCTTTATCCCGGTTAGAGCCCCCAATTTTGGGGGATTGTAAGTGCGAATGTCGTCCCAAAAATAAATTCTGATGAGTATACGATTTTCGTTCGAACAATTTTTTTTTTTCTTGGAAGGAAATAATTTTAATCGCAAATGCTCCTGCCTATATTCTATTTTTCCAGCAGCTTTTTTACAATTTTTTTAACCATTTGAATGAAACCATCAGACCTATAAGACAAATTTATAATTAGTTAACTAAACCGATATATAAATACACATATACGTACATGATTTTCAAGATTGCTATGTGTAGTATCAATTCCAAGTTGATCGATCAAAATTAAAAACGAGCAATGGCACAGTTGGTTTTTTCTTGTGTAGTGGGGTAGCTATACAAAAATAGAAAATATTATTACAATCAACATAAAAATGAAAAACTTACTGTCCGCACACAGCAACTACATCATTGACAATAATTTTATTAAATATGATAATTTGCTGAGAATTTAATTTTTGCTTACTTAACAAAAGTTTTAATAATTTTTTACCCTCCGTATCTTTCTCTAATACAGCCTTTAAATCGCGTTCCTTAAATAGTCAAAAATTAACTTGGACACAGATAAATTATATTAAATTTAAACAAACTCACTTGACTATATATTGGTCCTTGTAATGGTGAACTAGTGGATGATGACGGACAACTTAAATTTTGTAAATATGGCTCATTAAAGAGATTTGTTATGATTTCTATGTCGTTATCAATTGAAAATCGAACAAAAAAAACAACACAAAAAAAAACAAATAATTACAATATTTTGAAACGAATTTTCAACTTTACCCGGCAAAGTTTAAAAAAACTAATTTTCTTTCTCATTAGAGTAGTAAGTAGACACACCTATTTAGAACAAAATTTCTCAGGTACGATAGAGATGGAAAAAAATAAGCCACTTTGGTGTAAAACTAAAAATGTATGGAATTTTTTGTTTTGCGTTGGTTTTAGAAGAGAGACATGAAATAAAAGACACTTGGATGTTAGTAATGCGTAGGTAGTAGAAGAGAGACATGAAATAAAAGACACTTGGATGTTAGTAATCTACAATATTTGCCACTTTGATGCAAAAACGAGAATAAAAGTTTTTTGTTGTTCTTTGTCGACCGTTTGTAAACTTGTTTTTTTCTAAACCATACTTTTTTTTGTAAAACAAAATAAACTTGTTCTATAGGAATGCATTTGAAAGATCATTATTTTGTATAGGCATCAAGTTTCTCATTTTTAGGGCTTTTTTTTTCAAAAAAAATCCCTTATGCTAACGCTTTTGTCCGTCTGTCCGTCCGTCTGTCCGTCCGTCTGTCCGTCCGATGTAAACAATAAAAACCAGTTATTTCACATAGTTACTGTACACACAAGTTCATGACTGACCCACCAATAGAAAGTTTGATTTATTTAGAACAATTGATGCAATTGATATAATTTCAAAATTGGGCCGGTAGGTGGCGCAATTCGCATTTTTCCAAAACATCTTTTTCCGAATAAAAATTACAATTTTATATAGTAAATGTGCACCAAAAATGAAGTTTGTTGGAAAGGTATTTAAGAGTAGAATATTATGCCAGTAACCGTATTTCAAATTTCTACCGCTAGAGGCGCTGAAAACTAAACTATATAAAATGTTAATTTTTAAAATGTGATTTGCAATAGTCAATAAGCCCGAAAAATTAGGTTTAATGTTGCAACTGAAAGGAAGTAAGTAGTAATATAAAACCACAGTAGTTATAATTTTAAATTCTGCCGCTAGATGGCGAAACAAATAGTTATATTGTTTTTTAAAAATGTTATTTAACTTGGTGAATCTTTACCAAAAATGAAGGGAAAGCAAGCGCTGGAAACCTAATATAAACTAAAATAAATCAGACATCCTCATAATCTGATTTTTTGCCACTAGAAGGCAGTAAAATACAAGTAAAACGTTGTAATTTAATATAGTAAATGTTCACCAAAAATTAAGTGTGACTACTCGCCGGAAAGGTAATTAAAAGTAGAACACGATGCCAGTAACCGTATTTTAAATTTCTACCGATAGAGGCGCTGAATACTAAAATATATAAAATATTAAATTTTAAAATGCGATTTCCAATTGTGAATAAGCTCCAAAAAATAGGTTTAATGTCCACAATACACTATCATGATCTGAAATTTAGTAAGTAGTAGTATAAAATCACAGTTATAATTTTAATTTCTGCAGATAGAGGGTGCAACATATATTCCAAATATGCATTTAGAGTAGTTGAATTTAAATAAAGCCCGTAATTATAAAACTACTGATCAGTAGTTCGGCTGCGCGGCATTTTTCTAAACCCCACCTATTTGTAAACAAAATACACTATTTGTATAGGAATGCATATCATCTAAGCTGAAAGAACATGTGTAAATACTTGTTTGTAAAATATTTAACAACAACAAAAAAGCACATAGTTTATTACTTTTATTTTTGCAGTTTTCTTTTTGCATACAAGAAACTTGATGCCTATACATATGTTGTATAGCATAGCATAGCATCATGGTTGTGTATTTGTATTTCGGTACAAAAATGCAATAACAAATATATGGTATATTTTTATTCTTGTTGTTCGCTATAATGTGGTATGTATTACGTATTTTTACTACAAAAACAAAAGTATACGTAATATCGCCACTGAGTAGTAGAGCTGTGTGGGTTCTCCCGGTCCGTTTTGAACAGACGGTAACCCTAATTTTTCTATGTGTGACAGACAAACCCCTAAATTTGCGGAACTGCTAATAAAATGTGCTAAATGGGCGTGTAGGTGTGTGTGTGTATTTTGTGTTGGTGTGTGTGAATTTTGAGAGGATTTGTGTGTTGGTGTGTGTGAATTTTGAGAGGATTTGTGTGTTAGTGTGTGTATTTTGAGAGTATTTGTATGTATTAGTATGAATTTGTGAGAGATAAGGTTTGTGAAATGTGCTAAATGTTTGTTAAAATGTGCTAAATGGGCGTGTTGGTGTGTGTGTGAATTTTGAGAGGATTTGTGTGTTGGTGTGTGTGAATTTTGAGAGGATTTGTGTGTTGGTGTGTGTGAATTTTGAGAGGATTTGTGTGTTGGTGTGTGTGAATTTTGAGAGGATTTGTGTGTATTAGTATGAATTTGTGAGAGATAAGGTTTGTGAAATGTGCTAAATGTTTGTGATTGGTTGTTGGAGTATAATGTTTGCGAAATGTGCTGAATGTGTGTGATTGGTTGTTAATTTTATTTTGGGGTTCGTTTACTGGAGAGTTGTAGTTGAGTGTGCGTGAGTAGGTTAATTTTATTTTTGGTTTGTTTACTGTGATGGTGGAGAAAAAAGCTACTTTATGGTTGGGACATTTGGTTGGTTTACTGTGATGGTGAAGATATGGTTTATTGTTGCGGCAGTAAATAACATAAGGAATTCCTTTGCTTAATAATTTCTTACATATGTTTGTTATCATGACTAAAAAAAGTGCTAAAAATCTCAAGATGTACATAGGTCAACAAACGTTCATAAAATAATAATTAAAAATAAGAACTCTTAATCTTTTTTTGGAGTTTGTTATCAGGAGCAAAATTTCTTATGGTTTGAAAATAAAAATTGCATAAAATGTTGAAATAAATATTGTTGTTAGGAGGATGTTCAAAATCTTAGAATGTACATAGGTCAACATGTGTGGAAAAAAAGATGAAATGATTATCTCTGTACCTTTGAAAAAAGCTACTTTATGTTTGGGACATGTGGTTGGTTTACTGTGATGGTTAAGATATGGTTTATTGTTGCGGCAGTAAATAACATAAGGAATTCCTTTGCTTGACAATTTCTTACAAAAGTTTGTTATCATGACTAAAAAAAAAGAAAAAATCGGTTTTGCTAGATAAGAAAAATATTGATAACAATTGAAAATTTATTCAATATGATATTCTAAAAGTTCCCAGTAATTATAGACTTTTGTGTACCGCGGAATGATTATTTAGAGTGCTTAAATATTAAACAAAATAAAATGATCACACAAAATCTAATTCGATCAAAATCTCATAATGTATACACTATAAAACAATCCAAAATCGCATTGAATCCATATGATGATAAGAGAGCATTAATTGTAAACTCACATAATACTTTACCTTGGGGGCATTATAGCTTAAGAACTAACACATTAATGTAGATAATATATATACAATAAATTGGTTTTATTATTATTATATTATAAATTTATTTATAATATACTAATTTTTATTTAAGTAAAACATATACATACTATAAAATACTTTAATTTAAGTAAAACATATACTATGAAATAAAAGAGTTTGAATGATAGGAATTAAAGTAAAGATGTGATTATATAGAATTTAAAAATAAATAAAAAATTTTTTTTGTAATATACAGATTGTATTTAAGTAAAACATACACTTTTGAAATAGTTTAATCTATTGAATAATAATGTTTTTAAATTAAGTAAAACACATACTATGAAATAAAAGAGTTTGAGTTATAAGAACTAAAGTAAAGATGTGATTATATTGGAATTAATAAATAAATAAAAAGAAATATTTTAAAATACCAAATTTTTGTTTTATTTATCAAAAAACTTATATATATATATATATATTGTTTTTTAATTGCTACATAACTTTTTTTAGTTTAAATTAGTAAAATATTTTTTTTATTACCACCTCATATATACCAAAAACAAAATAAAACTAATAATACACTGAAAAAAAACTGACTGTAAAAATTCAACAAAAATGGTACATTAATTTTTTTTAATTGTAATTCTGTTAAATGAACTGTTATATCAATTAAATATCTTGGTTTGACAAGCGGGTCTGTTGATATTTTTTGACTATTCTACAGCATTGCCCTTTAATTTTGATTGTTAAAAAAATCTTCCTAAAAGGCGACTATAAAATTACAAAAATCAACAGACTTGTACATTGAGGTGGACTGTTAAATATTTAAAATAAAAATATACACTCCGAATCGTTAAATCAATATACTAAATCGTATAAAATGGAAAATCACTTGCTTATTTTTAACATGTAATATTTAGTGATTATAATCATAAAACAATTCAAAGATCGTTATTTTATTTCAACATTTTCTAACTTTTAAATTGATGTAAAAACCAACTACAACTACTATTTTTTAGTTTGGTAAAAAAATTTTTAACATCTATCTAATTAGTGCGATGAATATCTGAATAAATAATGGATAATATCCATATATTGGGATGTAAAATTATGCGGTCATTTTGAAGTACAATTTTTTAGAGAAGTTTTTTGTATCACAGAATATGAATCCGTGAAAAATCTGTCTCACGTTTATGTACTGGAAAATTGTATTTTTAAACATTTATACAGAATACATTTTGATTTGAGTGAAATTAGGAAGGCATGACACATATTATATTAAGAAATCTTTTTCTAATTATTTTGCCCTTACTCCATAAGTAAAGTTGAAAAGACGTCAGATTGATATTCCAGTCTCATATAATGTATATGCAAATATTTCATTCGTCAAATAAATCGAACTCGCATGATAATATTTGTTTTAAATTTACATAATTTTCCTAAAACCTCCCTGTCTCAATTTTAATTAATAATTAATTTTATATTCTAACAGAATCAATTGGGATAGTTGATTTTACAATTTTTCGTGTGATTTAACATTCTGAGCTATTATTTTTACAATCCGAAATGTAAAATTCACAGCAAGCTACAGCTGATTTTACTATTCACAAGCGTAAACTTAGAATGCAATGTTAGATTAATTTACAAATGCACTGTAACATTGTCATCCTAAAAGTCCAATAATTTAATGTGTATACAACTTTATTACTTTAAGGGGCTACAAAGTTGATTTCTTTAAATGCTCGTAAAACAACTATTTAAAGAAAGACCTGGCATTGTTAGTTAGGAATAAAAATTTATTGAGAATCTTTTAACTCCATTGCAGAAAAATTAGCTTCTTTGACAAAAGGTATATCATTCAAGTTTGAAAGTGTGAAAATGTGAGGGCTCCACCTCTCTAGGAGGATTGAGGCAAGTTTTTATAGAACAATTGAAAATTAACCTCTTTGAAATATTACTATATCTTTGTTGTTTGTTTTAGAATTTGACAGTATTTTGATAAATTGATAATTTAAAATAGTGTTACATTTCATCTTATGCTAAAAAAATAGAACGAAAAAAGCCTGCATTGTCGAATATTTTTATTAATAGATCTCTTAAGATTAACAATTTATTTACATATACGGTAATTGAAATTTATAAAATTCAAATACTACCGTATAAAATTAAATTGATAATAAAGCTAAAAATAATAATAAGGAGAGTTTTTAAAATAAAATTATGTATATGCTTTTTACTTTCAATAAATAAGAAATGTGCAATACATTTTTGTATTTTCTAAATTTTTGTGATCACTCTGTATTAAATTTTACAAAATCAAAATTATATTTAAAATAAATCAACAATCGGATTGTTGTTTTTACAGAACTGTAGCATTTATGCATAAGTGTCAAAATAAATAAACGTTATGAACTGTTAAAATTGTAATCTTAGCTGTTAAAATTACAATCGCAACTGTTATACTAAGTAGTTTGGATTGTAATTTTTACCATCCGGATTGTGAATTCAACATCAACCTACAGTAAATTTTTAAATCAACAGTCATAAACTACGAATGCACTATAAGATTAACAATCCAGAGCTTTGTTGGTCCAAAATCTTGTTTTTTTTTAAGAATGTGATTATACTTCCATAGTCGCAAACTTGCTTTGACACGAGTTAGTGGAAATTAAAAAAAAATAATTAAAAAAGTGGTACAAAGTGTATTTTTATCTATTATTTAAATTAAAGTGCAAAAAATAACATTTGTTATGAAATATAAAAATTGCAAAAGTGAATTAATGCAAAAAACAAAATTAATTGATTTGTTGAAGTCGTGGAAAACGAACGACGCCATAATTGAAAAAATCAGAGGTAAGTTTTTGGTTTTTCTGTCCATATGAAAATAATTTAGATTATGTAGATTTTTTATATTTAGATAATAAAAGAAAAAGTTTATGAAATTCTTAAAAAATAGGCAATATTGCTTTTGTTTTTGCCACATTTTCTTTTACTGTTTTCATCAATATCTTATCATTTCAATTCATTTCTGGAAAAAAAAATTATATATTTATTGCACAAATTTAGGATGTAATATTTCATTTTCTTACGGTTTAAACAAGTGGAAACAACAAAATAAAGAACAACTTCAACCCCAACAAAGAAATCAACAACAATTAACAAAAAAAGACACCATTGAAACAAAATATTTTCGTAAGTATTTTTGTTATTGTTCAAAATATTCTTAAATATGATTAAATGAAGCAAATACCATATCACCATTTTGATATAATTTCTTATAGATTATACAAGACATTATTGAAGAAAAATTTATTCAATTATATGCACTTTATACCAAAAATAAGTTACTTTTACCGAAAGATAGAAACGATTTAGATGACCGTAAAAATTTCGATGACCGTAAAAATTTTTAAAGATTTGGCCCGACAAATATCAGCAATTTTTCCTGGAGAGAGTGAAGTATATTATTTTCATTATAAAATATTTTTATATTTTTGCTCACATTCTTTTTTTTATTTACAGAAATTTTATTACTCTAAGCAAGATGGAAAAAGAGCAAAGGGAAAATTAATAAATCGATACATAAACCTTTCCCGTAGGGATAAAAGAGATGATTTAGCTTTGCAGCAACGTGACAGTGGTTCTGCTTCTGAAGAAAATGTAGAAACCATGTTATTCGAGCTTGCTGGTAATTAATTGCCTAAAAACTTATTACTTATAAGTTATAAGTTTATAACTTATAAGTAATAAGTTTTTATTTCCTTATTTGTTTCAGGCAAAGGTGGTGAAAGTGAAATGGAATGGTTGAGGCACAATAAAGGTCCATTTGACAAAATAGTGGACATGTGGAAAGAAACACTGGCTATTCGCAAGAAATATTTGCAAGACCACCTCAACGACGTAAATGTTGAAAAAATTTTACAGGATTGGCCAAGCTATGTCCTGCCTGATGGTTATTTATTGGTAAAATATTATTAATTGCCTATCAATTAATGTAATTTCATGCTAACACCAAAATTTTTCAGATCGGCATGGATTTCTCGTATAAATTTAATTTACCTGACATTCGATTTTATAATAATTGGAAATTATTTGAACTCTATATTTGATATTTTCGATGCAGAGTGAAAAAACAAAACTGGTAGAGAGTTATTTCAAAAACTTTTACTAACAGCTTCGACTGTTTCTGAAGGTAATTTATATATAAATTTATTCATATATACATATATATATATATATATATATATATATAGATATATAATATAGATATAAATATAATATGTATATATTTCATATATATATATATATATATATATATATATATCTATATATGTATATATGAATAAAATTTAATATAAATATATAGATATATAATATAGATATAAATATAATATGTATGTATTTCAATTTTGCCTAATATATATATATATATAGATAAGCTATAGAATATATCGATCATATACGTTTTTTTTTTCATTTTCGACAGATTCCAAACACGCTACAGTATTACAATTACTGCATAATTTGCTGCCACCAACACAGATGTTTAACCAAACAGGAACAAATAAATTAAAAAAATTTTCAATTATTGACTCACAGTTGAGTTTAATGAGAATTGTGAATACGCCAACTGATTTGGATGATACACTGGAATCAGGATCACCTATTCAACCGTTCATTTTGTTGGTTGGTGACAATATATTAAACGTGAGGCAATCTTTAATTTACTTTGACAATAAAAAATATGACTGCGGAAATTTGTTAAAATGTTTCAACACTTGTTTCAAAATATCCCATGTTTTTAATTTGGAATTTCCTAAATCAGGAAATTTTTTTTGCAATTTTGCACAGCATTCCTACAAAAAAAATGATTTGCCTCCTGCCGCTCACAATATAATTTCGAAGCTAAAATTAAATTCGGGAAATTATATGTAATTATATGTAAGTAAATATATGTAAGCTATATGTAATTATAATAATAATTATATTATAATTATAATAATAATAATTATATTATTAATAATCGTATGTATACAACTATGTTTTAAAATTAAAAAAAAAAAAAATTACAATATAATGTCATACTATGTGTGAAGTATAAAATAAAAAAAAAATTCTTTTTTGCCTAAAATAAAATATGAGTTTGTTTTAAAAAAAATTATTTTTTAAACTGTTACACGGTATATTACAAATTAAAAAAATTACTTTTGGAATGAATAATAAAAACAATTTTGAAAATATTTTTTTAATGTGTTTTATTTACTTACTGATTTTGATATTATTATATAATACATATATGTATATGCCGAAATTTTACTACTCTAAGAAAGATGGAAATATATATATATATTAAAGACTGAAAATTATATATATATATATATATATTTATTTGATCCACTAATTATTTGATCCACTAATTACTAGTTACATTTTGAAATTCCTTAATTACTTAATTATTATTATTTAATTATACAAAAAATTGTATATAAAATTTTTGCATTTAATATTTAAATTTGTCATATGTTTATACTTTATATTATATAATTTACACATGGATGACATTGGACAAAAAGCGCCATAGTTTGTGGTACAAGGAGGGACAAACAACGGAGAAAAATTCCTAAATGTATGCGACGGAATTCTAAAATTAATGCTAGACAGGAGTCTTGCAGAATCAATTTTTCCATCTATTATATTATGAATAAATGTAAAACACAAGTACTCTCTCCGTTTACCTAATGTTGGCAAGTCAATCAATCGCAAACGTTCCACATAAGACGGCAAAATGAGTGGATTAAGCCAATTTAATTCCCGCAAAGCAAAACGAATAAACCGTTTTTGTACCAACTCAATTCTATTGACATGAACGTCATAAAAAGGTGACCATACCTGACATGCATATTCTAAAAGTGGACGAACTAAACTAATAAATAGAGATTTTAAAACATATGGATCAGAAAATTCACGAGAATAACGTTTAATAAAGCCTAACATAGAATTAGCTTTTTTGGATATGTGATGGATATGATTAATAAATGTAAGTTTAGTATCAAGTAAAATACCCAAGTCCAATATCAAGTCAACTTTTTTCAATGAAACACTATTTAATTCATAATTACCAATAAACGGATTGACTTTGCGAGTAAAGGACACAGTACTACATTTATCAACATTTAAATATAAGCAATTATTTTTGCACCAAATCATGAACGCATCTAGATCAGATTGTAATAGCTGTTCATCTAAATGAGTTTTAAATATATATATGTATATGTGTGTGTATATATATATATATTCCTGGTTTTTACATTCATGGCTGTTATGTTGATATTTCTACAATCCTATCTGTAGAAAATATATAACAAATAATAACTATTGTTTCTACAGTCTTGACGATTCATAGAAATCAAAATACGAGGAATTAATTTTACAATTTTAATCGTTCATTTCATTAAACAAAAAGTATGTTATTTTAATAGCCCAAATTGTCAAAAAAAAATTACAAAAAGTATGTTATTTTAATCAACGATATAGAAGATATATGGATAGGGCATAAATATAAAAATTTGAAGCCACGCCGGGTATAGTTGTCTCTTTTTTTGCTAGCCGAATTGTCAAAATATAAAAATGAGAAATTAGGGGCGGATTAGGTTTTTTTTAATTCGGGCATCAATTTTTAAGGAGATAATTTTTTTTTTTTTTTGAAAAATACAAGTAAAGATCATCCTAAGGAATATTTTAGGTCGCGCAACGATAATTATACAAATGGAAAGTAAAATAGAGTAATTTGTTTAGCTAGTTAATATTGTTAATTTATATTGAGACTCTTAAACTTAAAAAAATAAGCCAGCCCTGTAAATCTAAAATCAGCTGTTATAATATTTTTCATATTATTAATTTGACACTTCGGCGAGCAAAAGGAAAGAGAACTACCAAAATCGTGGCTTCATAAACAATTTTTCAATATATTAAAATTTTAATGTGTTAAAAAGAGAGGGAACATTTATGCCCTATCCATATATCTTCTATATCGTTGATTTTAATAGCCCAAATTGTCAAAAAAAAATTACAAAAACTATGTTATTTTAATAGCCCAAATTGTCAAAAAAAAATTACATTTGGATAATTAATTTTACAATCGTTGTTGTTGTTTTCTACCAGTGTTTAAGAATGTTAATTCTGCAGCACAAAACACAATCCGAATTGTTAAATAAAATGAATGGTCAAGTTGTTGATTTAACTATACAATTTAACAAACGCAATTCAACAAACAATTTAACATCCCAAGAGTTCTAATTTTAACAATCAAGACTGGTGGTCTAAAAAAGACAATTTTAGATGTTAAATCAAAGTACAATTTCGATTGAAATTACAGACCGATTATTTTCAGTGTATATTTATTTTTTCTAAAACAAAATTTATTTACATAAATAATATAAATTTTTTTATTGTATATTTTTTTTGCAAACATATAATAATATGGTGAAGATAAGACGTTAACATTACGTCTAATTTATTATGACCTAGTAATAGATTTCATGGTCATTATTATTATTGTTTGATGAGAAAAATTATTGTTTTGTTTGATGATAAGGATTTCATTAACAAAATTAAAGAGTATGATTTATAAGAACTAAAGTAAGGATGTGATTATATTGGAATTAATAAATAAATAAAAAGAAATATTTTAAAATACCAAATTTTTTGTTTTATTTATCAAAAAACTTATATATATATATATATATTGTTTTGCTTCATATTAAATATAATATGAAGCTTTGTGGTGCAGAGCAAATTTCGAAAAATTTTTTTTCGAGATTTTGAATTTTTTCTTACGTTTTAGAAGAATCAGCAAAAAAAAATTTCGTGTCAGAATCAGCAAAAAAAAATTTCGTGTCCGCCGTACGCCGTACGCAAAGCATAAATTGTCTTTTTGAATCGCTTAGAAATAGTACTAAAACACATTTAATTGAATCAAAAATTTACAGAAAGGTAAACTAAGGATGGAATTTTATGCTTATGGTATCCTTTTCCGAATAATATACCTGCAAACCCCCTTCATGGAGCGATAAAAATGCACAATTTTGTTCATGTCAAAAAACACACCTTAATATAGTCGGATCTTTACCCTGTTTCACAGTTTCATGAATAGACACCATACAAAGAACATAAGAAAAATTCAGAGCCCTGATTTAATGGTAATATTATAATTGAATTTTTGAAAATTGATATGCACATAAAACCAGTACGATTTCACGTAAAACATTATAACTTTTAAAATAGGTATAACAAGTTAGTACCTTTCCATTCCATATAAAAAAAAATATTCCCCGCCTTTTTTATGTGGGTGAGGGGCTTATATATGAAACAAGTTACAACCCCTCAGCGGGGAAGTTTATTAAAGAAGTGAGAAATAGGTTTCTTCATTATATTATTATACACCTTCTACATAAAAATCAGCCTCATACCTGTACCCCACTTCATTTTACTAGTGAAAGAATTTTTATGGGACTATTAAAATTGTATTTTTAGTATTTAAAATGATCATAGCATATGAAACATTTAATATACGGCCTATTATCTTATAAGTTAGATATAATAGGTTAGTTTCTTTCGAAATCATTCAAAATTTTCACCCCTTTCCCTTTTTATACGGGCGAGGGGGTATATTTATAAAACAAGATGCAACACCTCCTCGGGGAACTGGATTGAAAAAATAAGAAATAAGTTTTTTTTAAATACTATTTTAGACCTTATGCGAAAAATTTGTTTCCGTACCTGCAACACACTCTATTCTTCATCGCTTAGAAATGCAACATTTCAAAATTTATTATATAGTTTATGAAAATTTAATTTTTGGAACTTAAAATGACTATAAAATAAGCCACAGTTTAGATATAAACTTGAAATTTATAAATTGGGTGCAATAGGTTCGTGGTAATCCAAATCACTCAAAATTTTAACATGCTGCTCTTTTTTGGTGGAGGAGGGGGTATATTTAGAAAACAAGCTCCATGCCTTCCGCGGGGGGATAATTTCAAAAAATTAAAAAATACTTTTTTAACAATGAAATTTTACACCTTGTATAAAAAATCAGTCTCACCCCGTCAACCCTCTTTATGTCAGTTGTATTTGAATTTCGATATTTTCAAAGTAAAATTTTTGAAATTCAAAATGGCTATAAAATGGTCCAGAGTTTATGTACGACTTTCTTACTTCTATGCCAGGTACCATAATTTCAAACCTTCCGAAATCACTTAAAATTATAAACCACCATTTTATTAACGTAGAGGAGGGGGTGTATTAATGAAATAAGAAATATACCCTATGTGGGAGACTATATCAAAAAAATTAAAAATTGGTTTCTTCATAATACTATTCTACACCTTGTACATAAAAACGAGACCTGTACCTTCAACCCTCTTCATTTTACAGGGGTAAATATATATATATATTGTCTTATATATATATCATAAATTCAACCATTCGATATAGATAAGAATTTGATCTTCGATCACAACCATCTGAAAATGTATTATATCCCATGCCAGATATTGGTTTTATTATCTTTCTCAAATATTCATATTTTGGTTGGTATAGTGATTTTGAATAAATATAAATATTTTCAAATTTCAAACCATTGGGGTGCTCAAGTAAGCTTATTATAACATTAGTCTTTCCACAGTTTGATGGACCTGATATTATTCCCCTTATACTGCTGGGGAATAATATTCCATGTTTTAATTATTCATTAATGTTACAATTAACATCGGTATTCCTTATTGGTAAACTA
Source organism: Empis stercorea (assembly GCA_949752835.1). Taxonomy (NCBI): domain Eukaryota; kingdom Metazoa; phylum Arthropoda; class Insecta; order Diptera; family Empididae; genus Empis; species Empis stercorea. Next base: position 29,315,776 of record OX457087.1, on the reverse strand, counting down.
ATGTCTTGTTTTATGAACCTCATCTTTATAACTAACCACCATTTACCTATAAAAAGATTTGTTTATAGTTTTTTTTTTCATAACGATTCAACACCATAACCAAAATAGTGTATCTAGAAAAATGATTTTACATAACCGTTTCAGTCATCGCACACCTGTTTCTGTGGGAGGAGTCATAAATTCACTAATTAATAAATTACCTTTTGAATTACATTTACCTGGTTATAATTATTGCGGTCCAGGAACTAAATTACATAAAAGATTAGCTAGAGGTGACGAGGGTATAAATCAATTGGATTCAGCTTGTAAAGAGCATGATATTGCATATTCCAAATTTCGTGATACACCAGACAGAAATATAGCAGATAAAATATTGGCTGAAAAAGCGTGGAAACGTGTTATTGCAATCAACTTTATCTGAACGTGCTAACGCATTAATGGTAACGAACATTATGAAAATTAAAAGCAAAATCGGTATGGGTATGAAGAAAAAAAAAGGTGGAAAAATTAAAAATAGCTCTAAAAAGAAGAGTTTGTTTCGTTCGAGATGTTAAGAAATTTATAATAAAACATAAACCTAATAATGTAAAAGAAGCAATCAAAATGGCTATGAATACAGCTAAAAATATTATTTCTAATAAATCGTTAGCTGAAGCACCGAGAATAATTCCAATACCAAAAACTGGTGGTGTTTTACAATTTTTAGTAATTTGCTGGACTTTCAGCAGTTGGTGCACTATCTGGTGGTGCTGCGGGGATAGCTAAAACAATTAATGAGATAAAAGACGCTAAGAAAAATTTTGATGAAACTCAACGTCATAATAAAACAATGGAAGCTGCCGCCTTAGATCATGGATTATATTTGAAACCCTATAAAAAGGGTTTGGATTATATTTAAAACCTTATTCAAAAAACTAATAGAGACGCTACCTGAAAATAGACCTCTAAATGAATTGGATCTATATAAATTTGCTGCAAAAATACCACACTTTCGTGGTGTATTTATGAGAAATAATCTACCAAAAAACCTTGGAAAGTAGAATGTGGCATTTTGAATTTGGATGATTCATCTGGTTCTGGAACTCATTGGGTGGCGTTCTCTAAAAACAATAACAATTGTACATATTTCGATAGTTTTGGAAATCTAAAACCACCAGTTGAACTTGTAAATTATTTAAACTGTGACATTACATACAATTATAAAGCTTACCAAAACTATAACACAGTAATATGTGGGCAATTATGTTTAAAATTTTTATACAATTATCCTAAGAACTTTGAAATGTATATAAATTTTGTTTCAGAAAAAAATAAATATATTATTAGTTTTATTTTGTTTTTTGGTATATATGAGGTGGTAATAAAAAAATATTTTGTACTGATATTGACAACCATGTCGTGGACACTTACTGTTACTGGAAATACCTTAGTCTTATCAACTGAATATTTTCCACCATTAGAACTATCTGAAGAATATGTTTGTGGTCTCGTAGACTTCCAAACATATAATTCCATACCAAATGTAGATAAAATAAATAATTTATTTCATATTGGTGATTTGATAATTAAGATTCCGATTGGTTCATATGAAATTGATGATATTTCTAAATACATACATAATGAATTAAGTAATAGAAATAAAAGCGTATATACGGTTGAAATAGTAGCCAATAATAATACTTTTAAATCGGAAATAACTGCAAATGAGGATATACATTTTAATAAGGAGCGATCTATTGGTCAACTGCTAGGGTTTAGTAAACGAGTACTACCTAAATATAAGAAACATATATTAGATTTACCTGTAAATATAAATAAGGTAAACGCAATTCGAATTGAGTGTAATATTATTGTGGGGTCTTTTTTGAATAATGTACAAGCACATACTTTGCATGAATTCGCACCAGAGGTAGGACCTGGTTATAAAATCATAGAAGTTCCCCAAAACGTTATCTATTTACCTGTGAACTTCAAGAGGATAACAACTATAACATTAAAAATCATTGATCAAGATGGTGATCTAATAAATTTCAGAGGTGAAACTATAACAATCAGATTACATTTGAAAAAACAACGATCATAGTATGTTAATTTATAATAAAGATAAATATCCTGAAAACAACCCCACCTTACCCACACAATTGCAAACCATAAAGCTGTCAACACCTCTTACACCTAGTAATAGAATATATTTACAAAATCTTGGATTAAAATTAAAAACCTAAAATGATAGATATGCTAAGTATTACACAAGATCCTATTTATGATAATCGTATCACAAAACTTGAATATCATACTTATTCATCTTTCCTAAATTCATATAACACCAGCGATGAAATTCGAATTTCTGTTCAACATCAAGATCTTATTCTGCTACCTTGTGAAAGCTTTTTATATATTGAAGCTGCTGTTACAAAAGCTGATGGGACCGCATTAACAGCTCAATTCATTAACAACTCCGCAGGATTTGTATTTGATGAAATTCGTTATGAGTTGAATGGTGTGGAAATCGATCGGAATAGAAACACTGGGGTTACTTCAACACTTAAAAACTATATTTCGCTCGATATTAATGAAAGTAATAGCTTATTAAATGCGGGTTGGTCACCAAAGAACGAGATTACCACAAAAAATGGTTACATTAATTTCTGTATACCACTGAAAATGTTGTTGGGGTTTGCTGAAAATTATAAAAAAATTATCGTGAACGCAAAACATGAATTGATATTAAATCGTACAAGAACCGATGATAATGCCGTATTCACCAAAGAAGATTATAAGTTACACATTTTTAAATTACAATGGAGAATACCACATGTAACTGTAGCTGATAATATTAAATTGGAGTTACTGAGAATATCAGAAAGTAGCAAACCAATTCAAATGAGTTTTCGAAATTGGGATATGTATGAATACCCCGTTTTACCAGAAACAAATCACCACTCGTGGGTAGTTAAAACATCTACTCAACTGGAGAAACCACGATATATAGTTTTTGCATTACAAACTGATCGCAAATATCAGAAATCTAAAGATTCTAGCAAATTTGATCATTGTAATTTAACAGATATTAAAGTGCATTTAAACTCTGAAACATATCCATATGATGATTTAGATATTAAATTTTCAAAAGATCGATATGCTTTACTCTATGAGATGTATAAAAATTTCCAACGGTCATATTATGGACGACAAAGTGAACCATGTCTAAGTTGGAGTGAGTTCAAATCGTATGCTCCAATTATTGTTATAGATTGTTCACATCAAAATGCGACAATAAAATCTGGACCTGTTGATGTTAGGCTTGAATTTACAACATCTGAAAATATACATAAAAATACATCAGCATATTGTCTTCTGCTGCATGATCGTATAATTGAGTACAATCCATTTACAAGTGAAGTTAGGAAGCTAATTTAAACTAAAAAAGTTATGTAGCAATTAAAAAACAATATATACAAATTCGGTAATAATTTTACCACACAGTTCATCTTTCATTAAGCGTAAAACTTTTTTATTAACTAAAGGGATTCCACATATATTCGATGGAGAATAATCGCTGGTGTCAAAATATTTGTGACAATCTACTCTTAATATACTATAAATGTCGTCACATGATATCTCATAAATTAAACTATCTGTGTCAGTATACAATGCAGTACATTTTTCTTTGAATATTGTTTTCATGTATTCATAATGAAATTCATAAAAATAATATTAGCGTAATGTTGAGCTCTTATCATCAACATGGGAATTCCTCACTACATCACAAACAAAACAATAATTTTGTTAATGAAATCCTTATCATCAAACAAAACAATAATTTTTCTTATCAAACAATAATAATAATGACCATGAAATCTATTACTAGGTCATAATAAATTAGACGTAATGTTAACGTCTTATCTTCACCATATTATTATATGTTTGCAAAAAAAATATACAATAAAAAAATTTATATTATTTATGTAAATAAATTTTGTTTTAGAAAAAATAAATATATTATTAGTTTTATTTTGTTTTTGGTATATATGAGGTGGTAATAAAAAAAATATTTTACTAATTTAAACTAAAAAAAAGTTATGTAGCAATTAAAAAACAATATATATATATATATATATATATATAAGTTTTTTGATAAATAAAACAAAAAATTTGGTATTTTAAAATATTTCTTTTTATTTATTTATTAATTCCAATGTAATCACATCTTTACTTTAGTTCTTATAAATCAAACTCTTTAATTTTGTTAATGAAATCCTTATCATCAAACAAAACAATAATTTTTCTTATCAAACAATAATAATAATGACCATGAAATCTATTACTAGGTCATAATAAATTAGACGTAATGTTAACGTCTTATCTTCACCATATTATTATATGTTTGCATATAATAATATGGTGAAGATAAGATGAGTTCTTATTTTGATTATTTTTTTCCAGTCATGTTGACCTATGTTAACCTATGTACATTCTAAGATTTATTTCAACATTTTATACAATTTTTATTTTCTAACCATAAGAAATTTTGCTCCTGATAACAAACTCCAAAAAAAAAAAAGATGAGTTCTTATTTTGATTTATTATTTTATGAACGTTTGTTGACCTATGTACATCTTGAGAATTTTAGCAGTTTTTTTTTAGTCATGATAACAAACTTTTGTAAGAAATTATCAAGCAAAGGAATTCCTTATGTTATTTACTGCCGCAACAATAAACCATATCTTCACCATCACAGTAAACCAACCACATGTCCCAAACATAAAGTAGCTTTTTTCAAAGGTACAGAGATAATCATTTCATCTTTTTTTCCACACATGAAGTTCCCCAAAACGTTATCTATTTACCTGTGAACTTCAAGAGGATAACAACTATAACATTAAAAATCATTGATCAAGATGGTGATCTAATAAATTTCAGAGGTGAAACTATAACAATCAGATTACATTTGAAAAAACAACGATCATAGTATGTTAATTTATAATAAAGATAAATATCCTGAAAACAACCCCACCTTACCCACACAATTGCAAACCATAAAGCGGTCAACACCTCTTACACCTAGTAATAGAATATATTTACAAAATCTTGGATTAAAATTAAAAACCTAAAATGATAGATATGCTAAGTATTACACAAGATCCTATTTATGATAATCGCATCACAAAACTTGAATATCATACTTATTCATCTTTCCTAAATTCATATAACACCAGCGATGAAATTCGAATTTCTGTTCAACATCAAGATCTTATTCTGCTACCTTGTGAAAGCTTTTTATATATTGAAGCTGCTGTTACAAAAGCTGATGGGACCGCATTAACAGCTCAATTCATTAACAACTCCGCAGGATTTGTATTTGATGAAATTCGTTATGAGTTGAATGGTGTGGAAATCGATCGGAATAGAAACACTGGGGTTACTTCAACACTTAAAAACTATATTTCGCTCGATATTAATGAAAGTAATAGCTTATTAAATGCGGGTTGGTCACCAAAGAACGAGATTACCACAAAAAAAGGTTACATTAACTTCTGTATACCACTGAAAATGTTGTTGGGGTTTGCTGAAGATTATAAAAAAATTATCGTGAACGCAAAACATGAATTGATATTAAATCGTACAAGAACCGATGATAATGCCGTATTCACCAAAGAAGATTATAAGTTACACATTTTTAAATTACAATGGAGAATACCACATGTAACTGTAGCTGATAATATTAAATTGGAGTTACTGAGAATATCAGAAAGTAGCAAACCAATTCAAATGAGTTTTCGAAATTGGGATATGTATGAATACCCCGTTTTACCACAAACAAATCACCACTCGTGGGTAGTTAAAACATCTACTCAACTGGAGAAACCACGATATATAGTTTTTGCATTACAAACTGATCGCAAATATCAGAAATCTAAAGATTCTAGCAAATTTGATCATTGTAATTTAACAGATATTAAAGTGCATTTAAACTCTGAAACATATCCATATGATGATTTAGATATTAAATTTTCAAAAGATCGATATGCTTTAATCTATGAGATGTATAAAAATTTCCAACGATCATATTATGGACGACAAAGTGAACCATGTCTAAGTTGGAGTGAGTTCAAATCGTATGCTCCAATTATTGTTATAGATTGTTCACATCAAAATGAGACAATAAAATCTGGACCTGTTGATGTTAGGCTTGAATTTACAACATCTGAAAATATACATAAAAATACATCAGCATATTGTCTTCTGCTGCATGATCGTATAATTGAGTACAATCCATTTACAAGTGAAGTTAGGAAGCTAATTTAAACTAAAAAAGTTATGTAGCAATTAAAAAACAATATATACAAATTCGGTAATAATTTTACCACACAGTTCATCTTTCATTAAGCCTAAAACTTTTTTATTAACTAAAGGGATTCCACATATATTCGATGGAGAATAATCGCTGGTGTCAAAATATTTGTGACAATCTACTCTTAATATACTATAAATGTCGTCACATGATATCTCATAAATTAAACTATCTGTGTCAGTATACAATGCAGTACATTTTTCTTTGAATATTGTTTTCATGTATTCATAATGAAATTCATAAAAATAATATTAGCGTAATGTTGAGCTCTTATCATCAACATGGGAATTCCTCACTACATCACAAACAAAACAATAATTTTGTTAATAAAATCCTTATCATCAAACAAAACAATAATTTTTCTTATCAAACAATAATAATAATGACCATGAAATCTATTACTAGGTCATAATAAATTAGACGTAATGTTAACGTCTTATCTTCACCATATTATTATATGTTTGCAAAAAAAATATACAATAAAAAAATTTATATTATTTATGTAAATAAATTTTGTTTTAGAAAAAATAAATATATTATTAGTTTTATTTTGTTTTTGGTATATATGAGGTGGTAATAAAAAAAATATTTTACTAATTTAAACTAAAAAAAAGTTATGTAGCAATTAAAAAACAATATATATATATATATATATATATATAAGTTTTTTGATAAATAAAACAAAAAATTTGGTATTTTAAAATATTTCTTTTTATTTATTTATTAATTCCAATGTAATCACATCTTTACTTTAGTTCTTATAAATCAAACTCTTTAATTTTGTTAATGAAATCCTTATCATCAAACAAAACAATAATTTTTCTTATCAAACAATAATAATAATGACCATGAAATCTATTACTAGGTCATAATAAATTAGACGTAATGTTAACGTCTTATCTTCACCATATTATTATATGTTTGCAAAAAAAATATACAATAAAAAAATTTATATTATTTATGTAAATAAATTTTGTTTTAGAAAAAATAAATATATTATTAGTTTTATTTTGTTTTTGGTATATATGAGGTGGTAGTAAAAAAAATATTTTACTAATTTAAACTAAAAAAAGTTATGTAGCAATTAAAAAACAATATATATATATATAAGTTTTTTGATAAATAATACAAAAATTTGGTATTTTAAAATATTTCTTTTTATTTATTTATTAATTCCAATATAATCACATCTTTACTTTAGTTCTTATAACTCAAACTCTTTTATTTCATAGTATGTGTTTTACTTAATTTGAAAACATTATTATTCAATAGATTAAACTATTTCAAAAGTGTATGTTTTACTTAAATACAATCTGTATATTACAAAAAAAAAAATTTTTTATTTTTAAATTCTATATAATCACATCTTTACTTTAATTCCTATCAATCAAACTCTTTTATTTCATAGTATATGTTTTACTTAAATAAAAATTAGTATATTATAAATAAATTTATAATATAATAATAATAAAACCAATTTATTGTATATATATTATCTACATTAATGTGTTAGTTCTTAAGCTATAATGCCCCCAAGGTAAAGTATTATGTGAGTTTACAATTAATGCTCTCTTATCATCATATGGATTCAATGCGATTTTGGTTTGTTTTATAGTGTATACATTATGAGATTTTGATCGAATTAGATTTTGTGTGATCATTTTATTTTGTTTAATATTTAAGCACTCTAAATAATAATTAACAGTTATTTCATTAGCAACTATATCTCTTTTTACGCCCTTAGATTTTTTTATTTTATCCACACTACAAAATTTATAAATTCCAATTAATAACCTTGACTTAAAACTAAGTATTTTATATTCTATGATACAAGTAGCACATTTTTGATACCCGCGGTACACAAAAGTCTATAATTACTGGGAACTTTTAGAATATAATATTGAATAAATTTTGAATTGTTATCAATATTTTTCTTTTCTTGCAAAACCGATTTTTTCTTTTTGTAAAACATGAATAAAAAATAAATAAACCAAGAAAAATTAATATACAAAAAAATTATTACATTTGGCACTGGCACAATTTTACAACAGTGACAATTTTACAATGCAATGGTGGAATAAATTCCAAAAAAGGATGGATCTAAATCACTACATGTTTTCGATTGCAGAAAGACCAATAACCGGCATGATGCATCTAATTTAGATGTAATATTAGCGGAACATGCTGAAATTAAATCAAAATATAAAATATGTAGTATATAATAAATATAATTTTTCTAAGTAAATTAAAATGGTATTTTTTTAAATTTTGCTCCTGTTAACAAACTCCAAAAAAAGGTACAGAGATAATCATTTCATTATTTTTTTCCAGTCATGTTGACCTATGTTAACCTATGTACATTCTAAGATTTATTTCAACATTTTATACAATTTTTATTTTCTAACCATAAGAAATTTTGCTCCTGATAACAAACTCCAAAAAAAAAAAGATGAGTTCTTATTTTGATTTATTATTTTATGAACGTTTGTTGACCTATGTACATCTTGAGAATTTTAGCAGTTTTTTTTTTAGTCATGATAACAAACTTTTGTAAGAAATTATCAAGCAAAGGAATTCCTTATGTTATTTACTGCCGCAACAATAAACCATATCTTCACCATCACAGTAAACCAACCACATGTCCCAAACATAAAGTAGCTTTTTTCAAAGCTACAGAGATAATCATTTCATCTTTTTTTCCACACATGTTGACCTATGTACATTCTAAGATTTTGAACATCCTCCTAACAACAATATTTATTTCAACATTTTATGCAATTTTTATTTTCAAACCATAAGAAATTTTGCTCCTGATAACAAACTCCAAAAAAAGATTAAGAGTTCTTATTTTTAATTATTATTTTATGAACGTTTGTTGACCTATGTACATCTTGAGATTTTTAGCACATTTTTAGTCATGATAACAAACATATGTAAGAAATTATTAAGCAAAGGAATTCCTTATGTTATTTACTGCCGCAACAATAAACCATATCTTCACCATCACAGTAAACCAACCAAATGTCCCAACCATAAAGTAGCTTTTTTCACCACCATCACAGTAAACAAACCAAAAATAAAATCAACTACAACTCTCCAGTAAACGAACCCCAAAATAAAATTAACAACCAATCACACACATTCAGCACATTTCGCAAACATTATACTCCAACAACCAATCACAAAAATTTAGCACATTTCACAAACCTTATCTCTCACAAATTCATACTAAAGTTTAAATGACCTCCTTTATTTTGTAAACAAAAGTTGTGTTTATAAAAAACAAAAATCAAAGTTGTTATAAAAACGTGTTTATGAATATTATCAAAGCTTGTTAGCATTATATCTTACAAATGCAAAAAAAAAACCTTATGCAATAACAAAAATTGTTTTCGTATTGTTAATAAATTGATTGAACTTGATTTTTATAATTCCAGGTTATCGAAGTTATTAACCCTATTTTTGTACATGTAAAAAAATCACGTGCACTAAGAAAATTGTTTTTCGTATCTGTACATACATACGATAATAAAATTGAACTTGATTTATTTTTAATCAAGGTTGAATTCTCAAAGTTTATTAACATCATGGAAATATTATGCATTTTTCTATATGTAAATATTATGCGATAAGAAAAATGATTTCTTATATGTTGTTAAGTAAAAAATGTTATGGGGTTGTCGAAGTTTTGATGCTACCTGTATCGGGGTACATCCTATCTACAGGTTGAATTAGGTAAAGGGCAGGTGTAATAGCAAAAAAGGGTAAATACCTCAAAATAGCAAGAAATTGCAAATTATTATCAAAAAGATATTAAATACAAAAAATATGTTGTTATTTTCATAAAAATTTATTTGAAAAATAAAACTGTTAAATTTATAGTAAAATTTTTTTATAATTTATAGTATTCTTTTACTGGTTTTTGTAACTTTTGTTGTGTTGTCGTTTCCCTTATGTGGCCTGGCCAATCTAATCTGGCCCGTGTTTCGTCTAGCGGAACTGTAGTTTTGTTATATGTCACTTACTTTTAATTATATCTTCAGATGATCCAACTATATCTTCAGATCCAATAAATACTTCAATTATTACTTTAATAATTAGTAATAATTTGGAAGAAATTAACTGTTAAATAAAACTCTTTGGTTATTAGTTTTACTAAAAGTTCTAGACTAAGCACTTAGGCTAAATTACCTGTTAAGTGAACAGTCAGATTGAACTCTTCGAAATACCAAATTTCCAGCATTTATATACCCATAAACCGCTGAATTCGCGTTACAATCGTTTGGTAATAGTTCTAAATAAAATCAATTAACGATAGTATTGTGTAACCAGGTAAATGTACTTTACCTGTACTTTGTTACTATCCATTTCAACCATTGGATCAATAGCGCTGATCTTGCATCAATATTATTCACTGTATTTTAAATGAAAATCATATAAAATATAATAACAAAAGGTTACTTAAGTGCACAAAAATACTTTATGCACATGTAAATCATATATTTCACAACATAAATATTAATATTGTTGTTTATTTTTTTCTTTGTTTATAACAACAATATTAATATCGTAACCATTCATATGTATGTATGCGCAATGCGCTTATACATTATCGTCACATAATAATATTGTTTACCATATTATGTTTTATAGTATTTATATATGCTGATGCGCCCTTTTTGATATTAATAATTATGAAGGTCGCATTTACTTTATTTATTATAATTATGAAGGTCGCATTTACTATATTTATTATAAAGTAAACATATGGTTTTTATGAATAATATTTATGATAGTAACAAAGTTTGTTACACAACACCTCCCTTTTCCGCGATAAAATTTAAATATAAAAAATTTTTAAATTTTGATATTTAAATTTTGGTATTTCAGAGTTTTCATTTTGGAACCTTGTTTTTATTTATATATTTTTTTTTTATTTATTTTTTTTTATTAACATTTATATATGTATTTGTATAACGTTTTAATTTTTATTCTTAATTTATTAATTTTAACATGCTTTCTCTTATAGTTACAGTAAATTGTTCATTATTAATTCAATTATTATAAATTTTAACATTCTATTTGTTTTTATTCATAGTTACATTCAATTATCTATTCAATTATTTATTATCTTTTTACTCAAAAAAAATCAGTTACATATATATACGGTACCTTTTTAAAAAAATAAACCCATTGAATTTTAATCTTTTGTATGATAATTATCTTTACTTACTATATATTTCTTAATTATTTATTATAAATATACATACTACTAAAATGAAAATTATTAATTATTTATTATAAATATACATACTACTATTCCTCCCCTGTCAAGATAAAAACTAATATACTATACTATATTAAATAATTGATACTCAACATAATATAGTAACATCTATTGTGAACCAATGCTAAACGTAACGATCATTACTGTATGATTGGTTTTTGTCCAGATAAAAAAGATGAAACTTTCCGCTAATTAGTATTATATACTTCTCTTTAAATTATTATTTTTTGTAAGTAGTAAAATTATTTTCTGTAAGTAGTATTTACAAAAAATATACTAAAAAAAAACCCAAAAAATCATGTGTATATAAAAAATGTTTTTACTAATTACGTATTAAATTTTCTAATTTTCTCGAAAAGATAGTACGTCGGGTGTCACGTATTCGTCAGAATAACTAGAGTGTTTTGTCGAGTTTTGTTTTTCAGAATTGGTGGACTTGGTGCATTTTCATGTGGTGGTGTAAAATGATTTTTCTTATTAGTTGTATTAATTGTTTTTTCATCGGAATAGTTTAATTTTTGTTTTGTATTTTTTGGATTGCGTGTTTTTTGTTTTTGAATATTAGTTGTATTAGCTTTAGGTTTCTGACTGATAATAATATTAGTATTTGGAATGTGAGTATTAGTGGGGTTATTATTTGTATGTATTGTTTCTGTTGTTATTTGAGGCAATGATATTTCTAACTTTCGTCGTTCTCCACTCAAAACTGATTCTGGTGATCTTTTCGATTGTTGTTGTTTTTTTGCTTGGAGCGTTTACATGTTTTTATAATAATATAAGAGAAAACTACCAGTGATACTATGCTCAATGCTATCGAATTACTAGTAGAAATGATCTCAAATGTCTCTATTTTTGACTGATTATCTTTTTCTTTTTTAATGTCATCTACCAATGAGTATAGTGACTTGCTTCTCCTATTGAATTCTTTATTTAGATTTTCTGGATTAATAGGTTTAATAACCCTGGAGGGTTGTTTTGATGTTATACCAATTTCGAACTTGTCACCAACTCTTTTTTCAAATTCATCCAACCTTGAAAACTGATAACTATCTTCACTTAACAATGTATTTTCCAAACCAGCATGGTATGGTAATTCCAGGTGCTCTAAAAGATATACACACTTGACCTTAAGACTTATTATTCCTGTTCCTTCTAGTGTTATTTTATATTTTCGTCCTGTGCAAATACTCATTAAAATTTTGCTGTGAGGGAAAATATATAACCAAGTATTCGGAGCTTTCATTGGAATTACGTTATTTTCTATCTCTGTTAGCACGCGATATTGACATACAGTATTATTTTCGGGTTTTTGCAAGATTCTTTTTGTAAAATGTAATATCAGACATTGGTTTGGTGTTGATTCCAATATTTTTGGTTGTATTTGATTACAAACTTGGATTATTTCATTTAGTTCTGTATTTATTTCTTGACACGCGGAGCCGTACTCTTCGGCGGTGTAATGTATGAAGTGACCCGCTGAATTATTGGCCAAATAATCCCATTCCGTAGCCAAAATAACCAGATCTGTGCCATATTTTCGGGGTATAGCATATACCTTATTCATAGTATATTCATCTCTTTTAAGGATGCTGATCTGGATCTTTACCCCTAATTCCCCATTTGCGTGCGTCAGTGCCACTGTGGCTAATTGGTTGATAACTACAGGTGAATATAACTTTTGGTGTCCTGTTCCATCAGTCATATTTCTGATCAAACTAGTTAATAATTCAGAATCTATTATTAATGGATGTATCCTGTGTTGTTGAAGTATATTTATTATAGATTCCTGTTCCAGTAAATAATCGTACACCCTCTCTAATTCAGCTAATGACAAAACGACAATCCTATTTAATTCCAGTTCTAGCCAAATATCACGTGTGTCTGCTTGAATTATGGCCAAATTATTTTTTATCGAGTTGCTGAGTGTCTCTATTTTATCCTCTAGCTCCACGGCGTGAACTGAAAGATTACCAGTTACTTGTCGCATAAATTCAAAATTAGAAGCTACAACTGCTGTTTCCTTATCTAGTAATTCCAGCATAGCCCCATTGCCCTTTTGTAATTTGTCTAATGTGTGGTATATCCTGTCTGCGTCTGTTTGGTCCACTGTTCCAAAAACTCCTTTAGATAAAGTTCCTATTAAGTCAATAGCCCCCCTTTTCTGTCTTTTAAAAAAATGATTTAATCCTTTCGTTAATTTCCTGATTTTATTTGTCCAGAGTGTCATTTCAGTTTGCCAAAGTAAGCAGTTTTTATTATTTTTTGAAGAAAAAGTTTTGCTACACGTGGTTACCATCTTATTATCTAATTTAGCTAAAAATTCCTCCATTTCATCCTCGCTAGTTAACCTTAACTTAGTATAGATTGTAATCCTGTCATTAAATTCTATTAGTTTTCCGTTGTTCTCAAAAATTAGTTCAGTGTCTTCGAATTTGATATTTTCCAGTGGTAATGGTAACGCCATTGCCGGTCCTATCAACAGAAACAACACTGATATTGTATACATTTGTTACCTGTAACAAACAAGAATATTTAAATTACTAAAAAAAATGGTTGTAGAAACTTTATTTAATGTAAAAAATCCCATTTTATTAAAAAGTTCCATATTTTTTTTTTTTAATTAAAAAAATTATTTCCTATTTCACTATTATAAAATTATTCGCCCTATTACTAATTAAGATTATGCCACAATTTTATTCGATTGTTATGGACTGTTCGCAATTTACCCTTTATTCGTAGCTCGGTATTGTACTCATTTGGGCAATCCGTTACCTCATGCGGACCTGTCCAAGTTGAGCTAAATTTATTTTCCTTAAGATATTTAGTAGTAATACGTTATCCCCTATTTTATACGTTGTTGGTTTACTTTTTTTTCATAATATAATTTTGATTTTAGTTTATTCTTCAGTAAATTTTCCTTAGCTGCTTTGTGAATGGTTTGTAACTTGAACTTGATAACTTTACTTAAATCCTCGTGATTGTAAATCGGATCTACCGATCTTTTCAAAACGTTTGGAAGGGGATCACAAAATCCATATAATATAAATAACGGTGAGTATTTTTTGCCCTCATGTGGGGTATGGTTGTGGCTGAAAACCGCTTCGGCGAGCCATTCATCCCAGCTTTGTAGGTTCCTTTCTGCTATAATTTTCAAATACTCTACCAAAGGTCCATGACGTCGTTCCAGCGAGCCGTTGGATTGCGGGTGATAAGCCGTGGTCGTTATTTTACGAATTTTCAACATTTTACATAAATCCTTAAAAATTTGACTGGTAAAGTTCGTGCCCTGGTCAGTAATTAAACGCTTTGGTATAATTGAATATCGTAATATTATATTTTTGTGAAATGCTTGAGCTACCGTTTTTGCTTCCATATTTGGTAATGCCACGCAATCCAACATCTTAGTCAAATCATCCTGAAAACTTAATATATATTTATTCCCATTATTGGTGACAGGAAATGGTCCAACAATGTCTAAATATACCTTGTCAAATGGTCGTTTGGCCGTATATCATGATATTGTTTTATAGTTTGCTTTATTTCTGACTGATCAAATAATTTTACTTTTTCAGGTGAACCTTCGATAGGTACTGTGGTTTCATCCTCGCTTTCATGTTCACTTTCCTCATCACTTGACTTTATTTCTGTAATATTTCCCTGTGTTTCTCTTGCCTTTTGCCCTCTAGTTAGGACATCAATTCGATAAGGTTGTTTTACTGCAATGTTATTATTACTTTCGGTGTCATGAATTGGAATTCTACTGAGTGCGTCCGCATTGCTGTTTTGTTTGCCTGGTTTGTACTGGATGTTAAAATTATACTCTGCTAACCTAACTTTCCATCTATTAATTCGACCTTCTGGGTCTTTTCTATTATATTCACTGATCAATGGTTTATGATCAGTGAATACAATAAAGTTACGGCCCAGTAGATATGTTCTATAATTTTTAATGGCCCAATAGATGGCAAGCATTTCTTTCTCTATGGTAGCGTAGTTTCTTTCCGCTGTACACAATACTCTGCTGGCATAGGCGACTGGTTTATCTTCTCCTACCTCTCCCTGTGAGAGAACAGCCCCTAATGCGTAATTACACGCGTCCGTAGTTAGAATAAATGGTTTTGCAAAATTCGGATAAGCCAAGAGTGGTGGATTGACCAATATATGTTTCACATTTTCAAATGCTATTTGATGCTCGTTAGTGCATTTGAAAGTCTGTGTTTTAGTGGCCATTTTGTATAAAATTGCACCAGTTGCAGCTAAATTTGGCATACATGGTCTATAATAGTTGACCAGACCGAGAAAAGACTGGAGTTCCTTTGTAGTGCGTGGAGCTGGATGTTCTTGCACACATTTTGTTTTTTCAGGATCGGAATAAACTCCTTCAGACGTAATTTTATGCCCCAAGTACACCACTTCTTTTCTAAGAAATTTGCACTTCTCTGGCTGTAATTTTAAATTATGATCCTTAAGCCGTTGGAACACTACCCTTAGCTTTTTATTGTGATCTATTAAATTTCTTCCATACACCACAATATCGTCCAGATAAACGAAACACTTAAACCCTTGTAATCCAGCTAGTACACAGTTCATCACTCTTTGAAAAGTAGCTGGAGCACCAGTTAAACCAAATGGCATGCGTTTAAACTCAAAATGTCCGAAAGCTGTACTGAACGCAGTTTTGCCTCGATCTGATGGTTCCATCAGAACCTGATGATAAGCACTTGCCAAGTCCAGTGTGGTAAAATATTTAGATCCCCCTAATTGATCCAGAATTTCTTCAATTCGAGGTGGTGGAATCGCGTCCCCTATTGTTATCTCGTTAAGTTTCCTGAAATCTATTACTACTCTATGTCGCTTTTCACCATTTGGTCCAGCCTTTTTTGGTACTACTAGAAGTGGAGAATTCCATGGGCTATTACTTGGTTGAATTATGTATTAATTTCTCCATTTCCTCATTAATAACTTGCTTTTGACATTCTGCTAACCTATATTGTCTACTATTTATTGGTTTAGCATCTGTTTTGGTAGGTACTGCGTGAGTAATGTCCTTAACGTAGCTCAATTTGTCCCCAGGCAAGTGAAATATATCGTAACATTCCTCACATATTTCTTCAAGTGCTTGCTTTTCCTCCTCATTCAATGTCTCCTGAGAACATGGTGTTTCCTTTAAGTTTGATATTCTTTTTAACGTCTCCTTATCTTGAGGTTGCTTGAACAGATATCTAATGTGAGATATTGTTTTGTCTAATTTATTTATTTTCCCATCATCATTTCCCTTATTCATAGTTATATTATTTTTTAATTGATGAATTGTATATTGCTTAAGTGGATGGGTTTCAAGATCAAATTCAGGAATAGTCATATCCTCCTCGTTAATATTCATAATAGTTATCCATACTTTACCATTCTCTACTGTACTGATACTATTACCTACAAATAATCCGTCTCCTAAATCTTTACCTATACACAACACATCTCCTTTTGTTTGTACTGAAACCTTGCTCATTTTCTCAGAACGAGCTGGGATATACATCAACGGTACATCTAACTTAATTTCAACATTATCTAATTTTGGGTTACTATATTTTTTCGTGTCACAATCCCCTATTGTAGTCTCTGAATTCCCTGTTTTAATGTTTTCTGCAACAAATTTTCGAGTTTCATAATCATCAGTATTATTTTTCATATGTAACGCTTTCTCTGGTCCTAAAACAATTTTCGAATTCAACATTAAAATCATTATTTTCATTATCCATTACTTCTTCATTTTTATATAATTCGAAACTTCGTCGAATTCCATTTTTTCTAAATTTTGTGAATCATTATTTTTACTATTATTATTTTCATTATTATATTTATTATTATTTTTATTATTATTTTTATTCCCATTATTGTTATTGTTATTGTTATTATTATTATTATTATTATTATAATTATTATTATTATTATAATTATTATTATTCTCAAAAATTTCATTATCTCTTTTGCTAAAACTCATACTACTGATTGGAATTACCAAATCTTTTTTGTTACTTTTTGTGACGGGGAAATGTAACGCTTTCTCTGGTCCTAATATATTACAATTTTCATTTAGAAAATCGTTTCCCAAAAATCAGGGATTCGGAGCGGTGGTTAAAAACGCTCCGCTCCAGGCACCGCTCCATTAGTAAGCGCTCCTGCTCCGCTCCGCTCGTTTAAACAAAAAAAAATGCTCCGCTCCTGCTCCGATCCGCTCCATTACAAAAATCGCTCTGGATTATTAAATAAAAAAAATTAAAATTTCTGTTTTTTTTAGTATTTATTTAACAAAAAAAAACAATTGAAATTTTATATTAAAATTAAAAAACATAAATATAGTTCTACTATAATTAAAAAAACAACAACTTTATATTAAAATTAAAAAACATAATATAGTTCTACTATAATAATAATAATAATATAATAAAGTATTAAAGATTTTTTTAATCATTCTATAAAATTATTATTAAGCTTGATCAGCAAAATATCTTGAAGTCTTTCTTCACTCAGGCGACAACGAAGGTGCGAAAACATATATTTTAAAACAGAAAAATTCCTCTCTACACTTGCCTGTGTAGCAGGCACTGCCAAAACAATTTGTGCCAACTCATAGAGAATACTGTGTTCTAGTTTTTTGGTTTCCCAATACTCTAAAATATTTGTATCAGATTTGATCCTTGGCACATTTAAAAAATTCTTTATAATATTTTCAATTTCACTTGATGAGTAAATTGGAATTTTTCTCAGTTTTTCTGCTTCACTTGCCAAAAATATTTCAAGATCATTTACATTTTATATTTCGGTTGATTTTGAGGATTCACATTCAGATTCACATTGATCGCCAGTTTCAATTTCAACTTGATTAATTTTAATTTCTTTAATAATTTTCAGCGTTTTCCAAGTATACATTAGATGATTTTGTGCAGCCTTTATGTTTGTAGATGATAGTAGAAACTGAAACCGTGGATCTAAATATAATGCAGCATTAACAAAATTATTATCTAACAAAATCATTTCTCTCTTATTCATTGCTTCTGATAGTTTTTTAGCAAGTATCTGCTGCATTGAATTTACTTTTAATTTTGTCATGGTCCATAATGAATAAAAATCCCCTAAAATTAAGTGTTCCTCTTGCAGTTTGAGAGTCGCATTTTTAATAGGTTGAAAAACTGCAACAAAATTATCCATGAATTCCCATAATTCAGGTGAAGTTTTCAGAAATTTGAATGTGTTTTCTAACTCAAAACAAAAGAGTAGGAATTCTTGAAGCCGAACTACCATGTCGAACGTCGAGTTCCAGCGTGTCGGACAATCAATTATAGGTGTACGCATATTTGTAGTTTTCTTTATGATGCATGTGATTTTAGGTGTTCGCAATCTCTTTACCAAAAACCGACATTTTGCTAACATGTTGCTGACTATTTTTAATTTAAGAACGTCATGCCAATTGTAGGGTATGTGCAGCACATCTTACAGATTTCAAAATTATGTTATTTGAATTTGATGTAACAATAAATTCACCTAAATCGTTATTTTCAAAGAAATTGGATTCTTCATCCACGACATAATTACTTTCGTCTGAGTCAATAATAGTGTCATTATCAATATTATCATCATCAGCAGTCAATTCAATTTCTAAATCTACATTTTCTGACAAAAGTTCTACACATTTTATCATATTAGCTCCATTATCAGTTATAACAGAATAAATTTGATTAACATTAATTTCATATTCTTTTAAAATTCCGAGCAAAATAATTTTTAAATAAATACCCGTATGGCATTCGTCGAGATCCTTCATGGCAATTGTCCTAAGAAAAATTTTACTATTTTGGATAAATTGTATATTTATTCCAAGAATACTTCTATTTAATCTGGTTGCAGCATCCATTTTTACTGAAATCATTTTATTTTTAGTTTCTTCCTTAATTTTTTGTCTGAACTCATCAGCTAATGTATATATTTTTATTTTAGTATTTTCAGAATTAATCCTGCCCTTTGAATTAAATGCTTCCATTAGAGGGTTAATAATTTTTTGAAATCCACTATCTTCTATAAGTGAAAACGGCCGACCATTCTTGGTCACTAATTCGACGCAAGCATCTTTTAATCGTTTTTCGTCAAGGTCAATTTCTATTTTTTTTAATCTTTTCATATTTAAGAATTTTGCCAAGGTTTCTCTTTCTGGCATTTCATCCTCAACCTCAACACATTTCCTTTTTTTTACATTTATAGAAATTTCAGTTTTTTTATTTTGCAAATCAGCATATTCTTTTTTATGGAATCTTTGTATGTGCCTTTCCAAATTCGACACATGGTTATTTCTGCCACAAAGTACTTGCTTGCAATTATCTATCTTGCACGTAAACTTATCATTTAGTTTTTCGTAGTAAAACAAATTCCGTACTGGATTCTTTTCCTTTCCCATTCTATGTAAAAAAAATTATTTAAATATAAAAACTTATGAAAATATAGTAAAAGTATAAATAAATAACTAATAATATATAAATAATAAAATTTAAATTTACCTTTATTTTAGCTTCTTAATTGAAATTTATTGAAATTTTGTGTCTCACATTACACATTACATATAAATTCATGTAAATATATATCAATAACTTTTATGTTTTATATTAATCGTATATTTTTCCTATAAAGAAAAGTGAAGAATAATGAAACTAAATATCAAGAGGATAATGATAAACTTACTTACCCAAGAATATTATTATTTAAAAAGACAAACAGTAAATAATTAAAAATTTTCAAACCGAATTAAACAAAATATATATAAATCAAAACATTCAAATTTTCAAATTATAATCAGCTGTTATTTGACACATCAACAGAAACTTAGATCCCAACACGCAAACTTTTCATTTTCCCGGCAAGCAAAATTTTGAATTGATACCTAAGTAACAAAACGTACACTAATTTTCCGAAACTGACACTACATTCGTTTTCGAAATGGAATTTTAAAAAAATATGGAGCGGAGCGTAACCGCTCCGCTTGTTCTAATTTTTTTAGTCACTGCTCCGCTCTTTACTCCAAGCAAATTTTCCGCTCCGGAGCCGCACAGGGCTCCGGGCTCCGCTCAGCTCCGAATCCCTGCCCAAAATACCATCTGCGGGTATTAAACAATTTTCACCAACAACTTGGAAATCGTATTGAATTCTTTCGGGTATTAAAAAATTCCCTGAACATTTGCCTATTGTTTCACTTTGATTATGTAAAGTTGGGATATTTGTTTTTTCGTTTGTAAGTATAGGGATCTCACGCTGAATCCTATCCCTTTTTAATAAACTTATTGGAGCCCCAGTGTCTACTAGTAACGTCACTGTTTTATTATTGGCTATGTCCAATGGCATAGTCACTAGCGGCTCGTACCGTAGGTTACTGTCGGTAAACCCTTCTCCTTAAAATTACGGGACGAAAATTGGGGCTTTAATTCATCCCTCTTTCGTTTCCCTGAGTAGCCTGGTAACGTTGGCGAGCTGGACACATAAGATCAGTATGTTCTTTTCTTAAACACCATTCACAATTCCTATGTTCCGTTCTAAAGGAATTAATTCGTGGATTTTCTGTTGGCCTCTTGTTAAAAGGGCAGTTCGCAGCAATGTGTCCTGAATTTTTACATAAATGGCAATCTACTCGTTGCCAGTTTGTGTCCCTTGATGCAGCCCGTTGCTGACTAAAGTTGGTATCTCGTTGAACCCTACAATCCCTACTATAATGTCCTACCTGCCCGCATTTAAAACAGGTCACTTTATCCTTAATATTTATTCTATTATTACCCTGCATATTATTATTATTATTACTTAAAACTGAATTCCTAAAATTATTGTTATTATTAAATTTATTGTTATTGTTATTTGTTGTAAAATTAGAACGTAAAGTACCCGATCCTTGAAAATTATTATTGTTATTAAATCTATCAGTAGTACTATTGAAATTTTGACGCATGGTACTACCAGTTTGAAAATTATTTTTATTAAACATTGGCCTACTACTATTTTGATTTTTTAATTGATTTCCTAATAAATCTAATAATAACTGGTTTGTGTCCAATGTCCTTTGTTCCGTTTGTTTTTCTAAATTTCTTGTGGTTTGTCCCATTGGTCGTAATAGTTCTAAAGATTCCCTAGCAAATTTACTTGCTTTAACTATTGTCTCTGGAAAGTTTGTACAGTTTTGTGCTAAAATGTACTGTTTTATAGTTTCGGACTGCAGTCCCCTAATAAAAGTTTTCCTAGCAGTCTCCTCTGCGTCCTGTATAATACCCTCATGACCATTTGGGTATTTATACCTAGCTGACATTTTAAAACAACCCAACTTTCTTTCAACTCGGTCGCCAAACTGTTCTACCGATTCATCCGGAATTTGGACACATTCTTCAATTTCTCGCCGTAGTTGGGTTAAATCTTTATAAGGTATAAATGCATTTTCTAGAATTCCTTTGAATTCTCCAAAATTTTCAACCGTTCTTTCTTGAAAAATATCAGCTGCTTTACCTTTTAATTTCCCTCTAATAATTTGGTTTAATACTGAACCCCTGTCCTGTTCATCGGTCCGAAAATATGCTTCATGAGATAGTGAAACAAAATTTTGCAGTTCCAGTATTAACCGGTCGCCCTCCCCTGAAAAGTTTGGAACGCCTTGGAAAAAAGTTTTATATGTTCGTTCTAAAGGCATAGTCACATTGTTTATATTTCCTCTTGATAATCCTAAATCATATGTATTGTCAGTACTAAGTATGTTAGAACGTCTTCTGTTGTTGTTTAAACTAAAAGGACTTAAAACGGAATCAGGATTTCTGAAAATATCCTCATCGTTAGTTCTTTGATTTGTGCGCCTTGCTGCACCTTGTGATATATTTAATCCGTCCATTGCGTTTATTTCAGGTAGTTTTTGTTTATCAATTTCGTCAATAGTTGTATATTGGTCTTCTGTTTCTAAATTTATGCCGCCAACTGCTCCCTCTAACTCAGAATCACTACTTGTATCTGAATTATTAGCCGCAAAAGTTACTGAACGTCTTGGTTGTTGATTGTTGGTGTTTGTCGTTCTAGGTGTAGATTCTACTAGAGAATTTCCTCCAAATGTTATGTCGTCGATTTCAGAAAATGTTTGGACTCTTTGAAGTAAATTTGAATGTAACAAATTTTCTGTTGGATTCTTACTTTTACCACGAGTTACCGGCGCCATAAAAAATATCAGACTTGACTAAAAAAAACTAAAATTCAATAACTAATTAGAATAAATTTACCCTAAAAATTTTAAGACAAAAAAAACCGAAAACAACTAACAAAAGTAAAATCAAACTGTTAGTAAACTGAAGTAAAAATACATTCTATCAAAAATATTAACTACTCCTATGTGTATGCAATTTAAAAATTATAAAATTTATCAAAATTCAATGTTTACCAAAAAACAAAATTATGTTTCTAATACAAAAAAATTAATGTTTCGACCAACCTTCGAACGTTATCAGAAAACAAAAACAATTGAAAAGAAAATTCAAATTCTATCCAAAGAATATAAAGAAACCCAACAAATAATATTAACAATTTATTATAACATTTTTTTTTGATTATTTATATATGATCCTTGAATATTAATGCTACTAAAAAATTAACTTTATATAAAAAAAGCTGCCAATTTGGAAGAGTGCTTCATATACCCTTTTGATCTACCTAGGATTTAGTGAAAACGAAGAATTAAATAAAAATTATGATTTTTACAAAACTCCCAATGCTGTACAATTTAAAATTACAATCAAGTTTTTATAAATAAGTACTCGAATTTGTAATACTATATTTGTACTAAATACTCGAAATGTAATATAGATATGTTTTTATTCTATAAATTTCGAAATTTTTGCCCCTGTAAAATGAAGAGGGTTGAAGGTGCGTGTCTCAATTTTGTGTACAAGGTGTAGGTATGTATTTTTAAGAAAATGATTTCTCATTTTTTCAATCCAGTCCCCCGCCGAGGTGTTGCAGCCTGTTTAATAGATATACGCCCTCACCAATATGAAAAGGGAAACGGGTGAAAATTTTGAATGATTTCGAAAGACACCAACCTATTATACCTAACTTACAAGATATAGGACCCTATCTGAAATGCGGCTTATTTTATAGTCATTTTAAGTTCCAAATATTCAATTTTCATAAACTATATAATAAATTTTGAAATGTAACATTTCTAAGTGATGTAGCTTAGAGGGGGTTGCAGGTAGGGAAATAAATTTTTGGCACAAGTTGTAAGATAGTATTTTTAAGAAAATAATTTCTCATTTTTTCAATCCAGTCCCCCGCTGAGGTGCTGCAGCCTCTTTCATAAAATTACCCCCTCACCCATAATAAAAGGGAAAGGGGTAAATTTTTTAAATGGTTTCGAAAGATACCAATCTATTATACCAAACCTACAAGATATAACACCCTATCTGAAATGCGGCTTATTTTATAGTCATTTTAAGTTCAAAAAATTCAATTTCATAAACTATATAATAAATTTTGAAATGTAACATTTCTAAGTGATATAGCTTAGAGGGGGTTGCAGGTAGGGAAATAAATTTTTGGCACAAGTTGTAAGATAGTATTTTTAAGAAAATAATTTCTCATTTTTTCAATCCAGTCCCCCGCTGAGGTGCTGCAGCCTCTTTCATAAAATTACCCCCTCACCCATAATAAAAGGGAAAGGGGTAAATTTTTTAAATGGTTTCGAAAGATACCAATCTATTATACCAAACCTACAAGATATAAGATCCTATCTGAAATGCGGCTTATTTTATAGTCATTTTAAATACCAAAAATTCAATTTTAGTAGTCCCATAAAAATTCTTTCACCTGTAAAATCCAGGGGGGTAAAGGTACGAAGCTGATTTTTATGCACAATGTGTAACATAGTATATTTAAGAACATAGTTTCTCACTTTTTAAATTAATTTCCCCCCTCAAGGTATGTAGCTTATTTCATACATAAGCCCCCTCACCCACTTAAAGAAGGTTGTGGGTAAATTTTTTATATGAAATCGAAATGCACTTACCTGCTGCATCTATGTTAGAAGTAACAATGTTTTATATAAACTCAAACCGGTTTTATAGGCATTTCAAATTTCAAAATTTTTGTTTTAATATTACTATAAAATAGGGGGGCGAGGACCTAGCGCTCCAAATTTTTACAATCTTCTTTATATGGCGTCTATACATATATCTGTGAAACAATGTAAAGATCCGACTATATTTAGGGGTATTTTTTTGAAGTGCACAAAATTGTGCATTTTCAACGCTCCGCTAGGGGGGGTTGCAGGGAAACGATTCAAAAAAGGATACCATACACATAAATTTCCATCCTTACTTTATATATGTTGCAATTTTTGTACAAATCGCACGATTGCTTATACTATTTCTAAGCGTTTAAAAAAGTGTATTTTTACTTTTCGTACGGCGTACGGCGTACGGCGTACGGCGTACGGCGGACACGGATTTTTTTTTTGCTGATTCTGATTCCCTGACATCTAAAACGTCCAGAAAAATCAAAATCTCGAAAAAAAAATTTTCGAAATTTAGACCGCGCCACAAAGCTTCATATATTTTCAATATATGAAGCAAAAATAACTGAAATCTAAAAAAAAACTATTCATAATCTTGCAATTCGTATACTAAATTATTGCAGACTATACAATTTGTCATTTTATTTGGGTAGACTGGTAGACGACATTTACTCCATGCATGAAAACAGGCTTGACATACGTGCCCGTAAATGGTTGATCTAACCACGGTATTATCCCTGAACCTCGGCATTAAGAAGGTTATCTTCACACTTTTTGAAGAGGTTGTCCAAAATCTTCTTCTTATTTTTAATTTCTTCGCGCTGTTCCTTTTTAAGCTGCTTTAGTTGCTTCTAGAATACTTCTTCTTGTTGCTTTGTACAGCCTAGCCTGATGATTCTATGTAGGTTCTTGATTTCAGTTCGTCGTCTTGCAGCTGCTCCTCCTCTTTTTGGTTTTACTTCTTTGATGCTACTCTGCTGTTCTTTACTTTGGTTACGCCATCTGTACTCTTCAATGGAAATCGGCTTTGGCCCGACTCGAGGGTCTTCCTTTAAGACTTCCTCGACTGCCTTATGTGATTGCATAGACTGTTTAAACAAAATTAAATTTACTTAGTATTTCAATTGGTAAGGCAAAAAAAATTGCCTGTATACTACCTCGAGCGAAAAACCCGTAGAGGCTCTGAATAGGTAAATTAATTTTTTTTTTTATTTATCGGTTCTTTTTTTTTCTCGAAATGTAGTTCGAAGAAATGGTCACGGCACCAATGTTGTGTTGTCGTTTCCCTTATGCGGCCTGGCCAATCTAATCTGGCCCGTGTTTCGTCTAGCGGAACTGTAGTTTTGTTATATGTCACTTACTTTTAATTATATCTTCAGATGATCCAACTATATCTTCAGATCCAATAAATACTTCAATTATTACTTTAATAATTAGTAATAATTTGGAAGAAATTAACTGTTAAATAAAACTCTTTGGTTATTAGTTTTACTAAAAGTTCTAGACTGAGCACTTAGGCTAAATTACCTGTTAAGTGAACAGTCAGATTGAACTCTTCGAAATACCAAATTTCCAGCATTTATATACCCATAAACCGCTGAATTCGCGTTACAATCGTTTGGTAATAGTTCTAAATAAAATCAATTAACGATAGTATTGTGTAACCAGGTAAATGTACTTTACCTGTACTTTGTTACTATCCATTTCAACCATTGGATCAATAGCGCTGATCTTGCATCAATATTATTCACTGTATTTTAAATGAAAATCGTATAAAATATAATAACAAAAGGTTACGTAAGTGCACAAAAATACTTTATGCACATGTAAATCATATATTTCACAACATAAATATTAATATTGTTGTTTATTGCTTCATATTAAATATAATATGAAGCTTTGTGGTGCAGAGCAAATTTCGAAAAATTTTTTTTTGAGATTTTGAATTTTTTCTTACGTTTTAGATGTCAGAGAATCAGAATCAGCAAAAAAAAATTTCGTGTCCGCCGTACGCCGTACGCAAAGCATAAATTGTCTTTTTGAATCGCTTAGAAATAGTACTAAAACACATTCAATTGAATCAAAAATTTACAGAAAGGTAAATTAAGGATGGAATTTTATGCTTATGGTATCCTTTTCCGAATAATATACCTGCAAACCCCCTTCATGGAGCGATAAAAATGCACAATTTTGTTCATGTTAAAAAACACACCTTAATATAGTCGGATCTTTACCCTGTTTCACAGTTTCATGAATCATACCTGTACCCCCCTTCATTTTACTAGTGAAAGAATTTTTATGGGACTATTAAAATTGTATTTTTAGTATTTAAAATGATCATAGCATATGAAACATTTAATATACGGCCTATTATCTTATAAGTTAGATATAATAGGTTAGTATCTTTCGAAATCATTCAAAATTTTCACCCCTTTCCCTTTTTATACGGGTGAGGGGGTATATTTATAAAACAAGATGCAACACCTCCTCGGGGAACTGGATTGAAAAAATAAGAAATAAGTTTTTTTTAAATACTATTTTAGACCTTATGCGAAAAATTTGTTTCCGTACCTGCAACACACTCTATTCTTCATCGCTTAGAAATGCAACATTTCAAAATTTATTATATAGTTTATGAAAATTTAATTTGTGGAACTTAAAATGACTATAAAATAAGCCACAGTTTAGATATAAACTTGAAATTTATAAATTGGGTGCAATAGGTTCGTGGTAATCCAAATCACTCCAAATTTTAACATGCTGCTCTTTTTTGGTGGAGGACGGGGTATATTTAGAAAACAAGCTCCATGCCTTCCGCGGGGGGCTAATTTAAAAAAAATGAAAAAATACTTTTTTAACAATGAAATTTTACACTTTGTATAAAAAATCAGTCTCACCCCGTGAACCCACTTTATGTTAGTTGTATTTGAATTTCGATATTTTCAAAGTAAAATTTTTGAAATTCAAAATGGCTATAAAATGGTCCAGAGTTTATGTACGACTTTCTTACTTCTATGCCAGGTACCATAATTTCAAACCTTCCGAAATCACTTAAAATTATAAACCACCATTTTATTAAAGTATAGGAGGGGGTGTATTAATGAAATAATAAATATACCCTATGTGGGAGACTATATCAAAAAAATTAAAAATTGGTTTCTTCATAATACTATTCTACACCTTGTACATAAAAACGAGACCTGTACCTTCAACCCTCTTCATTTTACAGGGGTAAATATATATATATATATTGTCTTATATCATAAATTCAACCATTCGATATAGATAAGAATTTGATCATTTTTATTATTTTTATTCGTATACATTTTTTATAAATAACATCATAAGTTTTATATAAGAACATAAAATATATTTACTTTTAAATTGTGAAAAACATGTAGTTTTATAAAATATTATAACTTTTAGTTAATTCTTTGTTTTTATTAAAGCCTAGGTTGATCTAAAAGGGGATATGAAGCACTTTTCCAACTTGGCAGCTTTTTTTTTCTTTATTTATAACAACAATATTAATATCGTAACCATTCATATGTATGTATGCGCAATGCGCTTATACATTATCGTCACATAATAGTTTTGTTAACCATATTATGTTTTATAGTATTTATATATGCTGATGCACCCTTTTTGATATTAATAATTATGAAGGTCGCATTTACTATATTTAATATAATTATGAAGGTCGCATTTACTATATTTATTATAAAGTAAACATATGGTTTTTATGAATAATATTTATGATAGTAACAAAGTTTGTTTACACAACACTTTGGATGTTACACTATGTTGGTTTCACTTTTGTTGTTTTGCTTCGGAAGGATTTTTCACTTTTATTGTTTTGCTTTTTGTTTCTTTGAAGGTTTTTTTTTTACCTAATAAAAAATTAAATAAAATGTTCATATGTTAAATTTTTTTAACAATCCAAATAAAAACAATTTTTGTTTTTTAAAATACAATAAAGAGTTTTTTATTTATTCTTTATTGTTGTTACAGAGTTTTGTTACAGTTTTTAAATTTTTTTTTTTTTTTTAAGGTGGTTGCGAAGCTTCGTCTTCGGAGTCAGATGTCAATACGGTGGTCGTTCCTTTTTTTATTTTAAAGTCGAATATCGGAGTGCGATATTCGTTCTCTTCACGTCTTAAAAGTACCATGACAAGATTTTTGGGCACATCTGTGTCCTTGAAACCCTTTAGGACCTTACTTATACGGTCCGGGAAAAAGTACTGGTACATTTCAAGGTCTGCGACGAGCTTTTTACCGTATTTGGTCTTGATCGTCTTGACCGCCAATATGGGGTACTCCTTTCCTATGACCAATTCTTCGGTCCTTATTACAGGTTTAAACTGGGTTTGCCCCGCAACAGACTTTAGTGCTTGCAAGAAATCCTGAAAAATAAAAATTATATTTAGTTATTTTAAAAAAATAATTTTCAAAGAAAAATATTTTTTCAAAGAAAAATATTTCAACCATTATAATTTGTTGAATATTACTGATAAAACTTCAGAAAATTTTCGCTCTTTTATACCTCAAAATATTGTTGTTCAATTGAAAAAAATATAATTAATTACATTTAATAAAAATAAAAACCACTTAACTTAGATTGGAAATTTTTTTTCTTATTTTTGCCGTCTTCTACCATTTATTATTTTAATTATTATTGCAGGAATATTTTAACATACAAAAAAAAAATCTTATTAATGATACATATATAGTAATATTGGCTTTTTCTAAGAAGAGCCTATATAAAAATAGATACATATTCTAATTGAAGAATATGTCTATCTTTTATGCTCAAAGAAAAAAAAGCTGCCAAGTTGGAAGAGTGCTTCATATCCCCTTTTAGATCAACCTAGGCTTTAATAAAAACAAAGAATTAACTAAAAGTTATAATATTTTATAAAACTACGTGTTTTTCACAATTTAAAAGTAAATATATTTTATGTTCTTATATAAAACTTATGATGTTATTTATATAAAATTTATACGAATGGTAAAAAATGATCAAATTCTTATCTATATCGAATGGTTTAATTTATGATATAAGACAATATATATATATTGCTTCATATATTGTAAATTTTATTGGACATTTTAGATGTCAGGGTTTCAGAATCAGCAAAAAAACTTCCGTGTCCGCCAAAAATGTTACCCCTTTCCCTTTTATTATGGGTGAGGGGGTAATTTTGTGAAAGAGGCTCCAGCACCTCAGCGTGGGACTGGATTGAAAAAATGAGAAATTATTTTCTTAAAAATACACACCTACACCTTCTATACAAAATTGAGACACGTACCTTTAACTCTCTTCATTTTACAGGGGCAAAAAGTTCGAAATTTATAGAATAAACACATATACATATATATTACATTTCGAGTATTTAGTATAAATATGGTATTACAAATTCGAGTACTTATTTATAAAAACTTGATTGTAATTTTAAATTGTACAACTTTGGGAGTTTTGTAAAAATCATAATTTTTATTTAAATCTTCGTTTTCACTAAATCCTAGGTGGATCAAAAGGGTATATGAGGCACTCTTCCAACTTGGCAGCTTTTTTTTTCGTAGGTAGGTGGGGAAATCTTTTAAAGAAGGGTTCGCTATAACTATATTTCAAAGCTAATATCTAATCTAAGACCTTTGCGAAAAATTTGAATTTCACGGACCACGTAATATATATAAAATTAAAAGTAATAATTTTTTCAAAACTATTAATGTTGTACAATTTGAAATTATTACTAAGTTTCAATAAATAAATACTCGAAATTGTATATCCAATATAATATTAATTTTTAAAATGTCGAAATTTTTACCCCTGCAAAATGAAGAGGGTTGAAGGTACATGTCTCATTTTTATGTACAAGGTGTAGAATAGTATTATGAAGAAACCAATTTTTAATTTTTTTGATATAGTCTCCCGCATAGGGGATATTGCTTATTTCATTAATACACCCCCTCCTCTACTTTAATGAGATAGTGGTTTATAATTTTAAGTGATTTCGCAAGGTTTGAAATTATGGTACCTGGCATAGAAGTAAGAAAGTCGTACATAAACTCTGGACCATTTTATAGCCATTTTGAATTTCAAAAATTTTACTTTGAAAATATCGAAATTCAAATACAACTGACATAAAGAGGGTTGACGGGGTGGGACTGATTTTTTTATACGAGGTGTAAAATTTCATTGTTAAAAAAGTATTTTTTCATTTTTTTTTATTAGCCCACCGCGGAAGGCATGGAGCTTGTTTTCTAAATGTACCCCCTCCTCCACCAAAAAAGAGCAGCATGTTAAAATTTGGAGTGATTTGTATTACCACGAACCTATTGCACCCAATGTCTCAAAAATACACACCTTTTTTTCTCAAAAATAAACACCTACACCTTCTATACAAAATTGAGACACGTACCTTCAACCCTCTTCATTTTACAGGGGCAAAAAGTTCGAAATTTATAGAATAAACACATATATATATTACATTTCGAGTATTTAGTATAAATATGGTATTACAAATTCGAGTACTTATTTATAAAAACTTGATTGTAATTTTAAATTGTACAACTTTGGGAGTTTTGTAAAAATCATAATTTTTATTTAAATCTTCGTTTTCACTAAATCCTAGGTGGATCAAAAGGGTATATGAAGCACTCTTCCAACTTGGCAGCTTTTTTTTTCGTAGGTAGGTGGGAAATCTTTTAAAAAAGGGTCTGCTATAACTATATTTCAAAGCTAATATCTAATCTATTTGCGAAAAATTTGAATTTCATGAACCACGTAATATATATAAAATTAAAAGTAATAATTTTTTCAAAACTATTAATGTTGTACAATTTGAAATTATTACTAAGTTTCAATAAATAAATACTCGAAATTGTATATCCAATATAATATTAATTTTTAAAATGTCGAAATTTTTACCCCTGCAAAATGAAGAGGGTTGAAGGTACAGGTCTTGTTTTTATGTACAAGGTGTAGAATAGTATTATGAAGAAACCAATTTTTAATTTTTTTGATATAGTCTCCCGCATAGGGTATATTTCTTATTTCATTAATACACCCCCTCCTCTACTTTAATAAAATGGTGGTTTATAATTTTAAGTGATTTCGCAAGGTTTGAAATTATAGTACCTGGCATAGAAGTAAGAAAGTCGTACATAAACTCTGGACCATTTTATAGCCATTTTGAATTTCAAAAATTTTACTTTGAAAATATCGAAATTCAAATACAACTGACATAAAGAGGGTTGACGGGGTGGGACTGATTTTTTTATACAAGGTGTAAAATTTCATTGTTAAACAAGTATTTTTTCATTTTTTGAAATTAGCCCACCGCGGAAGGCATGGAGCTTGTTTTCTAAATATAACCCCTCCTCCACCAAAAAAGAGCAGCAGATTAAAATTTGGAGTGATTTGGATTACCACGAACGTATTGCACCCAATTTATAAATTTCAAGTTTATATCTAAACTGTGGCTTATTTTATAGTCATTTTAAGTTCCAAAAATTAAATTTTCATAAACTATATAATAAATTTTGAAATGTTGCATTTCTAAGCGATGAAGAATAGAGTGTGTTGCAGGTACGGAAACAAATTTTTCGCATAAGGTCTAAAATAGTATTAAAAAAAAACTTATTTCTTATTTTTTCAATCCAGTTCCCCGAGGAGGTGTTGCATCTTGTTTTATAAATATACCCCCTCGCCCGTATAAAAAGGGAAAGGGGTGAAAATTTTGAATGATTTCGAAAGATACTAACCTATTATATCTAATTTATAAGATAATAGGCCGTATATTAAATGTTTCATATGCTATGATCATTTTAAATACTAAAAATACAATTTTAATAGTCCAATAAAAATTCTTTCACTAGTAAAATGAAGGGGGGTACAGGTATGAGGCTGATTTTTATGTAGAAGGTGTATAATAGTATAATGAAGAAACCTATTTCTCACTTCTTTAAAAAACTTCCCCGCTGAGGGGTTGTAACTTGTTTCATATATAAGCCTCTCACCCACATAAAAAAGGCGGGGAATAATTTTTTTTATATGGAATGGAAAGGTACTAACTTGTTATACCTATTTTAAAGGTTATAATGTTTTACGTGAAATCGTACTGGTTTTATGTGCATATAAATTTTGAAAAATTCAATTATAATATTACCATTAAATAAGGGGGCGGGGACCCAGGGCTCTGAATTTTTCTTATGTTCTTTGTATGGTGTCTATTCATGAAACTGTGAAACAGGGTAAAGATCCGACTATATTAAGGTGTGTTTTTTGACATGCACAAAATTGTGCATTTTTATCGCTCCATGAAGGGGGTTTGCAGGTATATTATTCGGAAAAGGATACCATAAGCATAAAATTCCATCCTTAGTTTACCTTTCTGTAAATTTTTGATTCAATTGAATGTGTTTTAGTACTATTTCTAAGCGATTCAAAAAGACAATTTTACGGCGTACGGCGGACACGAAATTTTTTTTTGCTGATTCTGATTCTCTGACATCTGAAACGTAAGAAAAAATTCAAAATCTCGAAAAAAAATTTTCGAAATTTGCTCTGCACCACAAAGCTTCATATTATATTTAATATGAAGCAAAATTATAATGATGCCTTTGACACTATTATTGAATGTTTAGATGTGTGTTTTAAAGATATCTTAGACATAATTACAACAGAATGTTCTCCAAGTAGTTTGGTAGGAATTAAAATATCAATACCTTCAATAGAAAACACACGTCCTATAGGTATACCTTTTAAAAAAGTGTCAATAATAACGTCTAGTATGATAACAGATTTGCTATCGTCAGTTATTCAATCTAATGAATCATTTTTGTCAACGGATTTAATAGAAATAACTGCAAAAATTATAAACGTCCCTACAGGTACAGGGCGTGTATGTACCAAAAATTTAACAGAAACGGATATTTTAAAATGTAAAACTAGTTTAATAAATATTGGAGAGGACACAAATACACATTGTCTTCCTCAAGCAATAGTAATAGGTAAATATCTGGCAGATAATAATACGACTGTTTTCAAACACAAAAATTTAAAAATGAAAAAAATTTTATCTCGAGAAGTACAAAAAATAGTAAAAAAAGCCTATGTACACGTGGATAAAGAGACAGGGTGTAATATAGGCGATATTTATAAGATACAAAAAATATTACTTGAGTACAATATTACAGTTTTTAATGATAAAGACAATTATCAAAATTGTTATAAGTTCAATACAAAGGGTAGCAAAAATATAAATCTGTTTTATTTTGAAAAATTAAAACATTTTGTCACTTTAAAAAGTGTTAAGGGTTTTTTCGGTAAAAAAAAACAATGTACTTTTTGTGAGGACTTGTATATGGATACGCAAAATTGCAAAGAATTATGTAAATACTGCAAAACATTCCCTCCTTGTAATTTCGTGTCATCCTTATACAAATGTAACACATGTTATCGTTCATTCCGTGGAACCCAATGTTTACAAAAGCATTTAAAAAACCAATATGGCAATGGTACGGTATGTTCGGAAATTAAAATCTGTCAAAAGTGTTTAAAATATTATGATTTGAATAAACGTAAAGGACAGGTACATTCTTGTAATGAAAAAATATGTGATATTTGTTACAAATTAACCGATCGAGACCATCAATGTTTTGTACAGCCTTATACAAAAAAAAGACCTCAAAAATTTACTTTAATTTTTTATGATATTGAATGTACCCAAAATAAACAATATGGTTTAAATAGTTTTGTACATATTCCTAATTTATGTGTCGCAAATCAGGTTTGTCATTTTTGTTATTTAATTAACGACGACTCTATAGAATATCAAAACTGTAAAAAACGTGTTCATATATTTGAAAACGATAACAATACAACTTGTATTGAAAAATTTATTACTTATTTACTAAGTATTAATAATAGTTCTATACGAAAAGTTTGTTGTATAGCCCATAATTTTAAAAGTCAATTTATTATTACTGAGTTGCTGAAAAGAAATAAAAATGTTGTACCTATTATAGGAGGGTTGAAAATTTTGAAGATTACGTTTAATCATAGCATAACTTTTATAGATTCATTAAATTTTTTACCGATGGCTTTAGCAAATTCCCAAAAACCTTTGGTCTTAAAAATATTGCTAAAGGGGACTATCCTCATTTTTTTAATACTGACGAAAATTACTTTTATATTGGAGAAATTCCTGATATAAATATGTTTTCGACAGAAAATTTAAATGCTGAAGCAAATTGGAAAAATTAATATGAAGTGACATTGAAAAATTGTGGTTTAAAAGTTGATGGTTACAATGCCGAAACTAATACTGTTTACGAATTTTTAGGCTGTTTTTACCACGGCTGTCCGTCTTGTTTTTACGATAGAAATACTGTAAGACATGGTGTAACTTTTGAAGACAAACATGAAAATACATTATTAAGACTCAACTTTTTAAAAGAAAAACTATATAACGTGACTGAAATGTTTTAATTCATTTTTGATAAATAATACACTAGTAAATACACGGTTAAATCAAAAACCTCTTTTGCTCTATAATTCTTTGCAACCACGTAATGCTATATACGGAGGTCCAACAGAAGTATTCACTCTTTACCATAAAATGTCAATAAAAACTGTAAATATCCTGTAGGTTTTCCTAAAATTTACAACACCGAACAGTGTAAAAATATTACATCTTAAGATATTAGTAAAATTGACGGTATTATAAAATGTTGTATTTTACCTCCTCAAAATTTATTTATACCTGTTTTACCTACAAAAATAAATAATAAATTATTATTTACGCTTTGTAAAACATGCGCTGAAAATGAAAATGTTCTGCAAAAATGTTATCATACTGTCAAAGATAGGTGTTTAGTAGGAACATGGGCTGCAATAGAAATACATTTAGCTTTAAGTAAAGGGTACATAATTAAAGAATTGTACGAGGTATGGGAATACGAAACAACTATATACGAAAATAGTTCAAAAACTGGAGGTTTATTTGCTGAATACATGGATACATTTATTAAACTTAAACAAGAAGCTAGTGGTTATCCGCAAGGGTGCGACACCAATAACGACAAGCAAAAATATATACAAGAATATTTTCAAAAAGAGGGTGTGTTATTAGAAGACAACAAAATAGAATCTAACCCTTCTTTTTGAAATATAGCTAAAACATGTCTAAATTCTCTTTGGGGAAAATTTATACAGCGAAATATAATGTTACAAACAACTGTAATAAATTCTCAGGATGAATTTAACAAATTGGTTCATTCACCTGGTGTTGAAATACAAGATTTGTACATGGCTGGAAAAGATCAAATATGGGTTTCTTGGAAATATCTTAATTCAGAATATTCGGAGCCTCTAAAACATATTTCTTTAACTGTAGGTATATACACAACTGCTCAAGCCCGCATTAAACTTTATAACGAATTATATAAGTTTGGTAGAAATATATTATATTGCGATACAGACTCTGTTATATTTACTGAAAAAGAATACTCAGAATATAAACCAGTTACTGGAAATTTTCTTGGAGATTTCACAAACGAGTTGGATGAATATGGGCCTGAAACCTACATTAATGAGTTTGTTTCTACAGGCCCAAAATGTTATTCTTATAGATATATTAACCCTAATACCAATAAAATAGGAGAAGTTGCGAAATGCAAAGGAGTTACCTGCAACTTAGCAAACAAAAAAATTCTCAACTTTGAAAACTTAAAAAAACTTATCAAAGATTCTTTTGGTGATGGTTCTTATATTATACATACAGCAAAGAAAATCAAAAGAAAAAAGCAATTTACGGTAGTCACCGAAAAGGAAACAAAAAAATTTTGTTTCACCTTTACAAAACGTGTATGTACAGATAATAACTTCGAAACTATACCCTATGGTTTTATTAGTAAATAAATAAATATAATAAAAAAGTAAATATGTATTAAGTAATATTTTATAAATTTATAAAGAATAAGAAAAAATATTTTATATATTGTATGAAGTAATATTAAGATTTAATATTGTATTTTTAATTTTAGCTTTATAGTTTATATTTTTGTATAATTTTAAAATGTAATAAAAATAAAAACATCTACTATATATCTATATAAACCATAGTAATGTCTTTTTATTTTCATTAGTTGGTTACAATTGTTAACAAGAGTTTGCTCTATTTCAGAAGAAAAAAATGATGGCATTGTTTCTAGATATTCAGTTCGTTTTAGGAAATGGGGGTCAGCTTTTTGCAAAAGAATTGGCAATACTTCAACAAGGTTCGCTAGTCCCTATAGTTTATTTTTTCAAACCACCATACCCCGAAGAAGAATTAAAAGATAATATCCAAAGGCAAAACATGTTTATTTCGAAAAATATAAATAGTTTTCAATGGAATAATGGTACTATTCCTTATAATGACATCACTGCGATACTGCAAACTTATTCGGAGTATAAAATATATGTAAAAGCTAATCAAAAGAAAACCTTTTTACGTCAATACTTACAACCATCAACGGAAATTATAGAGATGGAAAATGAGATACCTAAATTGACTTCTTTAAGAAATTATAACAGCTATTGTGAAATACATTCTGATCAAAATAAAAATTATAAATGCGCTGTGCAAAATTGTATTAATATCTATATGTATATGTTAAGAAATAATAAAATTGATTTTTAAGAAAAATAATTATTTTTTATTGTTTTAATTTCAAAATATATTTTTTACATTTCAACCTTAAAACTATTTTTTTAGATTTCAATCTTAATATTATTTATTACATTTTCAAATAATTTGTTTGAACAGTAAAGTGGTATTTCGTAAAATAATCTGGCATAGTTGCAGTGAACATGAGATAATTGCATAGGTATATAATAGTGTTTAAAAGTCAATTTAAACACATTGTTTTCTTTACATTTTTCCAAATACTTGTTGAAATATTCTCGTACGTTGACGACCGCATT